>CM060840.1:93052500-93092500 GCA_030762175.1 Metallyticus violacea | reverse complement strand
CCTTTGAACTTCAACAACATTCTCGGTTTTCCAATACCACTTCAAAATTGCTTTCCGCTGTTCAAACGATAATCATGGCTCCATTTTGTTGTAACAACGCTAGCATTACGTAATGTGAGTCACTTCTGTTTACAGAACACCATACGATAATCTTGGCTTCATTTGCACATTGTTGATTTACCTGTCACGTAGCAACGCTACCATAATGTATGTGCTTCACGTCTATTTACAGAACATCATACTACACATTACTGTTGTTTTTCGGTCCAACTTTAAAATATATTAAATAGATATCTACCGTGAATATGTGGATACATTTTTTGGCACCCCCAGTATAATAACAGAATTAAGACACAGAAAAAGCACAATAGATTTTCAATAATATAGTTTATTATTCTCTCTATTCAAGTAATGTGATATCATGTAACGGCTTAAAGTGTTCATCACCTCACCAATGATGATGTGAGAAAAAATCTAGTGCCGTAAATTGCATTAATATAAATTAGTGTTAATGCGTGAAATTTGAATTGGAAATTTGCCGCCATCTGTGTTTACAGCTCCATATTGATAATATTTCCCATTATTATTTTATTAATAGTGTTTAACGCCCGTTTTACTACTGAGGCACCACAGGCGGTGGACACTGATGATACATGAGATGAAATGATTGTTGGGAAAGGATTTTTTTTAAGGAAGGAAGCGTTCCAGGCCTAAGTTTATGGTACCTCCCCGGCATTTCCAGTTATGAGGACTGAGGAAAACCTGGAAAAAACCTCAGTCAGGGAGGACGGTCCTGGCGGTATTCGAACCCAGACCTCCCGCTCACGAGTCCGCGCCTTAACTACCTCGGCCACCCGTGGTGGTAGGACCATTGAGAGTGGGGGTTGAACTGAAACCCAAAATTTGAAAATCACTAGTAGCACCCATATATGTTTTTTTCACAACAAAATTCCTCATTTACCATTTATATCAAATAAGAAACATAGTTTCTGGAAATCATCAGAATTATATGTAGTGAGAGTTTATTTGAAAATCGAGTGGGGATTAAAGCGAAAATTAAAAATCGCTCTAACGGCATTGAAATAAAATAAAAAAAAAAAAAAATCTGAAAATCCGTGAAATCGGAATGTTAGCATGGGGCATATTCTAGCGGTTTAATGTTTATTTTAGCAACGAAACGCTCTTTATAATATGTAAATAAAATAAAAAATATAGTTTCTAAAAATCAGGGAAATTGACTGGGGGTATATTGGAAAACCAAAATTTTAAAACAATCTCGTGTTTAATTTTCTATGTGTGTTTTAAAATAAAAGGAAAAATTAACTCAAGGATAAACTGGATTTATAACGTTGCATATGTTTTATATTTAACAATAGCATAGTCGTGAAGATAGCAAATATGAAATATGAATCTCATATGTGTGTGAGAATTATATTTGTATATATGAGCGCTGTGAATAACCTTCAGAAAACATTTTCGCTACATGTTTTTACTACTATAACATTTAAATTAAATTTCAAAGTTAATGGAAATCGATGTAACTTTCAATTGTTTTTATTTGCTTTACACATTGTCATTGTTTCTAAATAGTAACATGTTTTTGTTTTATTGAAACATATGAACATCATCTTCTTAAATACGTAATGTAACTCGAAACTTTCTGTTATTTCTTTCTGTTTTAGTGAATGTAAAGATTGTATCAAGAGCTCAGTTCATTAACATGGGTGCATTTAAAAATGTTTAAAAATACTCACACAGTATAGTTTTGTCTATCTGTGGTCATACATTTCATTTAATTATAATAGATCATTATTTTTTGTGGTTTAATCGCAATAATAATAACGATAATAGCGCTATAACGTGGTTTCTCTATTTTAATACTTATACAAGCGACACTTTAAGGCACGGACTTGTAAGCGAAAGGTATTTACGATTATTTCGCAGTAGTAGTAAGCAGTAACAAGTACAAGTACACAAGTACAAGTACAAGTACAAGTACAAGTACAAGTACAAGTACAAGTACAAGTACAAGTACAAGTACAAGTACAAGTACAAGTACAAGTACAAGTACAAGTACAAGTACAAGTACAAGTACAAGTACAAGTACAAGTACAAGTACAAGTACAAGTACAAGTACAAGTACAAGTACAAGTACAAGTACAAGTACAAGTACAAGTACAAGTACAAGTACAAGTACAAGTACAAGTACAAGTACAAGTACAAGTACAAGTACAAGTACAAGTACAAGTACAAGTACAAGTACAAGTACAAGTACAAGTAGTAGTAGTAGTAGTAGTAGTAGTAGTAGTAGTAGTAGTAGTAGTAGTAGTAGTAGTAGTAGTAGTAGTAGTAGTAGTAGTAGTAGTAGTAGTAGTAGTAGTAGTAGTAGTAGTAGTAGTAGTAGTAGTAGTAGTAGTAGTAGTAGTAGTAGTAGTAGTAGTAGTAGTAGTAGTAGTAGTAGTAGTAGTAGTAGTAGTAGTAGTAGTAGTAGTAGTAGTAGTAGTAGTAGTAGTAGTAGTAGTAGTAGTAGTAGTAGTAGTAGTAGTAGTAGTAGTAGTAGTAGTAGTAGTAGTAGTAGTAGTAGTAGTAGTAGTAGTAGTAGTAGTAGTAGTAGTAGTAGTAGTAGTAGTAGTAGTAGTAGTAGTAGTAGTAGTAGTAGTAGTAGTAGTAGTAGTAGTAGTAGTAGTAGTAGTAGTAGTAGTAGTAGTAGTAGTAGTAGTAGTAGTAGTAGTAGTAGTAGTAGTAGTAGTAGTAGTAGTAGTAGTAGTAGTAGTAGTAGTAGTAGTAGTAGTAGTAGTAGTAGTAGTAGTAGTAGTAGTAGTAGTAGTAGTAGTAGTAGTAGTAGTAGTAGTAGTAGTAGTAGTAGTAGTAGTAGTAGTAGTAGTAGTAGTAGTAGTAGTAGTAGTAGTAGTAGTAGTAGTAGTAGTAGTAGTAGTAGTAGTAGTAGTAGTAGTAGTAGTAGTAGTAGTAGTAGTAGTAGTAGTAGTAGTAGTAGTAGTAGTAGTAGTAGTAGTAGTAGTAGTAGTAGTAGTAGTAGTAGTAGTAGTAGTAGTAGTAGTAGTAGTAGTAGTAGTAGTAGTAGTAGTAGTAGTAGTAGTAGTAGTAGTAGTAGTAGTAGTAGTAGTAGTAGTAGTAGTAGTAGTAGTAGTAGTAGTAGTAGTAGTAGTAGTAGTAGTAGTAGTAGTAGTAGTAGTAGTAGTAGTAGTAGTAGTAGTAGTAGTAGTAGTAGTAGTAGTAGTAGTAGTAGTAGTAGTAGTAGTAGTAGTAGTAGTAGTAGTAGTAGTAGTAGTAGTAGTAGTAGTAGTAGTAGTAGTAGTAGTAGTAGTAGTAGTAGTAGTAGTAGTAGTAGTAGTAGTAGTAGTAGTAGTAGTAGTAGTAGTAGTAGTAGTAGTAGTAGTAGTAGTAGTAGTAGTAGTAGTAGTAGTAGTAGTAGTAGTAGTAGTAGTAGTAGTAGTAGTAGTAGTAGTAGTAGTAGTAGTAGTAGTAGTAGTAGTAGTAGTAGTAGTAGTAGTAGTAGTAGTAGTAGTAGTAGTAGTAGTAGTAGTAGTAGTAGTAGTAGTAGTAGTAGTAGTAGTAGTAGTAGTAGTAGTAGTAGTAGTAGTAGTAGTAGTAGTAGTAGTAGTAGTAGTAGTAGTAGTAGTAGTAGTAGTAGTAGTAGTAGTAGTAGTAGTAGTAGTAGTAGTAGTAGTAGTAGTAGTAGTAGTAGTAGTAGTAGTAGTAGTAGTAGTAGTAGTAGTAGTAGTAGTAGTAGTAGTAGTAGTAGTAGTAGTAGTAGTAGTAGTAGTAGTAGTAGTAGTAGTAGTAGTAGTAGTAGTAGTAGTAGTAGTAGTAGTAGTAGTAGTAGTAGTAGTAGTAGTAGTAGTAGTAGTAGTAGTAGTAGTAGTAGTAGTAGTAGTAGTAGTAGTAGTAGTAGTAGTAGTAGTAGTAGTAGTAGTAGTAGTAGTAGTAGTAGTAGTAGTAGTAGTAGTAGTAGTAGTAGTAGTAGTAGTAGTAGTAGTAGTAGTAGTAGTAGTAGTAGTAGTAGTAGTAGTAGTAGTAGTAGTAGTAGTAGTAGTAGTAGTAGTAGTAGTAGTAGTAGTAGTAGTAGTAGTAGTAGTAGTAGTAGTAGTAGTAGTAGTAGTAGTAGTAGTAGTAGTAGTAGTAGTAGTAGTAGTAGTAGTAGTAGTAGTAGTAGTAGTAGTAGTAGTAGTAGTAGTAGTAGTAGTAGTAGTAGTAGTAGTAGTAGTAGTAGTAGTAGTAGTAGTAGTAGTAGTAGTAGTAGTAGTAGTAGTAGTAGTAGTAGTAGTAGTAGTAGTAGTAGTAGTAGTAGTAGTAGTAGTAGTAGTAGTAGTAGTAGTAGTAGTAGTAGTAGTAGTAGTAGTAGTAGTAGTAGTAGTAGTAGTAGTAGTAGTAGTAGTAGTAGTAGTAGTAGTAGTAGTAGTAGTAGTAGTAGTAGTAGTAGTAGTAGTAGTAGTAGTAGTAGTAGTAGTAGTAGTAGTAGTAGTAGTAGTAGTAGTAGTAGTAGTAGTAGTAGTAGTAGTAGTAGTAGTAGTAGTAGTAGTAGTAGTAGTAGTAGTAGTAGTAGTAGTAGTAGTAGTAGTAGTAGTAGTAGTAGTAGTAGTAGTAGTAGTAGTAGTAGTAGTAGTAGTAGTAGTAGTAGTAGTAGTAGTAGTAGTAGTAGTAGTAGTAGTAGTAGTAGTAGTAGTAGTAGTAGTAGTAGTAGTAGTAGTAGTAGTAGTAGTAGTAGTAGTAGTAGTAGTAGTAGTAGTAGTAGTAGTAGTAGTAGTAGTAGTAGTAGTAGTAAACATTTTATCATACCATTTTTAGAATACATTCAATTAAATGGGCCTTGCGGTCGTCTTTATAGTAATCAAAATGCCCATACACACATACATACAAATATACAATTACTTCAACATAATTACATTTTCTATTAATAGTTTTATATGCAAATACATAAACATTGAGCCCCCTTCCATTTACTCACACCCCCTCTCTATGGCGAATATCCTTCTTTACTCGGTATTTGCTAGAAATATTCCCAAATTGTTTGTGTAGCTTGCATGCACCAACACTTCACGGAAAATGTTCAAATTTCTACTGGAATTGCTGTGATAAATGTCCATTTCTGAACATCTCCGTTTCCCAAAATATAACTCCAGGTATCGCTTTTCAGCACAATGGACAAATCCTTTCCCCAAGTGCATTAACTGCTTTATATTATTTCCAAGCATCCAATCTGAACTATGCGAGACCACTTATATCTTCCCTGCTATAGATATCTAAATAATCGCCCCTCCCCCACACCGGATGTATTTGAGCCTGCAGATTAAGCGATACTTTTTCTACGCATTGAGACTCAGTTTTTTGCCAATCTCACAAACATCTGTTAACTATTTTCCAACTGTTTCTTGTGATGTCTCCTCTCCCCTTAACCAAATATACCCCAATCTAATTTTCTCTAAGTATTTTCTTATACGTCCAACAAAGCTACTGGAATTCAAGAATTAATCTTAGAGAAGGTTTATTCTAGTATCTTCTGTCTATGTACACTTAGCCAAATTTTGCACCCAGTCTTCTGGTTCCGAGCATATTGGGCAAATCTTCCCGCCTTCCTCGTCAACAACCTTACGTGCATTCCAGCCTCCCAGTCTAAGTCATGCTATTCCCTACTTCTGTTTCATACATAGCTCCATGATATATTTACCTGTCTAATTTTAATTACGCTCTGCATGTCCAGAGATGACTTCTGCATGCATCCCACCGCTATTTCCTGCCCATTCATGTCAAACGGGTTTTTTTTTTTGACATTTTTCATTACGCCACATCTGTTTTCAATACCGCTCTTCCAAATAATAGTTAAAACCAATTTTTGACAATTCCTGCTGTACAACCACCACCCATCATTATGGATAATTCATGTTGTTTAATTGGTGCCGGTAGCAATATACCCTCAGGGTTGTTTGTTGTCCTTTAATTATTCTCCGCCAGTGTCTAATTACATTTTTTTTTTTTGCTGTAGAATGTGCTATTCTCCTCCCCACCCCTAAAATCCAGCCTTTAAGTAATTATAAAAAATTAACTAATCGGTTTTAGATAAAAATACCTTGCCCTATATGATCCAAAGGAAACTGCATGGTAAATTCAAGAATAACTCTAGCCATTCATAGTTTATGTAAACCGAGAGACAACTTTGGATGTGCACCAAAACATTCCATCGTGTCCAAAGCTGTTATATTTATGTTCAGTAGACAGAATAATATTATCTTCCTCAATTTATTCTGACGACAGTTCTTACCTCAATTGCACCGGCTAGAATACTGAAATGCTCTGGAGCAAATACGGCAATATCATCATCTACACTAACAAGTTCCTCAATACATGTCTAGGATTCGGAGCGTTTTGCAAAGTGTCCATTTGTTCGGTGAGGTGCATCGCATTTCACCATTCCACTTGTGGACATGAATAGCGTTATTACTTTCTGGAAATTTTTGAGCAATTCCATGAGTGCTGTGAAGATAAAGCTTCCCAGCTTCGGCGATGGCGTTTTACGTCAAATAAACCCCGACTTGGTGTTGCTGCATTACTTCAGCAGAGCAATAATGCCTTGATTAAAAGACTTGAAGCCATTTTTAATGTGCATGTTGAATGTGTTGTTGGATGTACCCGAGGGTCCCACTTCATTCAGGCCCGAAGTCGCCTTTCATACCTTAGTGGTCACGGGAGGAGGGAGATGGAAGGAGGAGGTACAAATCACATAATTTGCTTCATTGAACGCATTGAGATGTTTAACCACACGACACTTTGTTGTCGGCCACCTGGTTCGTTACCTCTATGACTTTAATGACGCATGCTACACATGCACAGCTTAAAATTGCATCTGTGTGCCTCTTGTCTACTGTCTCTGTTAAAGCGATGTTGGTAATCAAAACGTGTTTTTACTAAAGTTGTTTACCCCTATATAGAAATTCAAAACGTCGCCAAGTGGTCACAAGAGCTCATAGAGATCACAGCATAGCGTCCACAGATTCCTGAGCCTTTAAAATATTTAAATATATTGGTGAGCTCTTGAGTTCCCACGTGTGCTTACTTTAAATCCATCACCTCTTTGACTCCTCATTGGGGAGCTCATGATTATACGATGCAATGACGCCATCGCCGACACATGTTTCCCTGCTACCTTTTAACGAATTGGAAAGCATTTCCAACAACTAAGATACAAAGGAACTCATGTTCGGACTCCTGCGTGCACTTAGCTTCTGTCATAATAGAGAGACCCATTGCTATAGCCATTATTATTAGAAGATGGCATAACGGGTTACAAAGGGCAACCTTTTTCCTATTGTCATAGAGTTATACGTCCAGTAGCCATGAATACATTTTCGTGATACACGAAATGTTCCTCTTTGTTACTACAGGTTATATAATATTTAATAAGTATTACTATTTGACTTATCTAATGCGTGTGTATGAAAACCTATCACAAACTGCAGATGTCTTGCAACATTCAATGAAAAAATTACCCTATTGTTCTATAATTTAAATAAAATATTAACCTGATTTACAATAAAATTATGTAATACCAAAATAATAAATACTTATACTCATTTCGAAGTTGTTAGGAACACAACCATATGCTAACATCCATGTACATAAAGCCTTGTGTATGTAATACCATATATATATATATATATATATATATATATATATATTAAATACAGGATGGATGCGCACTCTACCGACAAACTTTCACAAGTTATTCAGGGATATTTTCTGAGTGTTTTGATATAAGGAACTTGTGGTCTCCGGTGGCTCATTACCGGGTAATTTCATTGTTTTCACTTTGTTTAACTCAATTGCCTTTCTATTTGCTTACTCGGGATATGATTGTTTCCAAACAAACACAAAACTTGAAAAGTGTGTTTACATTACGGTCCGCCACCAAGCATTCAATCACTTATCACCTCCTAACAATTGAAGTTATTTAGTTTTAAGGATAGCTGACCAAACATTATACAAAATGACAGAAAAAGACCAAACTACTGTTACAATGTTTAAAGTAACTGTTGAAAATATCGACCGCCATGATCGCGATAAACTTCACAGCGACACCTCCTGGACTGTCGCACACGCCCTAGCATCAGGGGGGGGGGGCAGCTTCGGCCGTTGCTCTACAGATGTTCCAGGTGCGGGCTCTGCGGACCCTGAGTGTCCGTGGTACTTCTGACGAAACTAGAAGTAGCCGGGCTGGACTTGATTCGAGCCCCTCCCGGAAGGGAGTTGTCCGGATTAGGTTGTACCTGGCGTGGCAGTGGACCTAGAACTCACGGGCAATTGAGTACCTACGATGGCGGCGTGTCCCAGGGGAGTGGCTTTGGCGTGTACCCTGGGGGCCGGTGCGCCGGAATCGCTGTTGTTTGTGGGGAGGGTGGTGGCTACCTTAATGCTGGGGTGACTCACCTCTTAAATACGAATAGATCTAATCTGCTGTGATCTATCCACCATTTAAACTGGCAGCTAAGGCAGCTTAGCGCGTCTGGGCGACGTAATCGTCTGCAGCCGAATGGCGCACCGGGTTAGTTCCCTAGGTACTGGCCTAATGCAAAACCCTCCGGGTGGCACAGACCTCTGTGTTTCACCCCTGATCCAGGGTTGGTATCCCGCTTCAACACAATCCTAGCAACCAGGTCCATATTAATTTCGACAGGTGTCACATATACTAGGCTCTATACGTGACCCGGAAGAAAAACTCTATGGGTGTCAGGTGATCGAGCTGGCCATGAAACAGCACCACCAGGAACAATCCATGCGTGTATTACATGCAGTCATTTAGAAGTCCATTAGTCGTCGCTGTGAAGTTTGTCATGATCATTTTGGCCGACAAGTAGAACATTTGCCTTAAAGAGTAGCTAATTTGAGTATTTTCATGCAAGTTGTGTAATGTTTAGCCATCCACCCTTAAAAATGAATAATTGCAATTGTGAGGAGGTGATGAGTAGTTGATTCATTGGTGGCGAACTGTAATGTAAACACGCTCTATAGCAGTCAAATCTTGTGTTTTGTTTGGAAACAATCGTATTTCGAGTATAAAGGTGATTAGGTTATAACAAAACGAAAACAATTAAATACTCGGTAATGAGCCAATGATGTCGTTATATCAAAACACTCAGAAAAAAAATCCTTGAATTATCTGTGAAAGTTTCTCGATAAGAGTTCATATTCATCCTGTATATTTAAGATTGTGGTATAAATGCTACATGGCATTAGAGCAGAAATTATGACTAAATATTCCGATATCCGTCTATTGTTAAAATAAAGAACTATAAAGGATTTGTTTATAAAATATTTATTTAATGGAGAAAATTGTTCTGTATTATTATAATTCTTTTATCTTTATAATTTAGTGTGATATTGATGCTGGTATTATTAATATTTATATGAGCTGTTTCATAACTGCAAAGATTTCTATTATTTTAAATTCTTATGTTACTTCTGGAAGGTTAGTGTTATATGAGGTGATATCCACAATATTCGGACTGGTGTTGCCATCTCGACACTAGTCGCAGTAGAGTACCACTAGGTGCCAACACTAGCACATCTGATGAATGAGGGTTTAAAGTTTCATGCAGCTGGGTAAAGGTGCTGAGATGCTATAGTAATTTTCATGATAATCTTTGTGTAGTGTGTGGCGATTTTACGTTGGATCCAAGATTAGAACAGAGCGTGTTAATCAAATTCTGTGCATATCTCGGGAAAAATGCTACGGAGAATCTCGCAATGATTCAACAAGTATTTGGGGCACAAAGCATGAGCTGTTTAAGTGGCATGCTCAGTTCAGGGCCGGTCGTACAACTATTGAAGACGATGCTCACCCGGTAGGCCCGTCAACTGCCCAAAGCCTGACATGGGTGCCAAAGTTCAACACCTCGTTCGTGAGGATCAACGTCGAACCATTGAAGACCTTGCTCATCAAGTGGGAATTGGTTATGCGACATGCCGACGAATTTTAACTGATGATTTGACCATGATTCGAGTCGCTGCAAAATTTGTGTCAAGGATTATGACTGTGATCAGAAGGCGCAGCGTGTTGAAGTTTGCACGGAGCTTCTTCAGACCGTATCCGATGACCCAACCTTCTTGTCCAGGGTCATCACCGGCGACGAGAACTGCAAGTACGCTTATGACCCTGAGACAAAACAAAATCCTCCCAGTGGAAGAGCCCGAACTCACCAAGACCAAAAAAAGCGAGACAAGTCAAGAGCAAAGTCAAGAGCATGCTCCTCGTTTTCTTTGATACCAAGGGGATTGTGCACAAAGAATTCGTCCCACCAAATCAATCAGTGAATTCCACGTACTACTGTGACGTTTTGCGGCGGCTCCATTAAAATGTTCGGAGACGATGGTCCGAACTTTGCGACAAGGGAACTGGTTGTTGCATCACGATAATGCGTCCTGTCACAATTCCTTGTTCACCAGGAGCTTTTTGACGAAAAACAACATGACAGTTGTCCCCCACCCAACGTACTCGCCTGATTTGGCCCCCTGCGACTTCGCTCTGTTCCCCAAACTGAAAATAAGTTGAAAGGACGTCGGTTTGACACAATTGAGAGGATTCAAGAAGAAACGCTGTCTATGCTAAACACCCACAAAGAACATGGCTTCTAAGATGCACTTGGAAAATGGCAGCATCGCTGGGACCGGTGTATACGTGTGGAAGGGTGACGTAGACATTAGTCCCAAAGTAAGTTTTTGACCAGACGGCAGTATCAATCCCGAATATTCTGGATACCACCTCGTATTATAGTAATTTAAATGTCATTTATGTTGTAGATAAAGTAAATTTAATTATTTTTTTGGACATAATAATCCAAAAATAATAACAGTGACTATATTACGAAGGATGTATAAATATCTTATGTATTTATCGCCATTAAAACAATCAAATATAATTTTTACAGTTAAGAATGTGTGATACTTTTCTGATTTTACATATGTGTACATTAATCCGTACAGATTTAATATTTTCTTAAATTCGTTGCTTCCCAACGCTTTTACTTCTGAACTGACATATTGGGTTAAAAACAACAAGCAATTTATGAGTGTGTACCACGCACTAGGTGCTGCGATGTACATATCTTTTGTCGTCGAGGAACTACATAAAGAACTCGACAAGGCAGCTAATGGAGCAGCGCATCATCTTTAAGGGTTATGGTTACACGAGAGCCCTGTTGCTCTTGAATGTAAAATCCATCAACTGCGAAGAAACGGGCGTCGTCATAGTGGCTGAGGGAAGGTGTTTGGGGAAAGTGTGTACGTAAATGTATCCTTTTAGCAAAACACAAGGGCGTTAGGGAAAAGGAAAGTAGAGTCAAACCAGCACTGATGGAACCGTTAAGAAAAATGCAATTTTCTAGGGAAGTATAGGTAAACGAAGGAACATATTAAGTCGCGTGTTTTCTTTACGGTACGCGACTTAGTAAATCGATATTACAGGGAAATTTTCAAGGCAGACAAATAAAAGTGCTCAATTTCATTTTTAATATACTCAGAACATTAGTATATATTATATATAATATAGAACACACACATACACACACACATATATATATATATATATATATATATATATATATATATATATATATGTGTGTGTTTGTCTGTGTGTGTTACTTAGAATGATTTATGTTGTTAAGAGTGATTTTTTTTTCCCCTTTCATTACAACTCTAATTAGTGGCCATACTTAGCATCAAAATCAGGATGCCACGTAAATGTATTAATACCAATCTAATTATCATAATATTTCATTGTTGTAATTAGTAATGTAAATACCATGGACGTATATATTACGGCATAACGTTAACATGTGAAATGTATTTCAGCAAAAGAGAAAGTTCGCTGGTGCTTTCTATTAAGGTAACTTGGAAAGCCAAGAAGGCCATTAAATCTATACTACGGGATAATAAACCCGAGGTTCGAGTGTGATGTCATTTTTAAAAGGAGTACCGTTGGAGAGTTAATAAACCCTAGGTCTTTTAAATTCATTGGGGCTTTGGGCTCGACAGGCGGTCATACAGTTATTTTTACACCAGAAAATGTCAATAAAATGTTTCAAACTTTTAAATAATAGCGAACGGCATGTGTGACAGGTGAACCTAAACCAGCCAATGATAAATGTATGTTTGAACGTTTAAAACTAGCGGCGAAACGTGCATGTGCTCTTGTGAATGCCTTTGGCGTCGCTAACCCAACGTTTTTTTTTTTTCCATTTGAATTTAATATATAAGGGTACGTTTGCTCTACTGGGGCAAGCAGGTCTCACTTGGCATAGGAAGTCATCAGTTAAGCAGTTTTCAGCGTCACACTCGCGGCACTCTTCTGTAAGTTTCACACGCGGCGAGAGGCACTTGTAGTTCTGATTCTGACGCAAGCATTCAGTTGCAACATATATGCCACGATATACGCAGTATTCAGTTTCACCTCGAAGTTTCACTCGCAGCAGCTAAGTTTGTATTTCACGTTCGCAAAACACCAGAAGAAGCGAAATTGTCATTGAAGGGTGGGCAACAAGAAACAAACCGCTTCAAAATTGGCACCCAACTTGGGGCACTTAGCCCCGGAGATTACTAAACCGCTTCAAGTTATGTGGTACTTTCCGCTTATAAAAACCCAATTACCTCACTTGTGAAGACAGTCCACCACTTTTATTTTAGTGTTAAAAAAATGATCCACACAAAATGTGGGCTCATATTTTTTGCAATTAGTGTGTTGTCAATTGTGTGAATAGTTTCATAAAAAGAGAAGTTTGCCATCCTAACTGTCAGAGAGAGTATAGATAAACTAGTATTTCTGCACGATATCTCCTGTTAAGCTGATAAATCAAAATATAAGAAATTGAGCGTTAAATACCCCAACATACAATCAGCAATTGTTCTTTCAATTCCTCGCCTTTCAGAAGAGTGCAGTATGAGGATGAAAACAGCACTGGGCGACATCATAATGAAGCCCTGAGACTTTGACAAACACCTGAGTCATTGAGTGGACCACAGAGTGTTACTCAAGGTGAACTTATTCATTTAATTCGACTTGTATGGATCAACAAAGCTCAATTTTCAGTTACCTATAGACCCAAACAGTGGAATCATCTAGAACTTAAGTTAATGTTCAGTGTATTGGAGTCGATAAAAGATTTTAAAAACTTCTGTAATAATCGTGTTGTCTTCTGTGATGTCAGTGGTTTGAAGATAACTTTGAATGTGAAGCACAAGTTAAAGGATGAGGCGGTTTTGGCTGAGAGGGATGTTTGATTTTAATTAGTTAATATAAATTGGCTGGTATCTGATCAAAGAAATTCAGAGGGTCCTCTCCTACTCCACCTGCAACATTATCTCCAGTAGTCGTGATGCTGAAGATCTTGTCGCCAAGGCTACTGAGTTGAATTTTATGAAAGATCGTAGGGAAATTGCTAGAGATTAATTAACACCGGCGTTTATTATTAATTATACTTCATGTTTATCACAGTGACTATTAAGAGTCGGCGTTACTTTGTGAGAGACTTATCCATTCCTTCACACAAGCCTAGTCAGTCCTATTACAATTAATACAATAATGTTAGTCGTGTATGTTTTAACAAAGAATTAGAGAGCGGTACTTTCTTTTAACCGGCTCATTCTCGGCACTACACGTCACAGCTCAAGCGGGGGCTTGTCTCTAATTCTCTCTGGCGAATTGTTTAGCTTAAAATCTGATCAACTCCTCTTTTTCCCGGGGAACTGCTCATCTTGACGTCTTGTCATCAACTTGTTACGAACTTAACTAACTTTTTCCTTCACTAACTCTCCTCTGCTCGGGGCCTCGAATTCTGCTATAACGTATGGACTACTACGGTCCACCAATCAGGACACTGTCTTAGTGTTAGATGTCTTAATTCAAGAATCATTTTAAATGTCTCTTTTCCATCGCTTCGTCCTATTGGCTATATCGCCTACTTCTGGTCTTTCTATATCATTGGTTGGATAAGAGAATCTGCGATTTTATGAGTTTGTTTATTTCCAAAATACAGTTGCTTGCCCTTGATAAAAAGTAACTTGCTATAATTTTCATGACAAGATATTATGACCTTTCGGCGGCTGTAAGGTAACAAAGTGCAACTCTCCAAAAACATAAAATAGTGATCTTTTTCCTTCCATTTTTTAAAATCTCCCAGGCCGTAATGGTACATAACGTTTATTTTAGAAATGAGGAACACAAACGTCTTCTTAACAAAATTATTACAATCTGCAACGACATACGAAATAAAAATCTAAAATTATATGATTATATATATACATTAAATCTATATCACACAAACTTAATCACAATATTATTTATAAATGATTGGAGAGTTCACGACTAATAAAATTCGTCTCAAGGACTGAAAGGTATCATACTTATAAACGTTTAGTTGTGCTGCTATATTCTCTTCATCCAATCCTTATAGAAAACGTCTTATATTTAAAAAAAAGGATCGTCGCGAATATAACAAATGTAAAATATTAATCTAATATATGTTTGAGAGTTATATTTGTAAGTAAGACCGCTCTGTAATAAACATCAAATAACGTTTTCGTTACATATTTTTAATGCAATAACAATTTAATTAAATTCCAAAGCCAATGAAAATCGATATAACTGTCGATTGTTTTATTTACTTTGTACTTTGTAGTTGTTTCTGAATTAAATGTTTTTGTTTTATTGAAACATGTGAACATCTTAATTATGCAATGTAACTCGAAACTTTCTGTTACTTGTCTATTTTAGTGAATGCAAAGTAGATATCAAGGACTCATAAGGCTTCATAAATGTGCTTACATTTAAAAACGTTTAAAAGTGCCTACACGGTATAGTTTTGTTTATCAGTGACCGTACATTTCATTTAGTTAATAATTACCATTACTTTTTGTGGTTTATTCTCAATAATCATGATAATAATTTTAAAAATGTGATTTCTCTTATGTAATACTTATAGGTTGCAAGAATTCTAATTTTATTCTGATATCAAACAGTAATGACATAACTTATTTCATTTTATTAATTAATAAGGCCTAATTTAGCTTTTATATTCATTTTTATTAAAAGTTATGCAACTCGGCGAGGAATCCGCTTACTTTACATAGGTTCTGCGCGAAGGACTCTTTTGTTATTATAACCTCAAGTGATAAAAGCATTCATAATAAACCGCTTTAATAAACCTTAAATGTTCAGGTTTTATCCCTGGGAGGCTTTCGGTTTTGTCCCCTCCGATTACATACGATTATTTTCCTTTAATTTTTAAATGAATTTCATTGTTCTTAATGTTTTTCTCACACTTGTAATAAGTTTAAATGTTTAGCTGTTTATAGCAAAATTAAAGGCCAAAGTCGTTTTTCTGCAATTATTTTGTCGAAAAAAACTCATAAGTATTTGTAATATTCAGAAGGAAATTTAATTTCGCATTTAAGTTCATATTTGTCTTATCCATATATGATCTAAAAATAATTATCATTTAATAAATTTCGCTTAGCTAAATTAAATCGATCACCATTCATTGTATAACAGAAGATCATTTCCAGACTGGGAATTGTTAAAGTATAACAGTAAAAAAAAAGAATAAAAACATTGGTTCAATGGCAAAACCACCTCCTTATAGTAATAATAAATTAGTGCAGTGCAGTATTTTTATTAAATTACAAATTCCGCTATTTACCGTCCAGTAATTCTCTTCCACTTGTTACCCATCACCGTTGTGGATGTCTAAGAATTAAGTCTTGGATTTTAATAATCAGAACAATTATTTATACAAAGCCATTATACAAAGGTAATTTAAAAATATTCATGTACCCTACTGTTGAGAGCATTTTATATTTTCATCATGTGAAAACGTTGGTACAGTTGCTATTTTGCCATTATCACGACATTTTTGTTAGCTGAGATATAAATTTTTGACCTTGTGGAATGTATTGCGATAGAATCAGTTCTTTCATCTCCGACGATTCCTCTATGTCCTTTTATTCAAGATAAGCAAATGGGATCAATACTTTCAGAAATATACCTTCTTATTTGAGCGCCAAGAGGCATGTTGATATGAATGAGATTGTTATATCTATGCACCATCGCATTGTTTCATAAATAGCAAAAAAACCGCCACGGGTGACCGAGGTCGTTAAGGCGCGGACTCGTGAGCGGGAGGTGTGGCGTTCGAATCCCGCCAGGACCGTACTCCCTGACTGGGTTTTTTTTCCAGCTTTATCTCAATCCTTATAATTGGCAAATGCCGGGAAGGTACCCTCTGGAATGTTTCCTCCCTTAAAAATCCTTTTCCAATCTATCATTTCATTTCATGTATCACCAGTGTTCACCGCCTGTGGTAGGTACCTCAGTAGTAAAAACGGGCGTTAAACACTATTAAAAATAAAGTATCTTCCTGTTCCTTCTTTCTCGCCTTCATCTTCTCCTCTATAATTCTCTTCCTGTTGATTTGATAAAAGTAGTATTATATATTATCTATTCTTGTTAAATTAGTTATATTTTTGAGTTGTCTTTATATACGTCTGCGTTTTGATCTACTTACTTCTTCTTCATTAATTCTTATCTGTTCTTGCGGTATCACCTCTTCCCGTGCTTGATTACTTATTTTGAATTCTGCCTACTCAAGGTATTTATATAGATCTTTATTTCTAAGTACATGTGTCACCCGATGGCCACCTAATATTTCACTTTCTTCGCTCACCTGTTTTAAATAACGTGTATATTTTCTGGGTTATCCTGTGCTTTACACACATATTGTCCTCTGTTCTGTTAATTTTTTTTCTTATAAGTTTTGTAAAGTTCAGGTCTATAAGGTAATCTGCCATAATGTATAAATTTTAGCTTTAATCTCTCAAAGATGTTAAATAAACTAAAAGTTCTCCTGCCTGCCAACAAGAAGTACAACCTCTGTTTCGTTATTTATTATACGAGAACAATCCGTATATATACACGTGACTGTACATATGTTCGCAAAATTTTTGCTTTACTGTTTCGTGATATAGGAAAACAACGCAGAAAATGTAGTGAAGTACAGGTGAGTAAAATGTGCTGATATTCTGTAACTTCACATTTACTTCATATATTGAACATTAAACAAAATTTGTAATTTTGAATTCATTTATCAGAAGTAATGAAATATTTCTGTAGTCTTTAGTGGTGATTGCTGTCACACAAATTCATATTGATGGACAATACTTTGAGCCGAATCAGCTGTTAGATGTGCTGGACTCATGCATATTCCCAACACTATTGTATAGATGTGAAACTTGGAGTTTAATAGAAGTGGAAAAGAATAATATTAATATCCCTCATGGATAAAATATCATCTGTGGAATTAAGAAAGATGTCGGGACTAAACGACGTGGCTCAACGTGAAAACAGCCTGAAGTGGAAATGGGGCGGACATGTAGCAAGGCTGCCGAGCAGTATTTGGGGACATATAGCTACGTATCGGTAGGAGAGGAAGAGGGAGACCGAGAATGAGGTGGGCAGACTTCTTTAGGAAAGTAATCTGATCACACTGGACCAGCGTAGCACGGAAGCGCAGTACCTGGGGGACAGAGCTGCAGAAAGAAGAGAACAACCGAAGCCAACAGTAAAAGTGATACCAAACTTAATAGACTCAGCTCTTGAACCTTCTGGTTACATTGTGTTAAACTTGTAAAATAAGAAACATTACAGACTTAACAAACTCATGAAAATCAATAAGCCCCCGCTTGCAGAGGTCCTAGCCCTGAATGGGACATAAGTAGCTTCATTCATTCATTGTTACACACAATAAATACGGAATTAACAATGGAGCTGGTGTACAGAGCGGTTGTAAGATCAACTGTGGCATACGGGGTCGAAATTTGCGGGTAAGAAAACACCAAGGAACTTAATCAGGTACAGACACAGTTTCTAAAACGGTTGCTACAATTAGGGAGGGGAACAGCAAATTGTGGGGTTCTTAAAGAGTTTGGTATTTCTAACGAACGTGTGAATTTAAAAATAAGAACAATTAATTAATGATTAATGATAACACGGGGAAACAAGTTCTTCTTTGGGCTGTTTGTCTGAGGGAGCAAGTAAAGGAAGGATGAGATACGGGATGGGCATCAAAAATAAGGAAAAGTTTAGACTGGGGTATATTTGGTTAAGGGGTTAGGACATTACACGAAATAGTTGGAAAATAGTTAACAGATGTTTGTGGGATATAGATAGGCCAAATATTGAGTCTCAATGCGCAGAAAAAGTATCGCTTAACCTGCAGGCTCAAATACATCCGGTGTGGAGGAGGGGGGTTATTTAGAGAAGAAAGAAGTGGTCTCGCATAGTTCAGATTAGGGTTTGGAAAGGAAACACAACAGTTAATGCTCTCGGGGAAAGAATTTACCCATTGTGCGGAGAAAGCGATACCTGGAGGTATATTTTGGCAAAATGCAGGAAAACGGAGATTTTAAGAAATGAGCATTTATCATCGCAATTTTTGAATTCCAATAAAAATTTGAACATTTGCCGGCAAGTGTTGGTGCATGCGAGATACAAATTTTGGAATATTTCTAGAGAAAACCCCGACAAAGGAGGTTAATGGCCATAATGAAGAGGAGGAGATGGAGAGGTGGTGTGAGTAGAGGGAAAGGGAAAGGGGTTCAAGAGTTCTATTTATGTCTATGTATGTGTATTTACATTATTAAGAGAAAACTTAAATATTTCGAAGTATTTGTATGCATGTAGATTTGTATGTATGTAGATTTGTGTGTATGTATACATGTATGGATGTATGTATATAAATGTATGTATATATGTATGTACGTATGTATGAGTATGACCCTTTTGATTGCAATAAGGATGATATTAGCATGTACGGCCGTAAGGCCCATGCGACAGGTGTGTTTATTTGATTTTTTTTTATTGATTTATTTATGGACGCTCTTTAACAGTTCAGGTCATCAGCGTCCCATCCAACTCAGGGCGTGAAACGGTCGACAAATTTTGCTCAGAGGCCTCTCTTTCAGGCTTGAGGTTATTTTTCGTGCCGTAAATGTACTACACGGGACCCACGGCTTTACTTCCCTTCCGAAGGAAGCCATACTTAGGATTTTTACGCCCGAAAAAATCCATCGCTCCTGGCCGGGTTCGAGCGCGCGATCTTGGGTTTAGGAGGCAAGTATGGTAACCACTACACCACCAAGACCGACGTGTTTATTTGAGTATATCCTAAAATCGTAAAATAAAACATTCATTAATACTAAATACAGAATTATAATGAAATGTTTTATAAGCAAATGAAAAAATATCATTCAAAAATAAAATAATCATGCATCAAAATAAGGGTTCATATTTGGCCTCAAATGTGTTGCACAACATTGGAAGAACGCGCCTACAACATTCTGTAAACATTGCATTACGCAGGATAAGCTCCCGTACCTTGTTGTGGATAGCTCATTCTGCCCTCAGGGATGCTATGTTTGTTCCAAACAAAGAGATGTAAAAAGTTATTTTGTTACCAGAATAAGACGATGTACACAAAGATGGGGGAAAAAAAGGAACGGGGAAGGATAAACTCTAATCTTAAAGTTTACTGGCGCGTAAGACTACTTAGTCAGAAAGCTTGCATAATCTCCCCTTTGTGTTGAGATTACGTAACGTGAGGGTTCAAAATTTTATTTCCTTTTTTTAAAAGCAAAAGTGCTGCTATATTTATTAATCTAAGTTTAATTTAAAATGAACTTGTCGTGTGACTAAGCGACAGCATTAAGTACATATTTCGGAGCGTGCTTTAACTTTGCTACCCGTATTCGCAAGTAGCTCTGTTTTATTAGACAATCCAAAGATTCCCCATTGCTTATAGATGTTGGTTTTAAGGTTTATATAAAGTAAGTGAAATAATGAAATTATTTCATATCTTAAAGCTTCATTTGGTTATTTTCCAGAAGGAGTTGTTGATTGTTGAGTTATTTACGGACGCTCTTTAACACTTCAGATCATCAGCGGCCCATTCAATTCAAGGTGTGAAACGATACAAACGAAAAAAGGATACTTTTATATTTGCTTACATATTGCTGTATATTTACTTGTCACAAAATATTATGGCAGACATTTGCTGTTATGGAGATATATAGCCTATATTGAATGTGTTTTTGTTTTACAAGCAAGTCATTGTAACCGAATATTCCAATTATGTGTATAAAGTCTCAGGTACAGCAAATTTGTCTTAACTATTTTGTGCTTATAGCTCTTTTAATTTTACATGTTGTAAATATAAGTAGAGTTGTCACATTTCTCCTTAAAATAATTCAATCTGAATATGTGGCTAGAGCTGTAGCCCTAAACGATAATGGACACAGTGTACGTTACATTGAAAATGTAATGAATATGGCTAGAAGCACAGTCCATGGTAACATAAAATGGTTAGAGAAACTCTAGAATACACCACACGACCAGGTTTGAGTCGTCCGAGAGCTACAAATCAGAATGAAGACAGGTACATGGTGTTGACAGTTCTTAGGGAGCGCAACCTGCCAGCTATGACTGCAGTCCAGCAATTTGTTAACATGCATGGACGGCTAAAAACAGAAGAAGGTTGAAAGCAAGTGAACTGATATCAAGTAGACCTGCAACTGGTTCCAGTTTACTCAGAATGCACCGAGTACGATTGCGTTCTGCAAATGAGCATAGGGGTTGTAGAAATGAACAGTAGAGCTGTATTCTGTTTACAGACGATTCCTGTTTCAATGTACGCTTAGCTGATGGATGTGAAAGAGTTTGGAAAAGAAGCGCAGAACGATTTGCACAATGCAGCATTTCTTAAAAGTTACCACTTGGAGGTGGTGGAGTGATGGCTTGGGCAGGAGTGTCTATGGATGCTCGTACTGAGTTAGTTTTAGTAGAAAATGGAAGCCTAACAGCTGATAGGCACATAAATTGTTTGGCTAATCAAATTGTATCATTTAGCCCATTTACATGCGGTGATTTTCTTTTATTGCACGACAATGCACTCCCGAATATTGTTCACGTGGTCAGAGATTATCTCCAAGAATTTGGAATCCACTAGTAGTCTGTTTGAACACGTATGGAACACGCTAGAACGGCTAGAAGACTGCCGCTGTCAGAAACTTGACAGGAGTTGAGGCGAGCTCTTCTTGAAGAAAGGGAGCATATTCCTCGAGAAGGATGGCTAACCCGATCGAAAGCATACCAAGACATATAAATATAGCAATTCAAGCCAGAGGCGGCTGAGGACCGTTATTAAAATGCGTTTTAATGTTTCAAGCACCGAAAAATGTACTCACAATTAAAACAAAACTTGTAATAGCAACTTTTTGTTTAAATGGGTGTGCTTTCATTTTAAAATAATCAAGAACATAACATAAGAATGTAGAACAAAATATAATCATACATAAATGTGTCTGTTATTTTTATTTTTGTCCCCAAGAGAATTTCTGCTCTTTCTTTCTTGATTTCGAAATTTTTGACTGATTTATGGTGTAAATATGAGTAAATATTAAACCCACTTGTTGGAGAAATCTTGGCTCTTTGTAATAAGTGCTTAAGCTAAGATTAATATAACTGACAAACAAGCACTTGCTATCAGCTGCTACTAGCAGTGGATTCTCTGAAAAAGGCACTGACTCACTACGGAGTACCTACCTACCTACCGATCTACCCACCTACCCACCCACCCACCTACCCAATATTGCTTATAAACTAGCTAAGTATTCAGTTGCCTGTGTATGTATACGAGTTTGAAACTAACCATAATGCTAATGATCACAGATGAAACGTTGTGGTTAACTTACCATAAAGTCGGACAGTTCCATCGGCGTGGCCAAGCGAATTCGTGGATACGCACATGTAGGTGCCCAAGTCTCGTCGGCTGAATTCGTTTATAGTTAACTTCAAATGGACCTTATAGGATGTCCGATTCTCAACGATGGAGTGCTTTGACCTGCAGCAAAAAAAAAAATTGTTATAGTCACAGTCAGAGTTTATAAGATCACAAGCTGTATCCCTGTCTCATATAGAAATTAAGTATTCAAATGTTCCAAATACTGTATCATATGTATTGAAATGCATAGGGTAGTAGTAGTGGCGGCGGCGGCGGTAGTGGTATCACCTTAATTGTTATAATAAAAATCAAGTCGATTTTTGGAAAAGGATTCTCGGGCTCTCCAAAGGAACGTGTGGGGTCATGAGGGAGGTGGGTTGTTTTGAAGCTACGGTTAATAGTAAAACATGGACAGTAAAACACTAACTTAGACTAATACAGGGAGACCAGTTGGATAATTGCCAGATGGAGAATGAACGCGTTGTAGCCGATACTCAACGGCAAGGAGACACTCGAGGCACTTGATCCAACTGCTTATGATTTCTATTTATAGGGGTGCGTAAAGGGCCCTCTTTTTTATATCCACTACCTCAGGATCCGCGATCAAATGCGAAAATACATCACTGCTGCATTCATGTCCAGGAGACAGAAGTTCGTTACTCGAGGCTCTCAAACCGATGAGGTTAGGTGAGCACAAAATCTCTAAGTTGCACCTCTAATTATTAAGAAAGTTAACAGTGACGCCAAATCAAATTATCATCTTGTAAATCATTTGTAAACACCCTGTATATGTAAGATACTTTGATTGCCTGCACCCATAACTATAGACTATCTTTATTAGATTAATAAATTGATTGCAGTGATAATTACATAATCTAAGAATTGATATATTAATAATTAATTGATATAAGTTATATTTATAAAAGTATTGAGTTAATATGAACATTTGCTATGCATGTACATAATTAGATGACTTAGAGATGTGTTTACTATGGATTGATATGATTTGAGACATGTACGTGTACGAATAATTTTGACAGGTAACAGTAATTTGAAGAGGCATTGTAATTGTTTCCCTGTTTAGTAAAATGTAGCCAGCTGTAAACTTGTCAGGAAGAGAAGGAGAAAGAGCTATTGTTTATGTGACTCGACCGCTGACCCTTTCTTACCCGCGGCTAAAAGAGACCAAGACAAATGGTCTTTATTGATGATCTAGACGGTGTGGTAGATTATCGACAAAGATGGTTAGATGAGGAAATGGCCGTAATGGGACAGAGATCAAACAACTAAGATATAGAAATGATTTTAAAAGGGAATGAAATATCAGAACGGAGACGAAGTGTTTTATTACAGGAAGGCCGGAGTCAAAAAAGTTATACCGCCTATCCACGAGAATGACTGCGAAAGTAAATGGGAAATATGCGCGTTATCTATGAGAACATTTGGCGATCTAAAAATGGCTAAGGGAGGAAAGGGACTTTGCTTTAGAAGTTCAGCATATAAGGAAAATGCCGAAATTTATGACAGGCTATTTCTAGAAAATTCAGGCTTGTGGGAAATAGTGAATGTCAAAAGGGGGAAAGTAATTTTAGCCAATGGCCATCGTATAAAAATAAGCGAATGAGGAGAACTTAGCTATATAATAAATATTTTAAGATAGTCAATAGCCAATAGTGAACTTATAAGTCGGAATAAAATAATAAATGAGTGAATTTAATTTAGCCAGGGGCGTGGCGATAATATAGGAAAAAACGGTATGTCAAAGGGACGAAGGCATTAGTAAAAGATTAGTGAGCGAAGTAAAAGGCTAGCGAGCAGAGTTCAGGAAGGGACAGAGGTAGTGTAAGCCGGTCAAAGTATAGAATCAGTTTACGTCAGAGTAAGAGATTAAGTAGGACAACAAAGTAATGGGAGTTTATTGACAGGCGACTAGCAGTCAGGTATTAATAAAACTGAATAAACTGTTAATGAAGAAATCAATTGCATGTATCTTTTGTATAATACATTTCCTGTTCCGGTGGATCGAAACTGATCCACAAAACACTGCAGTGAATCCTGAGATTCATCATAATAAAATAGAAGCAGAAGACAGCTAGGGGTCGGTGGAACTACCAACCAGCAGTAAACAACAGAACCGCACCCCCATACACACTCCTCCGAAAACCGCTCCATACAATGCAATCAGATTGGGGCATAATACAACACGCACACATAATAAACCATCTCCAAAAGAACTGGTAGCAGAAGGTATTAAGTTACAAGAAAAAAATAAACAGACAAGAACACAATAACACAATATTTTGGGCTTAATGCCCTCCTTTGTGTATTTCTTAGGGTATTAAAACAAACTAGAGATGGCAGTAGCATTTACCAACCTAATAGAATGTGACTGAGCTTTATTTATTTCTGTTTTATGTAATATTTTTTTCAAAAAATCAACGAAATGTGGAGTAACAAAATGCACAATTCCTAAAAGAGGCGCAGATTAAGATTACCGTGCAGGAAAACGGGAATTGTGTCCTGTAATTATATAACGCAGAGAAGGACGTAAAGAGGAAGGCGCCTCAGTCTTAATAAAAGTGCTGAGAGCTCGAAAAGATCGCAATACTTGTTTAAAAGAATTTAGATCTAAGCCTCTACATATAAAGAATACAAAAACAAAACAAATAAATACTTTAAACAAAAATATTTTCAGAATTAACATAAATACTTGGGGTTCAATTAAATAAAGTGCCAAAACACAGCATTTTTCTTCATCCTTTCAGGATTCGCCTTTGTGAGTCAAAATGCGTGTGACACGCAAAAAGACCGCGGAAAGGTTCAGCTGAAAATCCGCAAACTTTAGTTCACGATTATCCGGAGGGTAGATAAAAATCTAGACTATAAGTCCCGGGGCGCTGACAGCAGCTAATCTCTAGGGAGAATGACGTGAGCAGAAAGAGAACGCCGCGATAAAATGAGTCACGAAACAGGGAGCAGGTAGAAGGAAGGGGTGTGCCCATCGCGCAGTGCGAGTATGTGTGTGTGAGAAACTAATCAAGCCAATTGCTCCCGAAAATGAGATTTTCTGTCTGCTTGGTGCCAGAGTCGCTCTTCTCTAATTACAAGCAGAAGGACCGTGTGTTTTGAAGGGAAACATGAACTATGAAGGGTGGATGCATGACTAGACTATTCGCTGGAGCAAATTGGCATCACTGTATCATTGCCATACAGAAACTATGACCAGTTTTCAGTAAACACACAGGAATAAGTAGTTGCGAGAGCGTTGATATTTGGGAAACCAGTTCCTGGCTATATTGCTTTTATGAATGAATGAATCATGTCCCCCATCTAGGGCTAGGACCTCCCTAGCCCCCCACTCATTGGTTTCTCATACTATTGTCCCTATAAGTTTGTCAAGTCTATAATGTTTCTTATTTTATAAGTTTAACACAATTTAACTGGAAGGTTCAAGTGTTGAGTCTATTAAATTTCGTATCACTTTCACTAATGGCTTCAGTTGTTTTCTTTCTGCAGCTCTGTACCTAGGCTACAATTCCGTACTATTACCAAACAGGAGCATACAAAAAGAAATGAGCATTTATCGCCGCAATTTCTTAATTCCAAAGGAAATTTGAACATTTGCCGGGGGATGTTGGTGCATGCGAGATATTCACACAATTTGGGAATACTTCTAGAGAAGACCCCACAAAGAAGGTTAATGGCTATAGTGAAGAGAGGGGAGTTGGTGAGGGGTATGAGTAAATGGGAGTTGGAGCTCAAGAGTAAGGGTTCCATTTATGTTTTTGAATCTGTATAAAGAATGATTAATAGAAAACGTAAATATGTCGAAGTATTTGTATAATTGTATGTATGCATGTATAAATGTATCAGTGTATGTGTATAACCCTTATGATTATTATGAGGATTACATTAGCATACACCATTACCACTACCACTACTACAAATTTAAAACATGCTTTATTGTAGCCAGGAGGCAACGAAAAAGAACTTCAACAACTCTTATAAAATATGTAACTATTATTTACTAAGTTGTAATTTTTTTAATTGTGTTTAATGCCCGTTTTTACTACTGAAACACCACAGGAGGTAGACACTGATGACACATGAGTCGAAATGATATATTAGGAAAGGATTTTTTAAGGAAGGAAACATTCCAGGCCTAAATTTAGGGTACCTCACCGGCATTTGCCAGTCATGAGAACTGAGGTAACCTGGAAAACACCTCAGTCAGGAAGGGCAGTCCTGGTGGGATTCGAACCCCTAACTAAGTTGTAATTTTATATCCTTTCTCTATAAGTATAATTTTGTCTCTCTATTAATTAGCTCCCGTTTCCACGGGAAACATTAATTAAACATACATAGCACCACATTGGCTTTAATAATAAGAAAGGCACACTGTTTAGATGGACATTTAGTACACAATACACATTACACAAAATAATACACCTTGTATAAACACGATTTCATTGATTGGTGATAAGAAGTTCATGTCTACGGGTATCATAACAAAGCGCATAGATAATCCCTTATGCAGTGGAAGAACAAATTTAAACAGTAAAGTACTCGTAACTGGAAAATTTCATGTGACAACCGTATAATCTTTTTGGATTTTAACCATCACGGATAGGAGTTAGGATTTAAATTTGTTTATATTAAAGAAAATGGTAAAACTATGTATTCTCTAGAACCTTAACTCCCAATGTGTTAATAAATGGTCCCTTATCTCAGTTTACCTGTTGTTTCTTCATATTATTATGAAGAAAAAAATGTTAGTCTAGATGACACATTTCTAAATGTCCATGAATATTTTATAAGGATTACATATAAATAATTACAAACTTTTTTTTATTTTAATGTTATTTAACGCCCGTTTTTACTACTGAAGCACCACAGGTGGTGAACACTTATGATATATGGAATGAAATTGTATATTGGGAAAGGATTTTTTTAAGGAAGCAAACGTTCCTTCCACTCTGGCATTTGTCATTTATCAGGACTGAGGAAGACTTGAAAAAAACATCAGTCAGGGAGGACCGTCCTGGTTTCATGTTCGGAACTCCATTAAATGCGCGCGCGCACAGAAACACACACACACACAGATACAGATATATATCTGTTCAAAATCCACACATCTGCTATGTGCTTACCAAAATATTTGAATAAAGACCCATTCTTGTAACAATAAAAGATTCCGGTAATGTTTAATTAATGTTTTGGCATTCGAATATGGGTATTAAGCATTATCCGTGCAAAAGGAAACAAATTATGTCATAACTACAGACAGTATTTTTAATAGTGTTCAACACTTCAGTAATACGGACTGCTTATAAGACGGCTTGAGTTTTTCTTTATTTTGCATATCTCCTACCCCTCAAGCATAAACTGGACCCTTCCACATACCTTCCACATTAGGTGCCAGCTATACGTTGTTAGCTTTGTTTCCCTAAAACATATTCATTGTTGCTGGCGGCGAGCGGTCTCGCAGAAGTACCATAGTAATTGCGTTTGTCTTTTTGTTTGCCTAATCTGCACTGTGATTTATATTTAAACATGTCAGAAAATAGGGGACCTTCTAGACAAGGTATATTACTTTACACAGATGTTATTTTTTAAGAAAAGCTAGAATTGCTGAGGAATTTGTCGACAGTGATGTTTCTCGCTTCGAAATAGTAAGTGACCATAACACCTCGGAAGATGGAGCAGATGAAAATCAACATAACGCGGTGGATGATCAGACAGTGGAATATTTCTACGGTAGGAATAAGGAGCTCAGTTATGACGAGATTAGATTTTATGAAAACTCTGCCAAGGAGTCTCTCTGGGATCCATAACAACGTAGACTTTACACTGCGAGAGCTGAGTTTTCCCATCAAACAGATCCTGCAAGTAGATGTTGAGTTTCAAATTCAGCAAGAAGAATATTTTGGGAAAAGAAAAACTTGCACTTTCTGCCTTCCACATCTGAAGACGAAAACAATCCTTGTCAGCGATGTGGCCTTCCAATTTGCTTGGAGTGCTCCAAAAAAACTGTGCTTGAAGTGCTTACAAGAACGTAGAAATTAACTCCATATTGCTGTACTTTGAGGAAATGGTTTATATTTCTTCTGGAAACTAAATATTTTATTTTATTACATTTCTGTATTACTTTCCAATGTGCAATGTTCCGGAAGTATAAATAATGTTCTTTACCTTTGTAACAATTAATTAAACAACTATAGTACTATAGATGTATATCTACCAAATAAGACTGTATACTATGAACATCTATTTCAAACCGCCACGGGTGGCCGAGGTCCTTAAGGCGCGGACTCGTGAGGTCTGGGGTTCGAATCCAGCTAGGACCGTCCTCCCTAACAGAGGTTTTTTCCAGGTTTTCCTCAGTCCTCACAAAATGGCAAATGCCGGGGAGGTACCCTAAACTTAGGCCTGGAAGGTTTCCTTCCTTAAATATCTTTTCCCAATATATCATTTCATCTCATGTATCATCAGTGTCACCGCCTGTGGTGCCTCAGTAGTAAAAACGGGCGTTAAACACTATTAAAAAAAGGATAACCTATTTCAATGAGTATTTCAGAATCTACAATATCAGAAATGTACTTAGTAATGCATGCTATGAACAAAAAGTACGGAAATAGTGCAATGTTGATTATTGTTTACGTTCTCATTGAATAAAGGCATTATGTTATTTAATACTTTCACATAAGGTACCTCATTAACTTTTGAATGTATAATAATATAAAAGTAAATCATCTAAGAAAAGCATTAAAAAATGTCAGGGGTCTCGCACACCGTCTATAGTAGTTAAGCAACCACAATACTCCATAATACTTAAGGGTTAACGTTCGTTTTAACTACTGTGGCGTCACAGGCGGTGGACACTGATAATACATGAGATAAAATGATACTAGAATCGATTTTTTTTAAAGGTAGGGAGTTTTCCACGGCTAAGTTTATGGTACTTCGCCGGCATTTGCCATTAGGGAAAACCTGGATAAAATCTCAGACAGGAAGGACGGTCCTGGTGGGAATCGAACCCCACATCTCCCGCTCAAAGTCCACGTCTACGACCTCGGCACTACTATTATAAAGAAGCATGTATAAATTTCCTTTATTATAATCAGTTACAAAAGAGATGTTGAAGAACTGATTTAATCGTTAAGCCTAGAACTGTTAACACATGAAGTACATTGCTCAAATATTTTAGTTCCTCGTTTAATTAAGAAAAACGACAGTTTAATGATTTCTATGACATAAAATGAAGGATTCTATTATAGGTGGGAAAATGCAATCTCTTATACGATGCAAGAATGGATTGATTTAATTAAAAAAGGAAACATTTAAATGTACTCTATTCGCCTTTCAGTATGCTTGCTAAGTAGGAACCTGCTTAAATAGTAAAACATTCAAATATCATTACCCATTTTTTATTGATTTATTTATGGACGCTCTTTAACATCTCAGGTCATTAGCGTCCCATTCAACTCAGGGCGTGAAACGGCCGACAAATTTTGCTCAGAGGCCTCTCTTTCAGGCTTGAGGTTCTTTTTCGTGCCGTAAATGTACGACACGGGACCCACGGCTTTTTCTTCCCTTCCGAAGGAAGCCATACTTAGGATTTTTACGCCCGAAAAAATCCATCGCTCCTGGCCGGGTTCGAACCCGCGATCTTGGGTTTAGGAGGCAAGTATGGTAACCACTACACCACCAGGACCGACTGTATTATCCATTATTAATACTATTATTATTACAATTATGATTATTATGATCATATAATTGACTCTCATGTCCGTTTTTAAATTCTGAAAGTATTTTATGCTACCCTAATATTTTCATCGTCACCAATAGAGTTATTGATGAAATAAATACACTTAGACGTTTTTCGGTGTTTAAATTAAAACATTTATCTTTGAAGACATAGGGGCAATCTCAACATAAAATATTTTAATAAGTAATACATTAAAAATGGGCTCATAATACATTAAATGTACAGTATTAAGACCTATAGAGTTTCCAAACTAAAGAACTTTCCTAAAATAAAATATTCTTTTTATTTGAATGCATGTTAATTTCATCCTTTTGTGATGAAACAACGTGAACAATTAACTACTTTAAGTAAACTTTTTTTACAAAGGTAGTTTCGTTTTTATATTCCGTAAAACAATAAAAACAAACTTGTCTTTTTTACAGTCGCTCAACAAGAAAAGGCAATAAATGCTTGTGTTTCTGTTCCTCAAGTCTCCTAGACTTGTGCTAATAAAATCTGTTGTTTATTTCCTGGCGGTCAACGTACCCATCAAGTAACATCTCTCCCCTGTTCTTCACCCAGTAGTTGATGGTATTGGGGAAAGCTTCCACGTAACATTCCAGAGACACATTGGTCCCCAGTGGCGCTCCCAGCAGCTGATTCGGCACTTTGACAACAGGAGCAACTGTAAACAAAAGAAACAGCGCACTTACAGAGTCGTCCTAATGCAATTCTTCAATGTAATATACAGAATCTCAAATCCATAGATTTTTTTTTTTTTAAACACAAGTGGCTCTAATAAATTTCATGTTCACTTGTATATTATTTATTGTTAAATGTAATCTTTTACTATAGGTTTTTTCAGCTCCATTTTTTATTTTATTTATTTATTATATGGATTTATTTATTTATTTATTTATTTATTTATTTATTCTGGTAGAGCTAAGGCATTAGGCCTTCTATCCCGTTCTACCAATCTAATAATAATTACATGAAGTTATAGTGAAAATATTACAATCACAATTGACAGTAAAGTTGTCAATACTCGACAACATATAGACCAAAGCAAAACATTATGTGCATAAATAAATGTATGCTAATACACAATGAAAAATGAAACAAAATATTAAATTAAGAAGAAGAAAAAAAATAAGAAAATAAAAGAACAAAGTATACAAGCACCAGCAATGACAATTTATATATATATATATCAACCTATTTAAATCCTCAAAGTGGAAATAAAGATACAAGAAAAACATAAAATTAAACCCTGACATTACTATGAAAGAGATAGGAACATTTACGATAGTAATATTATAGGAGAATGAATAATTCTACAGCAGGTAAAACAAATAAATACATGCATTATCACACAAGGACTCTTAATCTAAGGTAATCGATTATTTCTAATAATATTAAACAATTTCTTATGATATACTCCTAAAGTTCGGCGGTCTCTGACATCCCGTGGCAATGCATTCCAGAGACAGGCAGTAGTTACGGTCAATGATGATGAGTAAAGTGATGTGTGGTTTTTTGTATTAAATATGAACTTTACTATTACTATTAGTTTTATGCAATAAAACTAATAGAAAATTAATTATAAAAACACGTGTGTAAAGTATTATGAATGAAGAGTAAAAGCAAATGATATAATATTGTAATGAAGCGTCGGCTTTTTAACGAAAGCGTGGTATTACAAGGAATCGTAACATTGACAAGAATAATAAGAACATGATATTGTACTCGTATGAGCACGCTGTATATCCTAGTTAGTGAAACATACTGTATAAACCCAAACATAGTAAGACGAAGACGTAATAAATATTAAGGATGACTTGCCTTGCCACTCAGAGGTGACGTGACATGAAACGGTCCTCAGAGAAACACTTGCATAAACAAAAAGCAACCCTCTTTTCCACTCACTTAAAATATTATGTCTACATGTGCATGTTGTAGATAGACAGAATTATTGTGCTGACGAAGTATTTAGTTTTAAGCTTAACAAACCCAAACCATGAACCTCTTAGAACTTATGATTTCAGGTCCTGGTGATTGTTGACCTCAAGGTGGTGGGAAGCGTTTAACAATAACTCTTATGTCTAGACTAGGTGATTGTTACCCCTCCTTGGGCATTTCAGTTGTGTAAAAAGTCCCTGAATTTATTCAGAGACAGGAGAGAAGCCTTGGTGCTTGGAGGATCCACGTCCAACTGTATAAGAAAACCCTTTAATAAATACTTATACTTTTAACAGAATTGGTTGAGTTATTCAGCATTCGTCTGGAAACAGCTCGTCTTTCCTGGAATAGTCGACCTAGCTCGATTCCTCGAAGTGACGCCTATTATCCCAATATAACATCCCTTCTCGTCTTAGCCATCGAGACTTAATAGGGAAATTGTAGCACCGCATTAAACAGAAGAACGTCAGCAAGTTGTAAGTCAGTCGACGGAGATCACAGCTGGGACTTCGTTTAATAACATCCTGGTGGCATCTCGGCCGGCGGTATTACAATACTCAGCTCAAGGGCATATTTTCGGAAACAATTGAAGCCAGTTAAGCTGCATGAATTCTATATTAGATTATTGTTAAATTGGATTCTTTATCTTAAGTGCATTACAATATTCAGTTCCATTGTGATACAATAAAATTAATTATTTTAAAGCAGGTTCCTTTTTTGGACTATTGGACAAATTCAATTAACTATAACTTCATTTTAATTTACATTAATGCTTGTTTTAGTACGATATTCAACGTCGAAAATACGGTCTCATGAATATTAGTTTAATAGATCTAGCAAACCTAAATTTGTAGTTGCTATTTTGCCATTTAAATACTTCCCGCACTTAATTTAATTGTTGGTTTGAACTTATTTATGGTTCAGTGTGAATATTGAGCTTGAACCCTCTGTAATGTCAATAAGGGTCATTAGAAATATTTATTACAATTAATTTGGTCAGTGTGTATGTTTCTTTCTATATAAATAATATCAGATCCACTGATGTTAAGTAACTAATTGAACAAGTGTACGTATATAATAGGAAATTAAGAAACCGGTGTAATAAGTGTAAATAATATGGAAGACTTCATAATTTATGAAAACTGTTGGCATTCAAAATTCATATACAGAGTCAATTTTTAGTGCGCTTCACTAACTGGTTTTAGACTCCGCGAGAAAGACATCAAGTTACTTAGTTTTTAGAATGATTAAAGTTTCACAGTCAGGCTGCACAGTTGCAATTTTATAAAAGTTGTTATACGAAATGTTCATACGAATTGATAATCGCAGCGCCGAAGTGGATAAATTTCTCAAGATTTTTAACTATATCGTAAAAAAATATTTAGCTGATACTTCTATAGTTAATATCTAACTCATGATAGCGGTAAAGCAACCGAACCAAAAATAAATTAAATTAAGCAGAGAAAGCATATGTCTGATAAAATATGATCAAACGCGTCGATCACACAGCAATATTTGAGAGCTTTTCTGTAGAGGAACTAGTCAATTGTGGTTAATTGACTAGTTCTGATTAATATGACTAGTGTATAAGGCTGGTTGTGCACAAATACATGGCTACTTTGTACAAGGTTCAAGGAGAGTGAACAGATTCAGAGATATCGTCTTTGAGAACAGGCAAATCCTCGAAACATTCTGAAACTCTATTTTATGACTCTGCAGAGTTTACCCCACCCTACTACCAGCTTTTATAGCCATGCTCACATAGAAAAGGTGTTTCTATTTGATTTACAAATACAGTGGCTCTTTTTTAAGTTTCGCAAGAGGGAGCAATATATATATATATATATATATATATATATATATAAAGTAATGTTACACTATTAACAATACAACTACAATAACATTAACTAGAAAAGCAGAAAAGGATAAAAGACTAAGAAAAAGTCACAGATTAGTAATCGCTATATTTCGAAATGCTTGGGTTTTTTTATTTGAACCGAATGTTTCCATGCATAACGTTACCTTCGATATTCAATATTTATTTTTATCACCTTCACTTGTCTTCTTACCATAGAAGAGCTCAAGCAGTTCGAAATATAGCGATTACTAACCTGTGAGTTTTTCTTAGTGTTTTATCCCTTCCTGCTTTTCCAATAATTGCTATTTTAGTGACATTTTATATACAAAGAGGGTGACAAAATTGTTTACTCACTTCAAGCAAAGAAAAAATTATGTTAACATAATAAAACTGAATTCATACAAACAGAAAATGATTAGCACTAATCATCTTAGACCTTTACAGTTACTAGTACGTCGATACACTTATGAGTACGTTGAACTATTGATTAAGCAACGTTTGCGAAAGTGTTCTCAGCGATTACAACACATGCCGTTTTAATTTCTTCAGGAAGTGCTGCCAGTGTAGCTGGTTTTCTACGGTATACAACATCCTTAAGAGTTCCCCATAGGCAGAAGTCCAACGGAGTTAGATCCTGAGAACGCGGTGGAAACTCAATCGGACCACTTCGTCCTATCCATGGCCTTGGAAGATTGTCATCAAGGTACGCACGTACATCTCGGTAATAATGTGGTGGTGCACCATCCTGTTGGCAGTAAAATTCCTCATTTCCATAGAGTGTATGAATGGCGGGTAAGACGGAATTGTTACTCACGTTGGCGGTTCTGTTCTGTACACAAGTCACCATTATCTTTGAACTTCAACAACATTCTCGGTTTTCCAATACCACTTCAAAATTACTTTCCGCTGTTTAAACGATAATCTTGGCTCCATTTTGTTGTAGCAACGCTAGCATAACGTAATGTGAGTCGCATCTGTTTACAGAACCTCATACGATAATCTTGGCTTCATTTGTTCATTGTTGATTTACGTGTCACGTAGCAACGCTATCATAATGTATTTCAGTCACATCTGTTTACAGAACATCATACTACACATTACTGTTGTTTTTCGGCCCAACTTTGAAATGTGTCAATTATCTACTGTGAAAGTGTGTATACATTTTTGGATCCTCGGTAAGAACTAATATATATATAGTACGAGAGGCGGTCCGTCTTTTAAACAGAAAGTGCACGAAAACAGCGATGTATAAGCGATTAATTCTTAGTTGTATCTGCAATAAACTCATTTCCTCTCTAACGCGGGTCCTCCTTTAGCGAAGGAAGCTCATGGGCCGACCTCGGAAAATGTTAAACTTTAAACTTATACTTTCATGAGCCAGTAAAAATTTACAAGGACTTACATTTGTCTTCCACCAAGATGGGTTATTCCTTTCTCCTGCTTATTTTTGAGTTCTAGCTGGAGCAATGCAATAAACGCAGATACAAACCTTACTACTGCATTTCAGCATGCGAAATGTCACAAATATTACGTTTAGGTATGGTGTTCAGCATAAATAGTGTTCATGTCTATGATTAAAATTTAGAGACAAATAGTAAAAGATATACAACAATGAAGCTTTATTTCACACCTCCTCGACACTGAGTTAAAAACACTGCACTGTGCTCCCGCTTCAAGTCAGCACCATTTTGTGTCTATAGAAATTTTTTTTCATCTATTCAAAACTGTATGATTTCACTTATTTTAATTATCAAGGCCCGATGTTGATGGCTTAAAATACCCAAAAATTATATAATATGACTAAAACGACACAATTTTTGATAAATTCATTCAAAATAATTTAGTTTGGTGTAATTCATTTTAACAAATGTAAATTACTTTTTCACTTATTACAGAACGAGTGCAATATTTTTAGTTTTTCATATTATAGGTGTAAAGGAAGTATGAAACACAGCTTTATTATTCTAAATTGATTTATATGTTTTACTATGGGTCTCTGAATTTTAATCGCAGACCTGAAAACTATTTTAGCACACTGAAATAGAATATTAGGCCTTGTATCTGCTGTATGCGTAACTTCGTCTTCGCTGGTTAGTATAAAAATTAAATAAATTTTATGCAAAATCACAAGGTCTTTGTTTCTATTTGTATATAAAAATAATATGTAGAAAATCAGTTTCCAGCATAAGAATTTTGTTATTTCATTTTTTGCGTACCAAGTGGTCAGCTGATTTCAATCGTTATAGATACGAAATTAGAATATAGGTTTTTATTGTAACAGTTTTAAAAGTTTTTTGGTATCGTCCTAGAAACAGTCGAAAGATTACATACATACACACATACACTTACATGCATGCATATTAACAAACCTTACTCTTAGCCCCCTTCCATTTACCCACAGCCACCTCCCCAACTCCCCTCTATTCTCTATACCCGTAATGGTCTTCTCTAGAAATATTCCCTTCCTGGCATATGTTCCAACTTCTATTGGAATTTAAAAATCGCGGTGATAAATGCATATTTCTTAAAATCTCCGTTTCCTTACATTCTGCCAAAATATGCCTCCAGATATCGCTTTCTCCACACAGTGGGAAAATTCTTTCCCCAAGAGCATTAACTGTTTTGTTTCCTTTCCAAGCCCCTAATCTGAACCATGCGAGACCACTTCTTTCTTCCCTGCCACAGATATCTAGATAAGCCCCCCCCCCTCTTACAAATCTGATCTATTTCAACCTGCAGGTTAAGTGATACGGGCCGAAGCCGGTGGAGCAGCCATTTTGGATTCGGATGTTGTTGTTTTCGTGAGTACAGTTGGTTACATTTTTATGTTTATTTTAACGCGTGCTTTTTGCGGAATATGGGTGACGGTATAAAGCTTTTAATGTAATTATATAATATCAGTGAAGGTTATGTTTCCTACTTCTACTTGTTTTGGTCTCCATATTGAATTCAAGGAATAGTTAATTCACTGCTGCTTTCAACAATAAGGCTGATTTGGTTCCAGAGAGTACGACGGACGTCGGAGTATAGAAATTTTCAGTTGAGAACGGACGTGAGATCACGCCCATGGAAAGTAGGCAGAATTGTGTGGAAAATCAATCACGGTGCAATAATATTGTGATGTACGGTATGCAAGAGGAGAAAAGCGAGTGAGGACATTGTGAGTGAGTGGCTGCCCAAACAGGAATCGAACTAAGGAATTCTGACTTTGAAAGAGCACGCCGAATAGGCAGAAGGGGAGGAGAAAAGAGGTCAAGAGTATGCAAATTAGAACATTACAAACAAAAGGAAATAAGAGAATGCGATTTTTAAAGGAAAGTACTGTACAATGTAACACTGATGAAAGATGAGCTAAAGCCTACAAGACTACTAGACATATGGAAGATAAAACAGATCACGCGCAATGGTGAGAATATCCCTGATGATCAGAAAGTGCGAGATAGTGCACTCGAGAGAGCCATAACCTCGGGACGTGGTAACATTCCTTCTTGAAGAACACGTGGAAAAATCTACGTCGGTGTTGCATATGCAGTTCTCTTTCACTTGTGTCGGTCCTGGTGGTGTAGTGGTAACCATACTTGCCTTCTAAAGCCAAGGGCATGGGTTCAAACCCGGCCAGGACTAATGGCATTTTTCGGGCGTAAAAATCCTAAGTATGGCTTCCTTCGGAAGGGAAGTAAAGCCGTGGGTCCCGTGTCGCACATTTACGGCACGAAAAACAACCTCAAGCATGAAAGAAGAGGCCTCTGAGCAAAATTTGTCAGCCGTTTCACGCCCTTTGTTGAATGGGACGCTGATGACCTGAGATGTTAAAGAGCGTCCTTGAATAAAACGAATCAAAAATAAAATAAAATAAAAATAAAGAATCCTTCACTTGTCACAAAGTCTTACCATGTAAAATTTTTATATTTTGGTATTGTAGGTCACGTTATAGTTTCCATTACAGTCGGACATTTTAATTTGTTGCTCTGTGTCAGCGCGTGTATTCAGCGTGCACAGGCGGTAACGCGTTTTAGTTGCATTGCGCATTACGTCACACCGGAACAAAAATACAAAAGTGTAACAAAGAAATGTTTGTCTGGTATCATGCGTAATTGATGTGATGGCGTTTCTTTGTTATTGGCGGTTTTTTTGTTTATTTGATTTATTTTTGGACTCTCAGGTCATCAGCGTCTCATTCAATTCAGGGCGGGAAACGGCTGACAAATTTTGCTCAGAGGCCTCTCCTTTCAGACTTGAGGTTCTTTGTCGTGCCGTAAATGTACGACACGGGACACGTGGTTTTACTTCCTTTCGACGGAAGCCATACTTAGGATTTTTACGCCCAAAAAAATCCATCGATCCTGGCCGAGTTTGAACCCGCGAACTTGAGTTTAGCAGACAAGTATCATTACCATTACATTACCAGGACCGATACAGTCCTTTTGTGAATATAGTTTATATACATAATTTGTTTTTAATATATTTTCTGCAAAATGCATGGTTGTGCAGAGAATGGTTGCAAATCATATAATCGCAACGCGAAAGAATATAATATTGCTGCACAGGTTTCTACATGTGTTGAATTTTAAAAAGACTTGGTTAACATAAAGTTACAAAAAAAAAAAAAAACAAAGTAAACATCATCAATGCTAGGAATGTGCTCCCTTCATTTTCAAGAATCTGACTGTATATTTGCGATCAGAACTGTTTAACTTAACTAGTAAACGTGTACTTAAAACCAGGCGCAGCTCCACACTAGATTTGCCAGTTCACTGCATCGGTGAATCATGTTCCCGACTTAGTGCCTTCATATCTAAACTACCTCAGTGCCGCAGAGACTAGAAAGATATAAAAAGCATATGTGAAAAACGTGCCTTACAGAAGTAAACAAATTTGATCTACTTGAAACTTTCCCGGTGTATGTTATTATAAATGAGTTCTCGGGAGAAGACTGGGTAAAACGCGGTGAGTCTACCGGAGTACATCGCCCAGACCCAGAGAACAATAGCCGAACGTCGGGCAAAGCTCGAACGGTGCATCAGCCTGCACTATCCCGACAAGTCAGGGTTAGTGGAGCACAGCTTTGGGACCGGCCATAGAATTGACTTCCAGGCAACAGAGATACTGGTAAAAGCCTCACATTATTGGCAATGCCTCATAAAAGAGCCCTTAGAAATTCAATTAAGAAAGTAGATCCTCAACAGAGATAACGGGCTCCTACTCAGTGCTGCATGGCAGCTGGCTTTAGCCAATCTGGCAGCAGTCCTCGCCTCCCATTGGTTCGTGTCACGCAGCAGCCACTCCCACGGCTAGAAGTATACATAGAGACACAGTAAGCCCACGGCACTTTACATGAGAGTTCTTCCCTCCCATACATCCAGGAGGAAATCAGACGCCGGGCAACAAAATTTTACGCCAAATTACCATTTCATGATAGCGCTCTCGTTCGTTCACTTGGCAGCTACCCCTGTCGCAATAGGATTAAGACCAAATTCAAGGTGCCCCGCCTAGCGTGTGGCCACCTCGGATAACCAAGGGGCATAACCTAGCGACAGGAAAAACATTCCAAACCCCCCCTCAATAACAAACAGAAAATTAACACCACCAAAATCAGATGACGATATGCTCATGTTGTCCACAACGCAGTGAACAACATGCGCATATCATGCAAACTCCAAGGATGACATATCCGCCCGTTTCAACAAGGATTAGCTTTTTCTGCACAATCCATCAACCCAAAAACAACTCAGCATTATCACCCTACAACCCCCATCCCGTCTCTGCGGTTAAGCCCAACACAGGGTAGGAACGCAGCAGCCTTACACAGCACTAACCTCAGCCTGCCAGATTTGCTCGCACGGCACTTCCTCGGCACCACAGTTGTGGCACCGTGGTTCTGTTAGAGAAAACTTGCAGAAAGTATTTAAGCATGCGATACCGAATTCGAAAGTTTAGAGTTCTCAGAAACACAAAAGATTTTAAAAATTGTTTCAATATTAGAAGTCAAAAATAAACATTTAAATAAAACGTGTGTGAAACTTAAACATCGCGATAGAGACCTCATTCAACATATATAGTTTCGTGATAGAAATAGTGAAGTTTCTGAAGAGGTCAGAAGGTTATTAGGTAAAATATTTTCTCCCAATCAGATAAGATAGTTTCAAAATAAATGTGAACGCGTTAATTGGGACGGAGATGACATATGCCAAGTCATTACACTTAGGGCCATGTTTCAAAAATGCGGATTAACATGCATTATCCTCTACCAGCTTTGCCACTCTGCGCAAGTGAGTTAGCCGTCCTCTCATTGTTGCTAAATTTACTGAAGTTAATAAAGCGCATATTTGGAATAAAACTGTTTCATTTTGTAGTTAGCGGGTCAGCATTAAGGTATTTAATTTGAAAACTACCGTCACTTTTCTCGTTATCATCTTATTAAACATACATGTGTTTAAACATGTAAATTCCTATCACAGCGACAAACAATTCGTACGTATACAGTAATATTTTATTTTTAAAGATAACACCTTTCATCTTTCGCTGTCTGCTAGTATTGTTCCCAAATGACGTCGGAGCGCCAACTAATAACAGCGTTAATTGCAAAAGAACCAAACTTATGTA
>CM060840.1:92637500-93047500 GCA_030762175.1 Metallyticus violacea | reverse complement strand
TCCCAATTTATCATTTCATCTCATGTATCATCAGTGTCCACCGCCTGTGGTGCCTCAGTAGTAAAAACGGGCGTTAAACACTACTCAAAAAAAAAAAAGTAATAGTAGAATCAGTCTTGTAGATATTCATGGTATAGTAATTTTATTCTTCGCATTGCATATATATTTATGATATCCAAGGGTAGGTCTATAAATTTCCAGCCTCGCCGATAAGGATTAAATGCCTTCACAAAAACCTTATCGGGTGTCATATCTTATCGGTTAAGTAAATAATTGCAGCTGTAACCTCCGCTCCGCTGTGTTCAGTTGTGCAGTTTTCTTACGTAAAGAAGGCTGTGTGTAGAAGATTGTGACATGTTCAAATTGGAGTATCTAGCTGTTACGAAGTTCTTCACAAAAGAAGGACTCACTCCAAATAAAATTAAACAGCGATTGAACAGTGTATATGGGAAAGCATTCCCCCGATATTCTATCGTAAAATAATGGGCCAAACTTTTACGAATGGGTCGAGAAAGCATCCAAGACGAAGAGCGTGCAGGTCGGCCCTTGCAGATGCTCACTCCTGAAAACATCGCTCTTGTGGAAGGAAAAATTATGGAAGACCGGCGGCTCATAGATACAAAAATAGCAGCAAGGTTGGGTTTTTCTGAGACAAAAGAAGGACTTACTCCAAATGAAATTAAACATCGATTGAACGGTGTATATATATATGGGGAAGCATCCCCCTCATATTTTACAGTAAAAGAATAGGCCAAACTCTTCGAATGGACCAAGAAAGAATTGGAGACGAAGAGCTTGCAGGTAGGCCCTTGGAGGTGTTCACTTTTGAAAACGTCGCTCTTGTGAAAGGAGAAATTATGGAAGATCGGGGGCTCAAAGTTACAAAAATAGTAGCAAGGTTGGGCTTTTCTAAAAGAATAGTCCTTCGAATTATTCATCAACATATAAACGTGAATAAGGTTAGTGCAAGTTGGGTGTTTAGACTTCTTTCCTCGGTCCGAAAGCAGCAACGAGTCATCTGATATCAGGCATTTTTGGAGCTCTGCCGTGGCAACGAAGGAGAACTTATGCAAATCATTGTTGTTACAGGAGATGAAACTATGGTCCTCTACTATGATCCCTTGTCCAAAAGAGTTTCATAAACCTGGGGAAGCACCGCCTCTAAAGGCCAAGGTCACTCAGTCAACCAAGAACGTCATGAAAACAATCTTTTGGGATTGTGAAGGAATACTCTTGATTGACTTCAAGAAGAGGAATACCACAGTAAATGGAGAGCACTATGCTGGCCTATTGCACAGATTACGTGCTTCTGTCAAAGAGAAAAGGCGAGGAAAGCTGAGGGGTGCTATGCGCCTTCATAACGCCTGTGCACATAGCACTTGTTGCAAAGGAAGCTGAGAAGAAATGCTGCTTCAAGGAGATGGATCATCCATCCTACAGCCCAGATCTAGTTCCGAGGGACTATTTCCTCTTCTCAAAACTCAAGAAGGACCTTCGAGTTAGGAAAGTTAAGTGTGACGAAGAACTAAGGGATGCTGTTTATGCCTATTTTGCAGAAGAGATTCTGATTTTTGGGTGGGGGTTGAAATGTTAATTCAAAGATATGTGTAAAGCAATTAAGGGTAACTATATTCAAAAGAGAAATATAGTGTTGTCTTTATCATACCTAGAAAATGTTTAGGCCGGAAACTTATGGGCCTACCCTCGTAACTAATACAAATAATGAAGTGAACTTCTCTCAGACTCCAGGATGAGACTGAGTTACAAATGGTCTTACTTTCTTATTGAGTTGTGTATGATTGTTAGCATGCGTTATTTTTACTCACAGTTAACGTTTAGGGTGATCCTCTTGCTGACTGCCGGTGGTACGTCATTGGAAGCGATACAGAGATATGCCCCCATTTGTCTTCGGTCCAGCTTCACTAGAGTAAGGGAGTCGCCACTATAGGTATCCACTGAAATATACGTGAGAAAACATGAATAATTAATATTGCAACTTGTAATAAAACTTTCAGGTTACAGGCTATATCAACTTTCTTAAAATCTAAATCACTCGCCACTCCTGCTCCAAATTCCGTAAGTTGTGATACACTATACTTACGAGGGTAGGTCCATAACTTTCCGGCCTAACCATTTTCCACGTATGATAAAAGGCAAAACTTCTACTTCACTTTTCAATATAGTTACCCTTTATTACAATACACTTCTCATATCTTTGAATTAACATTTCAACCCCCTAAAATAGTCAGAAGTCTTATCTACAAAATGGGCATAAATAGCGTCTATCACTTCTAAGCCAAACTTAAAGTTCCTTCCTCGAAGGTTCTTCTTGAGTTTTGAGAAGAGGAAATAGTCACTGCGAGCTATATCTGGGCTGTAGGGTGGATGGTCGATCTTCTTGAAGCCACATTTCTTCACAGCTTCCTATGCAACAAGAGCTGTGTGCACAGCCACGTTGTCGTAAAGAAGGCGCGCACCACCACTCAGCTTTCCTCGCCTTTTCTCTTCGATGGAAGCACGTAGCCTGTACAGTAGGCCTGCATAGTACTCCCTATTTACTGTGGTGTTCCTCTCCTTGACGTCAATGAAGAGTATTCCTTTAAAGATCAAAAAAATTGTGGCCATGATCTTTTTGGTTAAATGAGTGAACTTGGCATTTAGAGGCGGGTGATCCGCTAGGTTAACGCCACTCCATTGATTCTCTTTTGGACAAGGGATCATAGTAGAAGACCATAGTTTCATCTCCTGTAACAATGTTTTGCCACGGTATAGCTCCCAAAGGGTCTGACAACAGATGACTCGTTGCTACTTTTGAACTGAGGAAAGAAGTCTGGGCACTAATGTTATTCGTGTTTAAATGTTCATGAATAATTCGAAGGACTGTTGTTTTAGAAAGACCCAACTTTGCTGCTATTTCTGCAACTTGGAGCCGCCGATCTTCCATACTTTCTCGTTCCACAAGAGTGATGTTTTTAGGAGTGAGCACCTCCAATGGCAGACCTGCACGTTCTTCGTCTTCAATGCTTTCTCGACCCATTCGAAAAAGTTTGGCCCATTCTTTTACGGTAGAATATGAAAGGGATACTTCTCCATATACACCGCCCAATCTCTGTTTAACATTCTTGTGAGTAAGTCCTTCTTTTGTGAAGAACTTAATAACAGATGATACTGCATCTTGAACACGTCACAATCTTCTACACATGTCATCTTTATGCAACTATATCTGAACAACTGAACACATCTGGAATTATTTACTTAACAGATAAGGTATCCTACCAGATAGGATTTTGTGAAGGCAAGAATCCTTATGGGCGAGGCCGGAAACTTATGGACCTATCCTGGTACTTACGTACACTTGGCTGATGATAATCTGTCTCACAAGAGCTGATTAGCGTTTCATACTTAAGTTCCGACCCAAGTTTTTACAATTACCGTTGACAGAATGACGTTATTGTTATTCAGGACTAGTTAACTTGAAGATAGTTGCCGAGTGAACGGACGAGGAACTCTTCCTGGTTAGGTAATTGGCCATAGGCATTGTCTCGTTCTCTATATAGGTGAAGAGAGATTTCATGGAGGACCCGGCTCAGGAAGGAGGGATTTACAGAACAAATAGGCCGCAGTCCTTTATTCTGTGCCCGTTGCAGAATTAACCAACTTCTGCGGGGGTATCATTTCTTCGCAGGGTAAAGCATTAGGGGGGGTCGCTAAATCACAAAAAAAAAAGAAAGAAAAATGTGATTGATTTGGAGCTGAACACAGGAAATAGTTCGACTAAATATCCAAAAAGCTTCCGTGATATAGTGCCTGAATATATTAGGCTCTCTTCATGACAGGAAGAAATCTTCCAGTATCCTGACTGGTTTGCATCACGATGCTGGGACGTGATTGCCTCTACAATGTTGTGAGTTGGAATTAAACAGTAATTTCTGTGTTGTGTGTCTGCAGTGATAGATCTTTTGCACACCTGTAAAAACAATGTGGAAAGTTCTTCTGTTGCATTGCTTGCATCTTCTGCGAATGATATGGGTGTAACTGTCTTTCATGCAGAACAGATAAAATAGATTCTTGTCCTATCAGCAATGTGTGCTTGTTCTAATTCTAGCCGTGTTTCTGATCAGGTCAGTTTCGCACACGGATGACAGAAGGCAGTAGTTTAATCCAAGTACGCGTGAAGATGGTGGTGGGGAAGCTTGGAATGAGTGAAAGAGAAAACCAGAGTATCGGAGAAGACTTGCTCCAGCGCTTTTCATTTGCCACAAATTGCACAATTTCTTGGATAAAATCCAGGTATCTGCATAGGTGGCGAACAGTGTATTTCACTTGGCCACGGTGCCGCTTATTCTGTTCTGACGACTTCTGAACTGCTCTTAATGACTGTCATGCACACTAACTCGAAACGACCCCGTTTCTTGCACCCGTTTATGTACAGAAGAAAACATGTTTTGATGGGAATGTTGTCGCCGTGGAAACAGCTTTAAGTAGCATCTGCTACCAGCTCGACCATTGCACACAACTGTAACATACACCAGGTGCCTATTAGCCAATCTGAACTCCATTTCTCTAATAGTCCATTCAACCTCCGCTAAAATGTGCAGCGCACATCAGTAACATTTGTGTACATGCGATCGCCATGGGTGGCCGAGGTCGTTCAGGCGCGGACTCATGAGCGGGAGGCCTGGGGTTCGATTCTCGCCACGACCGTCCTCCCTGACTGAGGTTTTTACCAGGTTTCTTAGTCCTTATAAATGGCAAATACGGGAGATGTCCTAAACTTAGGCCTGGAACGTTTCCTTCCTTAAAAAAAAATATTTCCTCAATATATCGTTTCATGTCATGTATCATCAGTGTTCACCTCTGTAGTAAAAACGTGCGTTAAACACTACTAATGAAAAAGTGTACATGTGAGCAGGATTTACATAATATTCGAGAAAACGAAGATAAGTGTGATTAATCGGTAATGAGACACCGGATTTAATGAGCTTCTGACATGATAACATGCAGCTAACTTTCTTAATAACTTATGGAAGGTTGTCGGCAAGAGTTCGAATGTGCACTTTGCACTTTGTACAGAATGGTAGAAATTAAAGGCAATGATTACGCCCAAGATACCCTCTAACACTAACGAAAATAAATACTTAATCGTTGTTGTAAACCCAAGATCGCCATTTTAGTGAACTTCTGAAGGAATTGCGTTTGTACCCATGAAAAGCTTTTTGAGATCTTTCTTCAAATCTTTATCGAGTCTATTTTCTAGGCACCAAAAATGCCAATTACAAAAATGCATGTATGTGTATATAATATGTTAACTTCAATGGATCAATTTTGCTGGTTAACGAATTCTATGAGTCGTTTATTAATACATTGTTATATACTGAGTTTCGTTAAGGGGAAAAAAAAAAAAAAAACATTGCGACCGCTAGAGAATTAAAAGACACACGCTCTAGAGAAATAAGCACGTGTTTTGTTTTTTCTTAACGAAACTGGATATATAACAATGGTTAACAAACTATTCATCGAGTTTGTTAACAAGCAAATGAACCATTGGAGTGATGGTTAACTTAAATGTCGAAATCGCTCTACGGGTCATAACTTAGTTTTTTCTAAACGAAATTCGGCATATACTATTGAAATAAATTAAAAAAAGTAGTTTCTCGAAATCACCAAACTAGACTATTATCAGAACTGAAACCACGAAATTAAAAAAAAAAAAAAAAAAAGTTTTTGCAACGAAACTCAATATATATATATACTATTAATGGAGTAATAAAAACTTCTAAAAAGCATACAAATTCATAAAAAAACACTCATAGTGCAATATAAAAAAGTTGACATAAAATTTTACACTAAAAACCGTAAAATTGAACACTAAAACCACACGGATATTTCGAGCTTGGCTCTTGATCACGTGATGAGAGCCAAGCTCGAAATATCTGTGTGGTTTTAGTGTTCAATTTTAGGGTTTTTAGTGTGAAATTTTATGTGAACTTTTTTATATTGCACTCTGGGTGTTTTTTTATGAATTTATATTATAATTTATATATATATATATTTATATATATGATTTAAATAAAATTATAAAAATAGTTTCTGAAAATCAGAGAAATGCGAACATCAGGAGGAGGGATATACTTGAAAACAGAATTTTTGTAATTGCCGAAGACATAGATGAAGTTTTCCCAGGGGTAGATGACACATTGTTATTATTAACAATTTGCAAATTGCGCCAAGCGATAAACTCGGGTGTCATGTGAAAGAATATGGGAGAAATATTATGCGCATACTCTTGGACGAATTGTCCAACTTACCCTTACAGACAGCGGTTGTTCTGCGGGCTCAGTACAGAACGGCAGCGGAAAAAGCCGAATTCCAGGAAATGTTGGAGCGATGTACAAATCTTAAGAGGTAGTGTACGTTCTTTATCAACCTTGGTAGTAAAAATGTACAATAAACTCAGGCGGAGGGAACAAAATGATTTCGGAACACAGAAAAAACAAGCAATCGTACTTAATTTAAAATTAAGTATAAAATTAACTATGTAACTTAAATGTTAATCACATTCCGTTTTTGTTGTTATACAGCAAAGTGCAATTGGAAACGTTCAGTTAACAATATAGCACATATAAAATAATAATGTTATAGAAAAATCATACTTTCAAACATAAAATTTATACTTTAATTAAATACATGTGTATATCTGCAGTTAGCGTTACTTGTTTCCTATTTTCTGCTCTAGCCCTCTGTATTAACCTTCACAAGTTGAACTTGCTGAGTAATTCGCTAAGTTTACGTAGTTCCTGCGTGATTGGCTACTCCCAAAGATGCTTCTATAGGAAAGACATTGCTTGTCTACATTTCGTACGCTACAGAAGCTGTTTCTATTTACTAAAACTGTCTGACGTCTTCCATAACTGCACTTTTCTGAATTAATGGAAGTTTTAATGATAAAATAAATTAGTCATCGGCCATAAATTATTTCCTGTTATATTAGTATGCGTTCTTAAAATGAATGCTAAAATACATATTTAATTGTTACAAATTGAATTATACAAATATTATAAACTTTCATAAGGCAAAATAATTTCATTTCGGTGCTGTCCACCTACACGTGTGGCCGAGGTGGTTAAGGCGCGAACTCGTGAGCGGGAAGTCTGGGGTTCGAATCCCTCCAGGTCTGTCCTAGTTTCCAGGTTTTGCTCAGTCTTCATAAATGGCAAATGTCGGGGAGGTACCCTGAATTAAATCCTTTCCCAGTTTATCATTTCATCTTATTTATCACCAATGTCCATCGTCTGTGGTGTCTTAGTAGTAAAATCTGGCGTTAAACACCCTTAAAAAAAAGGTTTCTTTTGGTAGTTGTTTTATTGAATCATTTAAATATATAGTACATAATTGTTATGAGCAAAGTTCGTGCGGAACTATAAGAATGATAAAATAAAACGAAATAAAAATAAAATACTGGTCAATCTTATGACATCAAAAATGCAGAGGGATTTTAATTATGGTAATAGCTCCAATGTAACATCCATACTTATAAACCCGTTTTATCCCAAACTTACAAAATGGATAAAATAGCGAATTTTAACAATTAAAATATCCATAAAATTATATGATATTACAAATATAAGGGCTTATAGGGAATTATTATAATTTTGGTTCTTAATTACCCGATTATCATATTATTAACATCTAGTCAACGTACGTCAAGATATATTTTTTTTTTAGCGCCACGCGTGGCCGAGGTCGTTACGGCGCGGACTTGTAAGCGGGAGGTCTGGGATTCGAATCCGCTAGGACCGTCCTCCCTGACTGAGGTTTCTTTCCAGGTTTTCCTCAGTCTTCATAAATGGCAAATGCCAGGGAGGTACCTTAAACTTAGGCCTGGAAATAAATCCTTTCCCAATATATCATTTCATCTCATGTATCATCAGTGTCCATCGCCTCTGGTGCCTCTGTAGCAAAAAAGGGCCTTAAACACTATTCATTCATTTCAAGCTATTTAAAATATTGTTGTCAAGCTACTGACATTTGCACGCTGTAATAAATCACGTTCATAATTAATTGTTATTGCTTCTAGAAGTGGTGTCTGTGGTGTGCATGCTCGCTCGTTTTATTGGCACAGCCTGTCTGCAGTATAATCTTACCTAACGTTCAAGAAACCTGGATGGGAGCGTCGATTCTGGAGAGGACAAGAACACTGTCGATTTTAGCTGTAAGTGACAGGCCGTTTCGGAACTTGCCTGAAGTCCTTCCTCTACAGATTTCGCCAAAGGAAACCGGCGCCCGCAAATAACTGTTCCAATTATGATCAAAGTTATATGCTTTCTGAAAGGGATTTGTCATCTGTCAATTCCATTTTGGGCTGCATTGGACACTGGGTATTGAAAGTTCTAGCCATGCAAAAAAGTCCATGATACTTTCTTCATAAGAAGGATTTACTGCTATCAAGGCATATTTAAATATCTTTGATTTATGAGGAGAATTTTCCAAAATGTCAATAAAATGGAAAATTCTCCATCATGAATCAAAGACATTTAAGACAAATTGAAATAAGCCGCAGAGTTATTTGGTTATGTTTTCCAGAACGCACAAATAGTGGTGTGTACAACGATTTTTGTATTGCTGTTTGTGAATTAAAATCTTAAATTCAAATAATACACATTATAAGATTATATTTTGGTGTAATGTAATGACAAAATAGTAATTATGCACTTATCCCTCTTTGAAGCATTAAACAAAATTTTAAAATATTGCACATAAAATTAATTAAAACATTTTAACTAAATGTCCCATCATCTGCACAGTGAGCAAGTATAGAGGAAAGAAAGTGATTTGAGAAATCATTTAAGGCCATTGCACATTTCTTTGAGAAGCTATGAAAGTAACTCTTTAGAAATGTTGAAACGCTTAGGAATGGCATTCGGGAGGTTTTGAGTTGAAATCCTTTGGAACAGGCCATCCTGATCTTGCATGTATTCACTTAGTGGAACATACTCGAATAGATATTTCCTTTCTATGAGCTTTCTGTTCTCTCGTTTCACCTCCTTTATGTATAGGTTCTGTTACAGAATCGAAAGTGCCAGGCAAGATGGATTGATGCATGTGAGAGGTGGCGTTGACTTGCGATTTGAAAAGGTGAAAACGTTATAATGTAGAAGCGATCATTATGAGGGTCTCGAATTTCTTAGAGGGATAAGTTCACTGGCCTTAAGATGTTGTGTCGGAAAATAATTTTAGCAGTCCTGTCTATACCGAGGGTGTGGGAGTATAGACCCATAGAATGTCGTAATTAAAAATCAATGAATAAAAACTCAGCGGAAAATATTGTTAAGATACACAGAGGCAGTAAGTGCAACACTGACTATAGCCCTAATAGTAACAAGGGTACTTGGCCAGTTGACTGTTTAACAAAGCTAAGAGGAGAAATTGGCGTAAAAAGGAGCATTTTGAGAAAGTAAGAGAAATAATTGGAATTTATAATTAATCAATCAATGATATTAAACGATATATTAAAATTAAAACATATCATTCCTACTAGGATTAATATATTATCTAACAGGTCATGGACAATATAAAACTTATTGCAATAAAACTACTGTAACTATTGCAATGTGCAAGGTACACCAGAACATGCCCTTTTTGAATGTGCACATTAATTATAACAGACTAAGAAATTTTAGGCGGGTTGCAAATATAACTCATTATAACGGATTGCAAATATAACTCACTATAAGAGACTAAAATTTATACAAGTATTTAGAGAAATTTCCTTAAAAAAATTAATAGAATTGCATGGGAAGAAAAATTGGAACAGTACAAATTACCACCAACTAGAGTGTAAGTTGCCATTAGAAGACAAACAAGAATACAAATATTAAATTAAAGAAACACAGTACTAAGATATGAGGAAGAAGAGGATGGAGGGAATGGTGAAGACGACGAGGGAAGAGAGTAAGATGGAGAAGGAAAGGAAGGTTAGCGGGAAGAGGAAGCAGAAGACAGAAGAGAGAAATGGAGTTGGCGTAGAGTGAGGGGATGATGTATATACAGGGGAGCTTGGGGTTGAGTCCAAGAGAGAGGCATTTTATTATTATTATTATTATTATTATTATTATTATTATTATTATTATTATCATTATTATTTAGCAAGAAGAAGATATTACTGGACAACGATAGGAAGACAAGTCCGGGAAGAAAAAGAAGAAATAGATAGAAAAGATTGCTTGAAGAATTTATACAAATATAGGAGTAGATGTGAGGAGGAGAAATATGATTTGAAACATAATAAGAGACGGTAATGCTAAAGAAGAAGAAATGGAAAGGTGTGAGAAGGAGAAAAGAGGGAGATGAGAAGCAGGAGAGTAACTTATTTTACTGTAATAATGAGAGGGGGAAGAGGGGGAAGAAAATGAGATGAGAGGAAGGTGTTACAAACCCTTGATTGATGCAGTGAGATAGGGGGTGTTTTGAGAAGATGGGAACTGCAGCTAATGGACCTTGGAGTAAAATGGCCTTAGACTGCAGAAGAAGATTCGTATGTTAAACTGTTCTCGTGTGGTGGACAACTTTAGGCTTTAGTGTAAGATGATAGCGAGGGTTTGCTGATGGAAGTTGTAGAAATATTTAAATGTAAATAAATGAAGAATGTAAATGTACAGATAATGATTTAATGTTTGAAATTAAATAATTGTAAAAAATAGACATAATTAAGTTACAAGTAAAAGGAAGGGCACGGTTATATGTTAAAAGTATAAATTTTATTTGAAAAAAAAGTAATGGATACTGGATATTTAGAATAGGACAATAAGATTATAATTAGTAGATATGGTTGGCTACCAGTCATTTTTATACTGATTGCTAGTATTTAAATTTAATTTTAATTAAATGTTAATACAATAACGTTAATTTTATCTTGATTTTAATTCAAAACATAATAATGAATGCGAACGAAATCTATAAATAAGTAATGAATAAGATAAAATAAATAATTAAAAATAAATAATATTAAATATGTAGTGAATTATTAATACTGCTAAAACATTAAAATATTAACATTTGTTAAAATATATTAATAGATAATTAAAATGATTTGTTAATTGAAAAGCGTTGCAGTTGTATTGAGAATTTGTTGTTTGTCTATTAGTATTATTTCGTTTTATTTTATTATATTATTTTGATCTTACTGTTTTATAATTATCTGTACATTGATTATGTAAATTGTAAATTTTCTTTGGAAATAAAAGGTGAACTTTTGAAATACATGCTCTGGTATAAAAAAATAAGAAAGCAGTAATACAGATATTAATTAATAACTAATTAATTAATGTTCCAAAATAGGCTTGAACGTCAGCAAACATTTGCTATGCCAAAGTAGCGATTTGAAAGAATATAAAAGGCATGTAATATTTCTATACAGAGTTTGATGCAACCGAGGGACCGGCCGGCAACGCTATGTCGGCGGGGGCGTGGAGGGGGGAGTATATTTTCCCTCCGCTGCGCGCGGCTTCCGTCTGAGTTGAAATCTTGCGCAAATGGCACACCTCCAACACAGCAGCCAGACTCGCCGGCCGGCAGCACGCCGCAAAACCGGTTGCGTGAAGGATTGTTCACCCTGTAGAATTCAATATTTTAATCAATGGAGAAGCGTGGGTTGAAATCTAGCAAATAGTTAACTGTACGCTTAGTAATGTAAAAAAAATTAAAGATTTTCATGTTCAATGAGGTAAAGCGTCCATTCGTAAAAACTGAGGGAGGGGATGACCACGCGAACTCATGACGTCACAATATGTTACCTTTTCAAAACAGGACATAGAATTATGAATGAAACATGAGTACAGAATTGATATACTTTATTATTTTATTTTTACTGTCGAGGTTTTAAAAATGTAAAATGTTGTGGGAGAAAGAGGTCGCGCCGTGAGTGGCCGACTTGTGAATATGTGAATGGATCATTTTAAATGTGCCTGACTGTGTTCAATCTAGCGATTTTACTCATAATCCAATCATCAGTCATTACTGTTTGAAAGTGTCGTCCATTTGCAAGGATATTTATATTAAAGTGCAACCAGCAAAAAAGTGGTGACGTTCAGATTATCTATTACACACTTTTCCTTATAATAAGTCTACCAGTGATTTCTGCTATCAGTAGTGTAGTTCACATCACTTCAACCTGTTCAAAGGCTGTACCACACAGTATTAACGGTAACTGGAACACAGAATATATTCAGAAAGTATTTTAAATGTAGAACTTGCAGACAACTTCAAAGGATAATTCTGCACATCCGCTTAAAAAAAAAAGTAGACAACGTCTGAACCTGCGAAAAATGTGCATATTTTTAAGGAAAGTTCTTAAAAAGTACAACTTTTTTGTAGATAGGTATTGTAGCTTTTAATAAATATTGAGCTGTTGTATCCAAAATGGTCGTTATTTTCTCTGCTTAAGTTTTTTTGCAGTTTATCTACGATCCGGAATTTATTTATTGGGTCTATCTTTCAACCCGACCAACAAAAATAAGCAAAAATATCGAGAGCGCTGTACTAAAAGCGTTCCTATCCTCTCCCTCCTCGCAGTGCTTCCCTGGGGATCTCTTCGCGCGCCTATAGTATTTATTACACTTTCGCCAAAAACATCAGCATTCTCAAGCATTGGAATATAATCTACTTGCTTATATCTCACTGGAACACACTGCGTATCCATATTTCTTTAGTAAACTGTATTGGTGAGCATTAATTTCTTTTTTCACGGTCAAAACCGCAGCTGATTTTTTTGTTGTGTTACAGTCTTTGGATTTCAAAGTGAACTTTCAAGTACAGATGTTGAATATTCTATTATCAGTTATCTTGAGTGTTTAATAGACCAAGCAAGTAGAACCATTTCCGTCAATGAATAACATAAATAGTTTGTATAAAACCCGTCTTGTGAGGAATGAGTAAAATCGTCCCAAAAGGTTATACTAACCTGCGGACCCCATGGTTGTAAGTTGTTACTCCCACAGTCTTGTCTCAGCGAAGATATAGTAATTCTTCAGTTTTTTCTGCTAATATGTCACTTTTTTCTGTGTTTTTATGTCAAACACTGAGTTTGTTTACCCAAAAGTACTTTTACTGGTGGATTAACTTGACAAAAAAGTCCTCAAGTTTTATACACTTAAGATAAATCTCCTGCCCGCCTACCCCACAAGGAAACAAATTTGCATATCGAATAAATTACAGCTAATTAATATTATCCAATGTCTCGTATATTGTAAATAGCATGAAGCATACTCTGATATTAATATTTAGCAGACATGATATATAAGTTAACCAACTTCTTGGTCTAGTGGTTAGCGTTTCTGACTACAGACCGGGAGGCCCGGGTTCGATTCCCGGTATCTTCTTAGGAATTTTCCTGAATTAGGAAGGTCTGGAATGAGCGTGAGGACAATTGGGAAGCTGCCTAATGGAGAGGTGGCGATCTCCGATCTAGTAAGCCGCGATAAAGCGATCGGCAGGATGTGGTGTGCTGATTACATACCTCCCTGTAGTACTGCACTCTACCGATGTCACGTGATGGAGGTAGAAGACGCAGCGGTCGTCGCGGTAAGCCGAAGGCCCACATGGGGCTATGGGAAAAACGAGGCTTGAAGAAGAATATATATAAATTCAGAAGGAAGACTAGAAGTTTGATATCAATTGTATAATTACTTTTTATAAATTAAATAATGATAAGTAAGACAATTCCCTGTAAAGAGCAGTACAGAATATTGCGCAACTTGGTGCGATTGCCTTTTGTGCCTGCGACGAGAGGTGCGAGATAAAAATAGAAGTGTACACCTGGCAAGGACAGGCTATAAGAATAACGTTTTGTATTTTAGAGAAGATGCTATTCCCATAGGAGCGGATGGACATCCCTAAGGAGACAGTAACGCAGGTTTCCCGAAAATGGATTCCTGTCACTTTTACATAGGGTAATCATGAACCTACCAATCAGAGATCAAAGAGTTGAAAAGTTTAAAGTGAGAGCTTATGGGGGGATGAGAGTTTATCAATAATATTTTAATATTTTGAAGGCTCAGTAATCCGTGAGCTCTCTTCTGTGGACCCTTCGAGCTCTCAGGACCACGTGGGGACACTTTGAAATTGATATAAAAGCGGAAAAATCTTTACTAAAGCAAGCAGTTCCACGTAGTGTTTGTTCTTTTTCATAACTTCAAGTCAGATATTGTTTACGCAGTTTTATGGGCACCGAGGCATGCAATTATGAGATACAGGGATGGACTTCGATTTGGGCAGTAAGACGCTTTTAAGGTTATATGTCAGCAGTGCAGGCAAGTTCAGTGATGGTAGTTCGCACAGCGAGATGCAGTTTCGACTTCAATTTAAGCTGTGTCGTGGTTAGGCGAACTAGTTAAGTTCAGTGATGCCCGCTAACTTCATTGGCCAAGAGGCAGCAGGTGGTCGTCAACAAATTCCAAGCGTTGAACAAAGCACCATCGTGCGATTTAAACCATTTCCTTTCATCTTCCTTCTTCCGTGACTATGAGGGCACAAAAGGCGACTTTGGGCTCCTTAAAGACCCGGGGTACGAAGTGGTATCCTCTGGTAGATGCTCTACCAGACATTATTACATCGAGCTGGCCGCGGCAGGCAATAACTAATCATAATTCGATCACTTTGAATTGCCACTCCCGCGAGATGCCACCACATCATCGACACATCCAATAGAAACCGCTTCACACTGTAAAGTTTAGTAATCTATATGTATAGGTATAGTTACAATATTTAATACATAAATATTCTTTTTCAAAGTATCTGAAACGTGATTCAAACAATAAGCCCACACAGAAGTGCCAACAGAACAGAACTCTACAATTATTGCCACCTCTTTATGACACAATGCCCAGTAATTATGCTGATTCTGAGAGTAGGCCATCCTGATTGATGGCACTGTAAAGTCATGCTAAAGCTATACAGTTCTCAATAAACACCTGGACTTCATGGCTTCATGGACGATACTTCTGCATTGCATCCAAGAACCCCATTCTGGCCAATCCTTTGCTTATATCTCAGTTATGAGGTTCTGTGGTTTTCGGGGCTTATTAAACTTTCCCTGGAAAGGTACTCTTCTGGAAAATACCTGTATTAAATATATCCTGGCTGGTGTTGTAATGGCGACATATTCATGGAAATGTGGGTATTGAAATATACTGTGATAATATGTGATACGCAGTATAATTTTATGATAATCATGTTAAATGAGGTTTAACTAAATTTAGGCTAACTTTATTAGAACCTCATGTGTGAAATAATATACTATAGAAACAAATATCTTTAATTTCATTCCGATCAGGAGTAGTTTATAACAGGTAGGATTTTAATTGCAATGAAAAATAGTTATGAATTATTTATTAATTAAATAAATTATGACATTACTGTGTGGTATTAGGGAAATAAATTAGAATTCTTGCAACCTATAAGTATCACAAAAGAGAAACTAACAATTTTTAGAATTATCATTATTATTATTGAGATTAAAGCACAAAAGTTTACATTGTTTATTAAACCAAATATATTACCATTGATAAACAAAGTTATACTGTGTGGGTATTCATACTTTTAAATGTAAACATCTCTAAAATAGAGAGAAATAATACAAAGTTCCCAGATAGATTGCGCATTTAAGAAGATGTTCATATGTTTCAATAAAACAAAAACACATAGTCAACTCATTATCGTGGTAAACAGAGGTGCACTCATGAAGCAGCCTTGCACTCTCTTTTTGCAAACGGAGTATTGTTATGACATATTGTTAGCGCATGGAGAGTCTGTAATGCCAGACAAGCATTTGCCCCTTATAGGCATAAAATTAACTAGAGCAATGGCTGTGCTAGAAGATTGCAGCGGTTTTTTATAAGCGTGTGGGTGGTAATGGAAGGAAGATTATGGAAGGAATTTGATTAATGATTTGATTATGCATTCTGAGGGATAATGTTTTTCTTCTCCTCTCCAAATATTTTTCCGCTGACTTACGTTACCTGGGCTAGCTCTAGTTTCTTTGCTGGACTTTTAGTACAGGGCAAGGAGTCTAGAAGATTAACAATTAGATTTGTGATGTACAATGAAACACTATTTATTGACAAAGTCTGTTCCACTTTAAGAGACACCGTTACTCCTTGGAGAATTAAACTGTTAGATGTGCCACTTTTGCATTAACTATGACGATCATACACTGACGCCCTGGTGCACTTTGATAACTCCGAAACGCCCTACTGTTAACTTAATAAAACTATAAAACACGACTGGTAAAACTATAACAACCGCTAACTGCCTCTGACCAAAAACACCAAAAACTGTGAAAGACTGGATAGCCCCAAAAGACTATAAGTGTGGGTCCATCAGTCTGTCTGACGCTCCCTTTATTCTTTCAGAATATTATTTTAGAATGATCTAGAAACTTTCCTTTCATATAAGAATATCTATTGGATACTGGACTCACATAATGTCCTTCTCACCTCTCTTATTGGCTATCATGTCTACATCACTCTCAGTATGTAACACACATGTACAATTAGCTCGGGTATCGAGAGGTTATTGTCTTGTCTTTTCACCCCCGTAACTGTCATATGTTCATTACGCCTACTCTTGCTTAATATGATAAAAGCAAAGATTTCTGTCTAACAGGAGAGAAAGGAAATATATTCCCTAAGATCCTGCTTTTGAAAGTCTGCAAGTAATAGCGATCGCTTACTTCATATATAAGAATACTGTTTATAATAGGCAACAGGCTTCACTGTCCAAAATTTCCAGGTCAGTTTTTATGATTAGAGTGCATTTCCACTCTCTTAAGAAAATATCATACACAAAACACATGTATAAAAAAATAAAAATGACACTACAAACAAGGTTAAAATAGAAAAGTTACATAAAATTATTTAATATGCTGATTATAATTCACAAGGATGTGGCAGGTAATACATTACATCTCAATATTGTGTCAATAAGACTATCATAAACAGTATTTTAGGGAATTGGATTTGCTATGTCTGTATGTATTTACTAATCATTATACCAAGGCACATTTTAGGAGAACATGAAGTAAGTATTTAAAATTATTCGAAATTTGAGCTCTAAATATATTGATATTAAGGGTATTCTGGCATTATTTGTTGCTGAAAAGTTGCATTAAGTATTGAGAAAGTAAATTGTTCTAATTATATCATAAAATACGTTGATCTTTTTGTTATTGTTGATTTGTTTTATTTACCGACGCTCTTTAACATCTCAGGTCATCACCGTCCCATTCAGTTTAGGGCGTGAAACGGCCGACAAATTTTGCTCAGAGGCCTCTTCTTTCATACTTGAGGTTCTTTTACATGGTGCAAATCTACGACATGGGTCCCATGATTTTACTTCTCTTCTAAAATACTTATGATTTTTACCCTGGTGGAGATTGAACACGAGATCTTGGGTGTAAGAGGAAAGTATGGTTGCCACTACACCACCAGACCGACTATAAAATACATAGAACGTTGGTTTAATAGTCATAACGCTTTCCTTCTATCGAAATATTTCGGGTTTAATTCCATTGGAAATAACAGTGGGCGAAGCGACGTCTTGGCTCATTTTCTCCACATACTCCAGTTTCAACCGCCTATCATTACTTTCATTTATATAAAATTCTCAGAACCTTGAGCAATATGTTCCTTCGAACTCTATGCATGACTTGAAAATGAAATATATTTTTGCCCTCTATTGCCCGAGTGTAGAACTTTATTGCCCGATTGACAAGTGATTTGACATTGCAAATAATGATCATCAAATCATAATTAGGTTGACATTTGATAATGATGAATAGCTAATAGGTTACGGTTATTAGAGGCTGGAGCAGCTGTCTGTGGGGGGGGGGGTTCCGAGAGGGTTGTGCTGTGGGAAAGGAAGGTCACGTGCCAAACTCAGTCAGTAAGCGCCATTTGAAATCATGTGTCTTGTATGTTCTGTTGTCTGCGAATTGGTGTGCGATTTATAATTTTATTTCAGTTTGTGTTTTAAAAGATTAAAGTAAAACATGGAACCACAAACGGATGTATAAAACAACTCAGTTCTTCAAGGAGGAAGTAGCAGATATAACATGTTTTTATTTCCGTCTGAATTTCCAAGAAAAGAAATACACACTACAAACATATTTCATACATCATTCTTAGACAATACATGCTTAAGTATGATGCACAATTAGAAAGAGGAATAAACAATAATATAAATAAAACATTAATAAAAAACATTAATATGGGAAGAGCTATATTTACAAATATGTATAAATGGAAACATGTTGCATTATTTATAATTACACTAGTTATTCCGTTCTAATCAGAAAATGAATTGTTTCTATCTTCGCGCACATTGGCTAGGAAAATGGCCGTGCCAAAAAGGTGCCAATCGTCCTCTAATTGTCTTAAAAATGTTTTCAGGAGACAGCGTTTTTCTCAATTGTTCCCATTAGATACATTCTGCCAGAACATGTACCATTCCTTCCACAAAATGTGCTGATTCTCCTACCAGAAATATCCATTATTTTTTTAGCCTACCAACCTCCCAGTCTAAATCCTAGAACGAGCTAATACACCTCATTACCCCTGGTTCGTTTAATTTCGTTTGACAGACTCAAGGAGACTTTCGTGTTAATTCTGCCTCGATTTCCTGCCTGCTGATATCCTCTATCCTTGTTCTAACCTAACAGACACAAAACGCGTGACCGGCAGCTCAACTGACAAGCGCCAAGAACGTACCAGGGAAATGCCCTATGCGCAAAAACGATTAACTGATCTACGTATATGCCTTTGATAAATTTATTCTACGCACCTTGATTTTAGACACATATAAGAATGGAAAGTGTCCTACTGCACATATACTAGCAGTTATAGTCTGGCTACCCAATCTCTGGTCCTTACGTTTTGTGTGAATGAGTAGTGTTTAACGCCCGTTTTTGCCACAGAGGCACCACAGGCGGTGGACACTGATGATACATGAGATGAAATTATATATTGGGAAAGGATCTATTTTAAGGAAGGAAACGTTCCCGGCCTAAGTTTAGGGTACCTCCTCGGCATTTGTTAATTATGAGAACTGAGCAAAACCTGGAAAAAACCTCAGCCAGGAAGGACGGTCCCTGGCGGGATTCGAACCCTAGACTTCCCGCTCACGAGTCCGCGCCTTAACGACCTCGGCCACCTGTGGCGGTTGTGACGTTTCGTGAGGATAATGAGAGAGAGAGAAGATGTCAGCACTGCCAACCTAAGGCGTGAATAGCACATCTAAATTCCAGAGTAAATGAAGTTATTTTGATACGTTTAAAAGATAAATACTCTAAAACCGACACTCTGGGTAAATATCCTGTGATGTTTTTGGTAAAGATATTTTCTGCTACAAGATTTGAGCTGTACTACACACTAAATATTTAATTTACTGAGGATGGCTCGTGTATTGGTGGTGAATGTAGTCTGCTAGTTCCTCTCGTGATGCATTCTGCACTATTTGCCAACTCTGTTTCAACCGAAGCACATGCACCCAGTTGTTTGCTGTATTGGCAAGTAAATCTGATTTCTTCGTGCGTGAACGATTTGCAGTGTTATTATTCTTGTTATAGTTCTTATATTTATTGTGATTGTTACAGAAGCTATGTATCGTCAGAAGTAAAACAAAAAAATCGGGTATTATTATAGCAATACAGTAACGATACATGACTGGCAACACAGCAACTCTGCATCACGTGAAACTAGACTGAGAGGCCAGGGTATAAAATGAAGAATTCATGCTGCGTATTGTTTAAGGAATGGGCTTAAAGTAAAAGCAGTGTAAAGTTGGGAGAAATCTCTTTTTGGAAAGGGGTGACAAAGTAGCTGCTGGGTTGTGTTTTTGAGTCATGCATGAAATTAAAGGGGCTAGCAGTTCTAATATCTATTATTTAGACAAAACCAGAACCAAAATGATGTGCTGGACAAGCGAAGACTGGTCTGTTGGCATCAAAGTTCCAATTTGTAAAGGTGGTCGGCATGTCGCGTGCCATGTCGGTTCCACAAGATCGGGATTTGTTCAAGAATGTAATTTAATTTTTAAAATAGATCGGTTGATAAGGAGTATCCATTTTGAAATGACATACTTTCTGTTCAGAAAATACATTGAGGAACAATTATTTGTTATGTTTAATGTCAGTATTCATTGCTTTCAATTAGATAAAGCACCTTGCACAAACACCAGGAAGGCGGTTATAATTGCTTGGCTGTCCAGTAAGAACATTCTGCATTCTGTAACACAGACACTGGAGGAATTTTTGCACCTGGTAAAAATGATAAAGTGAGGGTGCAAAAGATACGAAATTGACATTATCACCAGGCATTATGGTAACTGGGTAGAGAGGGTCTGAATTTATCTGGAAAGCTCATACTCTGGGGTGATATTTATTTAGAACTATATCACAAATAAAATAAAATAAGAATTTAAATATAATTCCTCTCAACTTGGCTTACAAAATTGTAATAATTGTATATTTATACTTAACTCTTTCAAGCAATCTTGCAAATTGTCAGTAATGCCAATAGAGAAGAACAAAATACAGACATAGGACTATTTTATGAATAGAATAAGAATAATGATTATTATTTTAATGATTTATTATAATTCGCTGATTTTTCCTGTGATTCGTTACTAATATCTTTCCAATTTTTTGAATAAATGCAAAATTTTGGCATATAAACATAACTTAATTGCATAGTGTTAAACTTTACCGATATATTATCATCATTATAATCACTTGCTTAATGTCTTACTAGGAGAATATACTCCCAGTTAACGGACTAGGTACAACACATGTAGCATCAATATCCCTTGCTGTAAATGTACAATATAACATAGACGCACGAGGAGCAACGATTGAAGTACTGCGCATTAGAAGGACAGCCCATATAGATAGATAGTGTTGTACGGTAATTAGGCAGAGCAGGTGTCAAATAAATCCACTGCAATCTGTTGGAGCAAATGGGGAGTGGTTTGAGACATGGAATATACAGAACGTTCCGCTGGTCGATGCAATTACGTGCAGGATGGGCGGACAGGCCATTCAGTTCCCTGTAGGTGGTCTCATGTACAAAATTTGTTTGCGACAATATAGACTTAAAACAATGCAATTAATTTAAATGAATATTTGCATTTACTTAACTATAATATAAATTATGAAATACAAGATAATATGCGTTCTTTCGAACAGTCAAAAACTTCCATTTATGTGATCTTATAGTAAGTAAAGGATAGGTTATTTAGATGGAAATAAAAGATTATAATGGTATATATGGAGGGTGCCAAAAATGTATACACACTTTCACAGCAGATATCTATTTAATATATTTCAAACTTGGACCGAAAAACAACAGTAATGTGTAGTATGATGTTCTGTAAATAGGCGTGACTCTCATACATTATGATAGCGTTGCTACGTGACAGATAATCAACAATGAACAAACGAAGCCAAGATTATCGTAAGATGTTCTGTAAACAGATGTGACAGACATTATGTTATACTAGCGTTGTTACAACAAAATGGAGTCAAGATTATCGTTTGAACAGCGGAAAACAATTTTGAAGTGATATTGGAAAACCGAGAATGTTATTGAAGTTCAAAGACAATGGAGACATGTGTACAGAACAGAACGCCAACGCGAGTAACAATTGCATGCCTTCGAGACAAATTTGAGACTCATGGTACCGTATGCGATGTTCACAAGGGCAGATCTGGGAGACCTCACACAGCAACAAACCCCACTGGTTCCAAGACACTATCCTTGGCGCTATCCAAAGCACTGGATAGGAGGAAGAGGTCCGATTGAGATTCCACCGCGTTATCCGGATCTAACTCCGTTGGACTTCTACCTATGGGGAACTCTTAAGGATGTTGTATACCGTAGAAAACCAGCTACACTGACAGTACTTCGGGAAGAAAATGAAACGGCATGTGCTGCAATCGCTGAGGACACTTTCGCAAACGTTACTCAATCAGTAGTTCAACATACTCAGAAGTGTATCGACGCCGATGGTGGGCATTTTGAGCAACTGTTGTAACTGTAAAAGTCTAAGATGATTAAGGCTCATCATTTTCTGTTTGTTGAATTCAATTCCCACTAGTAACTAGTAAATACTATCTGTTATAAAGGAAAATGAATTATATTTTCATGTTATTTGACTAATTACTCGATTTACATAATTAAAATACCCGTTTTTCTTTTTTCAGAGGCAATTAATCAGTCTGGGAGCAGACATTTATCAAGGAAACAACGCTATTTTGCAACGAACTACTAAATATGAACAATTGCATTTTCAAGTTATCTTGATGGTTGACTGATTGCATGAGTGACATAAATTAGTCTATGTCATGTAGGTGGTATTTTAAAGGAGAGAATGTTACACCCTCTATGAAAAGGACCTACAAGGGCCTGAAGTACAGTGATACTGCGACTGTTCTAAACCCTTCATAAATGGTTTAGCCATTGTACACAACATGACTAGGTGAGGACACACTTATTTTGTTTAAAATTTTCTAACACAGAGCCATGAGTTGGAGAATAAATGTAAACAGATACAATAACAAATAGAGGCATAATTATGTAAATAAAATATCTGTTGCATTTAATAAATTAAATATAACGGGCTGATATTTTAATTCACAGAATATGTTTAAGTAATAAAAGCGTCACTTCTAACAGGCAGAACTCTCGAATTAATTGATGAGTTCCAGCTGGAGTGATGGCTTTATATGTACCAATCTGATTAGTTTGAACGTTCGATACTCCTTTAGTATTTTAGTCGTAAAATTCCATTTCAGTTGATTCTAGAATATTCTAGTTGATATGTAAATGAAGTATGTAATCGAACGGAACATGTGAGAATCAGATCGTCCCATAGAATTAATTATGAAAACTTGTATTTGGCCGTTCATAGTCATGCATTGTTCAACTGTCTGCAAATGTAAGGCTAAATGCAGAATAGCTGAGAGGTAGATGATCCCTTAAGCAGAATATAGTGTAACTCCATGTGGGGATTTGCGGCATGTTCAGGAGGCGAGAAAAAGTAAGTACAGAGAACGATTTTAGGAGGTCGCCTACTCAGCTCAAATATTTCATCAGGCTGGAGGTGACCGGAATTATTGCGTGACAGTCCGCGTCTGAATATAAAAATAGTCACAGAAGACTTGGGTATCAGTAGGGACGCTGTACACCGTATTCTGAAAGAAAACTATTGAAATCCAAATCCGATATGCTCGTGAAGATTTTAGCTGAAAATCCCACCATCAATACTTTACTCCAATGACACCATCGTCAACAAACACACCACTGCGAGGTCGCTGTACTGTTAATGTATGGTAACACATTCTTGGACACGATGTCATTGGGCCTAATTCTTCCTAAGTCGTCTGACGGGTTGGAAGTATTTGTCTTTCCTTCTCACGAAGTCAACACCAGTTGAATGATATTCTTCTGGCGCCGTGAGAAATCTTTGGCTTCAGTTGAACAGCGCACTGCTTCGCCATCATAGACATGTGGTATATCATCAAGTCTATCCGAGCAGGTGGATTGGATTTAATGGACCCATGCTTAACGCTTAACATATATGATCCGAGCACCCCCCCCCCTAGATTCCTTCTGTACAGCTGCTTGAAGAGAACAGACCCACAAGTATGCCAGATGTTTGTTGTGGTGACACCCAAGATACTGCGCTTGGTCAACATCTACAGTGTGGCCGAGCATATCTAAAAATCGTCATTACAGTCATGGATCCCATTTCATATTATAATTATCGTCTTTCACGGTCTGGAACCAACTTTTTCTTCGTTAGCTCCAGTTTTGACATTTTCATGGAAGTTTCACTATTAGGGACCTGTTCATGATATCTTCAAATGAAATAAATTGTGTTAAAACTCTACGCTGTTAGTTTAATAAAGATATTCCAAATGAAATAATAAATAAATATGAGAAATTCGGTATGAATTGAGTATTAGTATACGATATTATCGAGGTTTTAGTAAAATAATATCAAAATACTCGGTGAAACAGTATCATAGAGTTCACGTAACTAGAAGAAACGTAGGAAAGACCCCACTCTCCTAAGGAATTGACACAACTGCTCACGTTTAACATAAGATTAATAACATTTGTGGTGCCGTGTCTGTAATTACGCTTGCCAAATTGTAGCCCATGCAAGGCTTTTATTCGGGGACAATTATGAACGGTTTAAACCAGACACCCGGCATATTCCCACTCCAAACCAGCTCATCACTTGGGATAGCCAATCATTTTATCCCCCGAGGTCACGTGTCTCACGCGCGTTATGTACGTTTGCAGTCTCATTGCTATGCTAATATGAATATTTGTGGGTGCCTTTTAACGCTTATGCATTTCCGTAAAAGTGTAGTTGTGTCAACTTAAATATGCCACCCAAACAAAATATTGAATAATAAGTATAATTAATTATATCTTTATAAACTTTTGTAGTTTAGTTAAAAATTATATTGCGAAGTATTTCTGAATATTAAGCTTATGTATACAACTCCCGCTATCAGTTTTTATGGACAAGATGTTCTACTTTGCGTGTCTAGACGAGTTTATGCTGGTTTCAAAGATTCCGGCAGAACAAAACTACCGCTAAATGTTCAGTATTATCGAGCAATGCATTAAACTGCGCTACAGGATCATTTTCCTCATTGCGATCTAGCAGATATTGCAGTTTAAAGGGTGTATTTTGGTTTGATTTGTTTTATATACGGACGCTCTTTAACATCTCAGGTCATTAGCGTCCCATTCAATTCAGAGCGTTAAACGGCCGACAAATTTTACTCAGAGGCCTCTTCTTTCAGGCTTGAGGTTCTTATTCGTGCCGTACGGGACCCACGGCTTTACTTTCCTTCTGAAGGAAGCCACACTTAGGATTTTTACACCCGAAAAAAATAAATTCATCGGTCCTGGCCGGGTTTGAACCCGCGACCTTGAGTTTAGAAGACAAGTATGGTCATCACTACACCACCAGGAGCGACAGAATTACTCTATTTGTAATCCACTATAGGTGACGAGGGTGACAAGATACATAAGGGCACCTAACGAAAATGTAATAGGTACTGTTTGGTATATTCTCTTAAGAAATTAACATATAAAAATATTTAACCGGAAATATAAGTAGAAAAAGTTAGCATTAATATACTGCTGACCGCGAAACCATACATCGCACGCTCTAAAAGTCGAGTCTAACAGAGTGTGAGGTTTTCTCGAAGACGCATGGCACAGCATCCTTTTCTCCTCCAAGTTGACTGGACTGATAACTGCAAAGCTCTGCATCTTCATTACGTTCTTCTACACCCAGGACTAGCATAATGAGGCTCCAATTTCCCTAAGGAATGAAATATATAGCTCTCGACCTATCTTAACTTCGCCTCTAATATTAAACTTGGGGATTGCTAGCATTGAAACACACACCCATTCAGAACGACGCTGTATTTCGGCAACCCTCGAGAACTAATTGATTTATCAATTCCCACACGAATACCGCATGTACAGAATGGATAATGTACGCAGCAAAGGTCGCCTGTATTCCATAAGGGAACTCTGCTACAGATCAGTTACCATCACCCCACAACTCAGTATATTGGCATTGTATGTTGGTCTCGATATTGGCTTCCGGTTATTGAGTTATATCTTGTAATATTGCGACTTCTCTGCAATATTCTGCAAGTGGAATTGAATATGGATCACCACAACTGTTCGTTCCAGTACTGTAGTAGGCTTATTGACCTGCTAATGCTTCTCGTGGGAGGAGCCGCTATTTCAGTCCATTGCTAAACTGTGTGTCTCCAGGTAAAGGGCTCGAATCTCGCAAGTGCAGCGGTAATTTTATCTACACTTAACATGATTGACATATTCGGATTTTTTCCTCGCGAAAAGAAAGCCAAATAATTGTAGTTCCGTTAAAACAAGATCTGATATAGAACATAGAGAATATCTGCCAATATACGTTAATATATTACTATCGGCAATTATTTTAAGTCGCCAAAACTCATTTTTGAACGTTTTACTCCATTTTTCAATACATACGAGGGTAGGTTCATAAGTTTCCGGCCTAACCAATTTCTATGTATGATAAAGACAAAAACTGCATTTCACTTTTCAGTATAGTTACCCTTTAATGCAATACACTTCTCACACCTTTGAATTACCATTTCAATCTCCCCCCCTCAAAATAATCAGAAGTACTGTCTGCAAAATGGGCATAAACACCATCCATCAGTTTTTCGTACACTTAAATTTCCTTCCTGGAAGCTCTTTCTTGAGTTTTGAGAACAGGAAATCGTCACTGGGAGCCAGATCTGGGCTGTAGGGTGGATGGTCGATCTCTTTAAAGCCACATTTCTTCACAGCTTACTTTGCAACAAGAGCTGTGTGCACAGGCACGTTGTTGTGAAGATGGCGCACAACGCCACTCAGTTTTCTCGCCTTTTCTCTATGATGGAAGCACGTAGTCCGTGCAGTAGTCCAGCATAGCACTCCCCACTTACTGCGGTGTTTCTCTCCTTAAAGTCAATGAAGAGCATTCCTTCACAGTGCCAAAAGATTGTGGGCATGATCATCTTGGCTGACTGAGTGACCATGGCCTTTAGAGGCGGTGCTTCGTCAGACTTACGCCCCTTCATTGATTCTCTTTTGGACAAGAGATCATAGCAGATGACCATGGCTTCTGTCATCTTCTGTAACAATGCTTTTGGGCTGAAGAAAGAAGTCTAGGCACCCATTTTGCACTAACCTTATTCATGTTTAAACGCTCATGAATAATTCGAAGAACTGACTGTTAAAAGGACGATATTAATCCGTCTCCCTCTGATTTAGAAGGTCGTACAATAACAGGGGGGATAGTTGTTTTTCTCTAAGAACCGATTTCCATGTGTTACTTAGGTGGTATCCGCGGTCTCTGTTAAAATGGTTGGGATGCTGTTGTATTTCCAATGACGCCTTCTTGGTTAGATTGAAAAAGCCTGCGTTTTTGCAACCCCTCTGTTTTATTAAAGTGTAGGTCATGGCAACCGTTTAGTGCATACTCTGTCTCAGCAGATCGTTAAGATTCATTAAGGCTAACGTATCGCTGATGTTCCTCCAACCGTTTTTTAATCGATCTTCCGGTGATGCCTATTTAAAATTTGCCACATGCATATGCTATTTAATAAATTCTCGTTGTGTCAAGAGATTCCCAAGGTGTTTTTTGTATTACCATATATTTTCCCATTTTAACGGCGGTAATAAAATAGATTGTATACCATTATAATACATGTGCGATACGCACAGTAACGTTTTCTATGTATTTTAGCAATACATGGGTTCTTTGTTTTAGTAGAGTTAGATACTGTCGTTTTCTAAGGACGGATGACTGTTTTAATATACGAGTTGTTGTTGCTACATCCATTTGCCTTAAAACATCGCAAAGGCGATTTAGGTCAAGCTTAAGTTGCTCTGATTCTGTGATGGTTTTAGCTTCGTGTAACAAAACTTTGATTATTTTTTTTATTGTGCCGGACGGTATATTTTCGCATCGAATGGCAGCCAATTCTTAAAACAAATATCTCTCCTCCTCTCTCTTCTCCTATACAAGTAATGTTGATTTACATTCTAAAACTAGACAGAGTAGGATCAATACTGTCGTCTTTTCTGCAGTCAGCTGTTATTCTTCATCCACTGATGATGCCAACCGCAATAGTTGGTGAAAGCTATGGTAGCATATTAAACCATGGACCAAGGCAAAACAGCCAGGAAGATTTTAACTGTTTTAGTTACAACACCGCCCTGTAAAGCATAAGATGTTTCATAATGCAGATTTGTTTCATATATGTAGTGTGAATTTTGAAATATGTGTCATATATCTATGGTCAAAGAAAGATAACATAAAACAACCTCCACGAGTTGTATAAAATTTTTCTGTAGGGCGCTATGCGTTTAAGTAAGGAAGAACGCAAAACGAATCTCGAAAATAATATTTTCGGTCCCAATGGGGAAGCGGGGACAAAGTAAATGTCTGGATTAAATTGCATAATTAGAAACGTGATTTCCGATCTGCAAGGAATAATTAAATTTTTTCTTAGCACAACCTGATAACAGCAAATGCCCTTCCAGTTGTATAACTGCGAGAATATGCAAATCATCGGCAAGCAGGAATGACGGGACAAGCTGACATACACAGTAATTGCAGGCGTTGTGATTATAATTACTTCCTTTCCTCTATATTTCTATTAAAATGTCGTAGTGATAAGGCAGACAAAAAAAAACGGCGGTAGAATAGAAATTTAATTGTAAAACAGATTTTCAAAATTAGACAGAAAGAAATACGAGGGTGAGTGAGAAAGTAAGCTTCCTATTTTATACTCTTTAAATAAAACTATGTCTATAATTTTAAAATTGTGAATTTCCCCAAATCTCCTGTTAAAAAATTTAGCACGTGTAATAGAATTCTAGATTAAGGAAAGTTTTTTTTTTTTTTTTGAGTAGTGTTTAACGCCCGTTTTTACTACTGAGGCACTGATGATACATGAGATGAAATGATAAATTGGGAAAGTATTTTTTTAAGGAAGGAAACGAGTCAGGCCTAAGTTTAGGGTACCTCCTCGGCATTTGCCAATTATGAGGACTGAGGAAAACCTGGAAATAACCTCAGTCAGGGAGACGATCCTGGCGGGATTCTAACCCCAGACCTCCCGCTCACGAGTCCGCGCCTTAACGACCTCGGCCATCCGTGGCGGTTTGGGGAAGGTGAAACACCTATCCACATACATGAAAGGCTGAAGAATATTTTTGTAGGTACAACAGCGGATATTAACGTTAAACACTGGGTTCGTCGCTGAATACAAACAAGGAGAGACTCCATTGGCTGCTAAAAGCGGAGCAGCAGCCTGAACACTGCAATGATTCTACGCAAATTCAACGAGTCGATGAGATAATTTGCGCTGACCACAGGATATAAGATAGATGGATGGTTTAGGGCAGAGGGCGTTGCTCCTGGCTGGCCTTTTTGGCCTACGCTCCCAATGGGGGCACCTACGGGTGAAGGGGTGAGTTGAGGGAGACACCAAGTGGTGACTGCGCGGACGCAAATGGGCTCCTTAATATGTTTCTAGATAAAACAACCCCATGTCGGCGGAGTACTCGAGCCTCTCAGAAAGCCCGCCTCCGTTCCGGAAGCCGGGGCAAGCCACTATCAAACCGCGCCAGTCCACCTCTCGCTCGTATTTTCGACTGTGTAAAAGAGCAAATAGAATGAGCCAGGCCGCTCCGACAGCAGCTGACAAAGTGTGGCCTTGCTCTTGGCAGTGATTAAAAGTGCATAAAAACCTAAAACGGAGGTATTATTCATGAAAGCTGTATCTACACAATGTGTATATTTCACTTTGTTTTCTTGTAAATTAAAGGAGAAAAAAATAATAGGAAACATTTCTTTCTGACTGACTAGTATTAAATCTCTCTGAACACTCAGTCGCATATATTATATATAATTCTGCTTTCTGTATAGTTATAGTTCGTGTCAAATATACATAACGCTATTGTGTATATCCTAAAAGTGCACCTGCATTTTACCAATGAGCGCATTTGATTAAACCCGAATATATAGAACTGAGAATCTTATAGTTTAAACTCTGTCAATATAAATGAAAGCAGGAACTGCGTAAACTAAGCGAATTCCTCGTCAAGTTGAATAACTTTAAATAAAAATGAATATGACATTCAAAATATGGCTTTATTTAATTTTTTATTTGGTTTATTTAAGGACGCTCTTTAACATCTCACGCCATCAGCGTCCCATTCAATTCAGGGCCTGAAACGCTGACAAATTCTGCTCAGAGGCCTCTTCTTTCAGGCTTAAGGTTCTTTATCGTGCCGTAAATGTACGACACGTGACCCACGGCTTTACTTCCCTTCCGAAGAAAGCCATACTTAGGATTTTTACGTCCGAAAAAAATCCATCGGTCCTGGCCGGGTGTGAACCCACGATCTTGGGTTTAGGAGGCAAGTATGGTTACCACTACAATAGCTATTACTATTATTGTTATTATCATCATATTTGTTATGATTTTATTACTATTGAGATTAAATCATACAATTATTATCATACTATTAATTAAATTAATACATTTGGTAGACAAAGATATACTGTGTGGGTATTTTTATATATTTTAAAATGTAACCAGGTATATGGAAATATGCTCTTGATATATCTTTACATTCACTAAAATAGAGAGAAATAACAGAAAGTTTCGAGCTACATTGATGTTCATATGTTTCAATAAAACAAAACTAGTTTAATATTTAAAAACAAATGCAATATACTAAACAAATATACATAACCAACAATGAGCAATCAAAATTTACATTCATTTTCGTTGGCTTTGAAATTTAATTTAAATGTTATTGAAATAAAAACATGTAACGCAAACGTTTTCTGAAGGTTATTACAGAGAGCTCTAATATACAAATATAATTTTCAAACACATGTTATATTAATATTTCGCATTTGATATCTTTACGACAAGTTTTTTGAAATATAAACACATGCAATGCTACAAATGCAGTTTATATGCTGAATTAATTTGTTTTCTTATTTTAAAATAATAGAGAGAAAATGAAACGCAAGAGCGCTTTTTAAATTATACCCCTTCTCCTAATGGTGCAATTTCCATAATTTCCTGAAACTATATTTCTTATTTTGCTTAAATAGTATATACCAAATTTTATTCTGAAGAAACGAATGTTGGTACCGCTAGAGCGAATTTTAAATTTTGAGTTTCAGGTACACCCCCACTTCTTATGAAAGACTATCCCTGATTTTCAAGAATATTTTTTTATTCAAATGGTATATGCAGAGTTTTGTTGCGAAAAAACAAATAATGGTGATGATAGAGCAATTTTTAAATTTTCGGTTTTAAGTAAAATCCCCCTCCTAATTGCTCGATTTCCCTGAATTTCAGAAGTTATTTTTCTTATTTTATTAAAATGTCATATACGGAGTTTCGTAGTGAAAAATAAAAAGTAATGCGACAGAGCTCTTTTTAAATTTTGGGTAAGGCCCCCCTTCCTAATTGTCCGATTTCACTGATTTTTCAGAAACTATTTTTCTGATTTTATTTCAATTACATATATGGAATATCGTTAAAAAAATAAATTTTGGGCGTTAGAGAGATTTTTAAATTTGGGTTGCTCTCACTTGCTTTTCAGGTAAACCCCCAATCTTAATAATATGATTTCTCTGATTTTCAGAAACTATTTTGCTTATTTGATTTAAATGCCATATGCCGAGTTTAGTTGTGAAAAAACAAATATTGGTGCTACTAGAAAGATATTTAAATTCAGGTTTCAAGTTCACCCCCATTCCTAATGGCCCGATTTCCCTGATTTTCAGAAATTATATATTTATTTTATTTAAATAGTATATATGAGTTTCATTGCAAAAAAATAAACATTAATGCCACCAGAGTGATTTTTAAATTTTAGGTTTCAGGTAAACCCCCACTCCTAATAGTCACAGATTTTCAGAAACTTTTACTATTATTTTACTTCAATAACATACACCGAGTTTCCTTTAAAAACATTTAAAATTGTGGCCGCTTTAACCCCCACTCGTTTTTCAGGTATACTTGCACTCCTAATGTTCTAATTACCCTGATTTTTGGAAAACTACTTTTAACAATTTATTTTTAAGAAATCTACAACGTTTTGTTGAGAAAAGCAAAAATTACGGCCGCTAGAGCGGTTTTTGGAAAATTTTAGAATTTTTTTTTAATTAGGTTAAGCCCCATCCCCAATGGTTCTAATTTGTTGGTTACTCGAAGAATTTTTTGTCAATTGAAGGTTATATAGCGAGTTTCATGGAGAAAAAAAATTGCGACCGCTAGAGGGTTAACAGACAGACACACAAATGTGTGTGTATATATATACTTTTTTATTCCTTTTCGGCGTCTAGTAGGTCGCATCGATAGAGAATTAGAAAAATTATACAACAATCTTTCCATGGGTACAACCGCAATAGCTTACATTTTTTCGGAATTCGTTAAGAAAAAATAATAAATAAATAAACAGATGTTTAACGGCTACGACCATAATAGCTTCCTTCATTCCTTTCGAACTTGCTAATATACGCTTCTTATGTTGTCAAATTCAGAATGATTGATATTTTGGTGTGTTTTGTGATTTCTGAACGTAAATTTGTACTTTTAGTTGCAAAAGCCCTTTTCTGCTTAATGATGCATACAGTTTAGGGAATTAAAATCGTTTCTGACTCTCTCAGGGACCCTAAATTATTTAGATCAACACCATTTCACCATCACCTTAACACTGGAACAGTAAACTACATGTCAACACATTATTTCTGACCGTCTGGGGACTGACAGACAAAGCGGAATGCACTGCACCGGGAGAATTCAAGCAAATGCATTTTTATCTGCTTATATGGGTGTAATATTTTAGATGCAGTTGATTTTACAAAAGTGTGTGTAGAACAAAACATGCATTTATGTTAGTAATTTGTATTATTTTTGTTCTTGTTATTTCAATTACAGAGAACAATATTTTGTTGGATTTAATTTATTGAACTATATTTATTAGCTTGAACATTTCAACAATGTAAACATTACATATACAATTAAATTTTCAATACTTTACTTCTGGACAGTTGTTATGTTCTTAGTGCGGCCAATATATTAACATTTCACATTTACCGAAATGTTGACTTCGAAGAAATAGGTAGTTATTTTGAAGTGAAGTTATATTCTTTATATAAACGTTTTAATAAACCAGTTGAAGTTGGTTGCTTAACAAGATAAAAATAAATGCCTCCATCTACGTCGACAAAAGAACGATTTGCAACAATGTGTATCTGCAAGGGTAGATAAAGAGCATGGCTTTGCACACTTTATGGCCCCATTCACAATGAAAATTAAACGTAACGTAAGCTTGCATGGCCCAAGGTTTTGCGTCTACGTCTAACTTAAACTTAAGAAATCAGCCAATCAGAATACAGTGCTCTGTTTGTAGATCTCTGTAAGTAAAATTTGTCCTTACACGGAGCACGGAAATCAAATGCAACTCCTGCTACTTGCTGCTGCAAGTGCTAAGTCATGAAGTGATTTCCACAAACATAGCTAAATAATGACTTTCAAGCGATGAATATTAACGCACAGAATGCGCTATAAATTGGTGTTTGTGGTTTTTTTCTTCTGCAATTAAAGGAGATTTGCCACCATTACAGTGATTTATCTGCCCCTGTCAATTTATATTTACGAAAAACCACTGATCCACCTGTTTCTCGGATTTACTCGAGGTTAGCATTAATTATGAATTAATTGCGAATTCCCGTCAGAACAGAATTGCCACCGTTACAATATTTTATCTGCCTAACAATCCCCTATCAGTTTATATTTAACAAAGCATAGGTTACATTATGTTTAGCAGAAAGATAATACATGTTACATTTACACTGCGGACACGCACAGTAGTTCGGCTCTCTCCGCTGTCGCTCGGGACTTTCAGCAGCTAGCAGCAGGAGTTGCACTTGATTTCCGTGCTCCGTGTAAGGGCAAGTTATAGTAGAGAGAGCTAAATATCAGTGACTCTGTAGACAGAATGGCGTCAATGGACAAAAGATTAACTGCATTATAAGAAAGCTATCCTTACTCATATTACTCCAAACAAATTAGTTACTGCACTTAGCATATGCATAAACGCTACCGCCTTCTGCTCAGAAGCAGCCATCTTCAATCAGCTGGTAGTTGATCTTCGCTTGTTCTTATTTTTGATTGGTTAATACATACGTTTGTGTCTTTTATTGTGAATGCCTACATACTACTAAGTTAACAGGTCACATTTTTTTATTATGTTTGCATTTAATTTTCATTGTGAATGGGCCCTAACAGCTGCAAAGGAAGATAAAATACCACATGATAATAACCACTGCTCCCGTTTGTGTTTTTAACTTTTAAAGCATTCAGATGGTTGAATGTTAAGTATGTACATATAAAATAGAGAGGATCGTTGTAGTCTTATATTAGTATATCTTTATACAAGTACTTTGCGATTTCCATTTACCTTAGTATATTGGTTTCAGTATATGTAGTAACATATATGTATATGATTTCACATTTATTTCTCCGTTTTTTGTGTCAATTTTCAGTGTTTATTTTTGTGCATCTTTTCACATACATGTTTCTATGTGCCAAACCCCTGTTTCCCCTTTTTTGCTTGTCTGCGTTAAGCATATACCATATTCTTTCTTTACAATAGTCGAGACTAGTAGCATAGTGGTAAAGCCATAGCCTTACTTTAGACTTAATCTGAGCAAGCCTCGGAAAATTAATGAAAAATTGCTCTAAGTTTTTCAATCTAATTTAGTAATGGCTTTCCGGTCAAAGATAAACACTGCTGCATATTTCTTCTTTTCCTTTGAAGAAATAAGATAAAGCAACGAGTCGATATGTCTCTTATATATCTTAAGACATAAACGCTTACTAATTGCTAAAATTGATACCAAACCCAGTAATATATCAGATTGTTGTTGAAAAAAACTGCCTAATTCAAAGAAGTAGAGATTACTTTTCAATAGTATTTAACGCCCGTTTTTACTGCTGAAGTATCACAGGCGGTGGACACTGATGATATATGAGATGAAATGATATATTGGGAAAGGTTTTTTCAAAGAAGGAAACGTTCCAGGCATATGTTTAGGGTACCTCCCCGGCATTTGCCATCTATGAGACTGAGGAAAACCTGGAAAAATCCTCAGTAAGGAAAGACGGTCCTGGCGGGAATCGAACCCCGGACCTCCCGCTCACGAGTACGCGCCTTAACGATCTCGGCAACTCGTGGCGTGGATAGAGATTATAGAGGATTTCAATTGAATAAGTATAGGAACTATATTTTTGGCATTTTTTTTTAAGTTAAACGATAGTTGTGGTAAAAAGGTGCCTTCTTCACTTTGGGATGAAACGGTGGGTGCTACTGGGGAATTTAAAAGCAAAGAAGCCACCGAAACCGTTTTGCTATATGGTGAAACTCGACTAATTGCTAGAACTGACGGAACATTCCAAACAAAAGCACAAAGTGAAAACGAGAAAAAGATATGAAAAATGTTAAATTAAGGAACATGCTGCAGGTGGTATAGCAACGAAAGACACATATACAATTGATTCAATAGGCATAACCTCTACTACTACTTGGCTCCTCAAAATCCTCACTGGGTTCAGGTTGGACACTAACAGAACCGTTGGGGGCCAACTTTTGGAGACCGGTCTTTTTCCCACCCAGACTTCGAGAACCTCCTTATCTATATTTCCTTAAAAATAAGTTGGAGAATTTGTTAGTAAGGTTGCATTTTGCCTGGTGATATTATCACTGATTCCCTAGCTAGAAGAATGGCGCTGTATCTCGTTTCCACGGTGTAAGAAATCACCTGAGCATATCCTAACACTGTACTTGAACCCCAGAGGTCCAGGTTGTACTTCACCTTTGCCACCAAGATCCCCTCACTTAACTCCACTTGATTCGTTCCTCTGGGGATACATTAAGACTGTGGTATACTAAACACAACCCCAGAATTTAAGGACTAATGTGCAAGAATCGCGAGGTATTTGCTACTATGACAACAGCATCGCTCAAAAAGTTCATGCAAATTATTGGAGACGTTTGGGTAGTTTAACGATAAACAGGAACACGCTTTCGAACTCTTGTATTATGATAAACACAGCATTGTAGTACTGACCTCAAATAATAATAATAATAATAATAATAATAATCATCATCATCATCATCTTGATTCATAGAAATTTCTGCAAATAAATTATGGGCCTACCAAAAAGCTCCAACGGGGTAGAATTAGACAGAACAGGGAGTATAGGAAAAATATAGACAAGAACTCTGAAATGTTGGCTTAGGATTAACAATTTAGAAGAGAATTTTTTTAAACACCATCTAGTGACGCAAGAGTAAGTGTGGGGAGGAAATACTTGGTTAGTAAAATCAATGAGATTACTGAAAAAAATTGACTTGAATATGGTGTGGCATGATAGAGAAAGTAAAGAAAGCGGTTTTTTGGAGGGAAAATTAAACAAAGAATTGATGGTTTGGAAAGACAGGAGATATTGGGTAGTTTTAGTGGTAAGAAGTCATTGAGGGTTTATAGGGAGTTAAAGGAAATATGGGGTAGAGAGAATTATGTGGATGAAGGGGACAGGTGGATCAGGGAGGGAATCGCATGGGCCCGGACAGGGGTAGTGAATCTGAAAGGAATAAGAGGAGGTTTAAATATAGAGGAATATCCGATGTGTGGAATGCAAGACAGTTACTGCCATGCAATTGTGGAATGATGAGAGCAAAGCTTAGGATTAAGAAGTGGGATAACTTACCAATAGATAGAACGGGAAAGAAGTTGGTGAATATGAAAACGAGGCAGAAGAAGTTTGGGTATTATTTGGATAAGGTTAAAGGAAAATGGCTGAAGAAAATAAGTAAGAAATGAGACACCAAATCGGGCAGAAATATAATTTGAGTTGGTTTTGATTGAGTTAATTTTGTAGACGGAAGTTGCCTGATAGTTGATAAACCGCAAGTTGAAACTATTCGGGCCACTTGGTTACACAACATCTCGGGAAGATTTACAAGCGTGACTATGGTTGTATTTTCTTGTGTGACTGAGTGATTGTAAAAGAGTACTGTGGAAGCTTATTTGTTATTAAGTGGAAAAAAATTCAATTCAAATAAATTCAACAACAGCAATAATAATAATAATAATAATAATAATAATAACAACAACAACAACAACAACCACTTAAATCAGGGATAACTTAAGAATAAGGCAGGACTAAATATCAGAGTATGTGTTCCATCATTACATCAACGTCTGCCTTTGTGGGTACAAGTAGTTACATACACAAAAATTGATGTTCGCTCTATGAAACAGGTAAAATAATTGACCCATAACAAGTCCAGGTTTTCACAGTACATGTTGCACTTAGAAATCCTACTAATTCAAGCACTCTCTTCTCTGTGTGTATTCTAAAGTCTGTTTGCTAACTGGTATTAAATAAATATAAATAATTTTATCTAATCGCATATCCTAAACTTTGTTAATAACAATAACAATAATAATAATTATAATAATAATTTAACAGAAAAGTCACAAATCTGATTGCTAATGTTTCAAGTAGAATTAGCTATGACTTTTATAAACGTCACACATCCAATTTAATTAATATTCTATCATTATGCTTAGTATTCTTTAGAAATCTAAGCTACACATTGAATTCTTCAATATATCCAGGGTGCCAAAAAATGTATACACACTTTTGCAGTAGATATTCATTTAATATATTTCAAAGTTGGACCGAAAAACAAAAGTAATGTGTAGTATGATGTTCTGTACATAGATGTGACGCACATACATTTTGATAGCATTGCTACGTGACAGGTTAAATCAACAGTGTACAAATGAAGTCAAGATTATCGTATGATGTTCTGTAAACAGACGTGACTCACAATACGTAATGCTAGCGTTGCTACAACAAAATGGAGCCATGATTATCGTTTGAACAGCGGAAAGCAATTTGGAAGTGGTATTGGAAAACCGAGAATGCTGTTGAAGTTCAAAGGCAATGAAGACGTGTATACTGAACATTAATACACTCTATGGAAATAAGGAATTTTACTTCCAACAGGATGGTGCACCACCACATTACCACCGACATGTACTGCGTACCTTGATGGTTATCTTCAAAGGCATTGGATAGGACGAAGAGGTCTGATTGAGTATCCACCGCATTTTCCGGATCTAACACCGTTGGACTTCTACCTAAGGGGAACTCTTAAGGATGTTGTATACCGTAGAAAACCAGCTGCGCTGACAGCACTTCGGGAAGAAACTAAAACGGCATGTGCTGCAATCGCTGAGGACACTTTCGCAAACGTTGCTCAATCAGTAGTTCAACGTACTCAGAACTGTATCGACGTCGATGGTGGACATTTTGAGCAACTGTTGTGACTGTAAAAGTCTAAGATAATTAATGCTCATCGTTTTCTGTTTGTTTGAATTTAGTTTTGTTATGTAAACACAGTTTTTCTTTACTTGAAGTGTTTATACATTTTTGGCTCCCTCTGTAGAAAGCTTTTTTATCTGTCCTGTATGACAGTTGTCGATATTTGTTTTCACACTGGTGTAAAAGTCCATCTGTTATGTTTGTACGTTACATCAATATTTTGAACAACGCAAATACGATGAATAAAATTATTTTTTAGCGTTTAACAATTAAATGAAGCCAGACATTCCAGTAATTAGAAGTTTGGGATCATCCTTTTGCGGTTTTTATTTCGGAACAAAATTTAACGAGAGCTGGGAAGAATGTGAAAAATAAGAAAGAAAAGAAGAAAAGTGCTGAGCAGTGCAGTAAAATTCCATACCGCACTGCGGGGGGACCATTTGTATGTAAAGCGAAATGTTTGTTACTATGATGAGAACGCACATGGGGACCAAACATGCCAACACATCTTCACTCTCTCCTTTTCGGTCTGTGTGGATAGGGAATGGCAAATTTACATAGCCCTGCAGCGTTGCTGATGGTAAGATGTTACGTTAGCCCTATCATCGCCAGGACCACGTACATAACACCATGCTGACTTGAGCTAAACTTGGCGTGAACTACGAGATTGTTACAAAGAGCAAGGCTCCAGTTTAACAAGCATTCGTCGCCCCACAGAATGAAGTACACCGCAATAAATTCCTTTGTCATCGCTTTCGTCTCTACAGTTATGGCACTTCGGTATAGAGGAAATATCCCTCAGAATTGCCTACCAGACCTTTGTATAGGGAGTTCGGCTTGAATATCCAGATCAAAGATAGATTATTTCCTCACTTACAGAGAGATAAAATGTGAACAAACACTTAGGAGAGAAGAGAAACGGATACAAAAAAAGGCATGCTGCTCAGTTGAAGAGGAGAAAGCGGAGAGGTAGGAAAGAAAATAAGTAAAAAAGCAGCAAATGATAGAAGATACGCACAAATAAAATAAATTTTGTTCAAAGGAAAAAGGCACACAAAAATTGGAAGAAAGAAGGCACGGAAAGAGAAAGAAAGGGGGGGAAGCAAAAGATAAATAGAAAAAGAGATGGAATAAGGGAGAGGCCTTAAAAAACCAGCTGAACAAAATAAAGTGAAGTAGAAGAAGAAAAATAATATATGAAAAGTGAATAAGAAAAAATGAAAGAGGAAATGGAGGAGATTGGTAAAAAGAATCAAAAGAAAAAGAAACGAGAAAAGAAGAAAACATTAGAAGTTCGGAAAAATAACAGAGGTAATAGGAAGTGAAACAAGAGGAACAAAGAAAAAGGTTGATTGTAAATAATAAATGAAATGTAAAATACAGAAGATGGGTCATACGGAAATAGGAATAAAAGAGCTCAGCTAAATGCAAGGAAAAAAAATGATGCGAAATTAAAGGTAAGACTATGGAAAAAAGAGACAATAAACAAAAATAATATAAAGAAAAACAACAAAAGATACAGAATAATAAATTAGAAGAGTATAGGGAAAGTAAAAAGGATGCGGCGTAGATCAGAAGAGAATTTAAAAGTTTCTTTATCAGAAAAGTTGCATCAGTATTAAAGATATACTTTAAGTTAGAGAACGAAATGTGTTATAAGTGCATTTAATTAAATGACAATAAGCTGTTACTGTTAAATTGTTTAAAGACTATGCATGGTATTCAAAATTGTGCACCTTCTTCTACACCTTGGCTTGTAGGCATGGAATGCCCATTGGGGGAATTCTACGTTTTAGGTTATAGCCATGCTTATAGGAACAGAATGTTTTCTACAAATAAAATGGTGCCAGGGTTAGCTTTTAAGCCTTTTACAAAAATCAGGAAAGAAAAAATATTTTTGGAACAAAATATTATTTATTTAGCCAATGCCTGTCCGTGGCTGTTCGGCCATTTGACGTCCAGCATCCCAGTAGCTTAGGGTAATATCATCGGGCATATGTTCCAGCCTTGGACAGTGAATAGATGATCGCTCTCCATCCTTGACGTTCGACAAAGAGCACACAGTCAAACCTATGCGGTGTAGGTGGGCTCATGTCCTGTCATAATGCAGAACCGAGCCTCTTTCTATTAACTCTGTCAGCTTCATGCGACAATGAATAGTATGGGGGCAGTCTGTTGGACTGTTGTTGCCCAGAGCGGATATAGCAGCTTGAAAGTCGATTAGGAATACAGCTTTACTGGTAGAGTTGGATAAAACTTGTAGGTTGGTAGCGCATACTTCACCATCGCATTTGCCACCTGCTCCTCTGTAGCCTTCAAACACATTGCTGTACCAACCTGCTGTGGCTGGTATGTAGCAGCCATCCGTGCAGATGGTATCCACTCTCATACGGGGTATAGTTGCTAGAGCATTTTGACGCAGTTCAAGAGATTAGGAATCCTCCACTACTTTGGGGTGTAAAGTAGCAGGCCTCCAAAAGTGCTGCATCCTGGGTAACGCTAAATCTGCTACAGCGACCGCCTAAGAACCTCTTAAGTCGCAAGAATATGGTGGCAACAAAAGGAAGGAAGGGAAGAAAAATCCGCCCTTTTAGGGACGCAAACGACGACCTCAGAGTGATCTTTTGGAACTCCGGTGGGTTGAGCTCTTCAAATTTTCTGGAACAAATTATTATATTGTTTTTCAAAACATTCCCCTTTCAGATTTATACAATTTTTATGCTTTCAAACCAGTTCTCGAAACATCTTTTCCACTCTGAAGTTGGTATCTCAAAAACGTGGTTTTTAAAGGCTTCAACAGCTTCTCGAGGTGATGAAAGTCGCTATCCAAGTCATTTTCTTTGACATTCGAGGACAAAAAGAAGTCATTAGGCGATACATCTGGTGAATACGCGCAACGAGAAATTAATTCATGTTTTTCTCATTCAAATAATCAATAGTTTGACGTGCTGTATGAGTTGACATTTCCTGATGAAGAATGATGCTTTTCCTGATTTCGTCGATGACTTTTTGGCAAACAACAAGCAACATTAAGTGCTCTTCGATCCTCTAAAGGAAAGGTTACGACATGTCCAGTACAACGGAATAAATAAACGATCATTTTCTTGAAACGAACAACTTGTGCGGGATTCGATTTTCGGTTCATCTTGGAACATCTAAAGAATGAATGGTTATTTATTTTTCGGTTCATTTTTGAGCGTTTCATTACACCAATTAATAGGAGCGTTTTTTTTTTTTAAGTTTTTTAAGTTTGGCCAAATTATGCGGAATCCATTCGGAACAGATCTTTTTCACAGCTAAATGTTCATGCAAAATCAAATGTACTGCAGTCTTTGATATGCTTAAGGATGTCTTTATCTCACTGTAAGTCACATGCCGATCTTCTTCAAATATGTTGCGCACAGCATTCATGTTTTCGGAAATTATAGGCGATTTTGGTGGACCTTCACGAAATTTATCACTGACGGACGCACAACCAAGAAGAAATTCTGTAAACCAAATGTAAACAGCGTATTCTGATGGTGCTTCATTACCAAAAGCTCAACGAAGCACTTCTATGCATTGCTGTTGAGTTAGGCCTTTATTAAAATCGTAAAAAATCCTCCAATTAAAACCTTCACACGAAATTTCCATTTTTTCCCAAAACGCTTGCTGTAAACAAAATACTTGATCAATTTCTAATGTGGAACTGTCTTCACAATAACAAACGTCAATTATTCCGAAAATTGTCATGTTTTATCTCAATAGAGCCACATAAAGGTTCTTGGTAAAAAAATCAAAAGATAAACCTCGTAGCGGCCGGCACAACACTGAATTGATTTTGGTGATATTCTTAGCTACTAGGCACGTTTATACTAGTACATAATGATTATAGTATTTATATTTAGTTTTGTTAATATATTTACGCTACCATATGGTATTGCAAGTTAGGCTTTTTTATTACACTAAACTTGTTTGTTGATACTGCATTATATTCCAAAGTGCAACGTTCATCTATACATAAGAATTTAGACATTTTTACGTTACCATTACTATTCCAAATGGTTAACTCTTCTATAATTACCTATAACAGCACAAAATATTAACAAAGTACATTTAAATCAGCTTGTTTCTATTTACGAAAGTACTAAAATCTTATGCTATACCTTATAGGTGAGTAAAATCTCACCAGGTGTAACTTTTAGCACTATCATTTCGCTACAGTTTCCGTTTGCCTTTAATGCAGGCAACCTCGAGGGCACAGCTGTAAAGGGCAAAAAGAAGAAATAAGGGAATGCAGTATACAGCAAAAAGTCTCGGAGCAAACAAGCCAGAGGAGGAAGAAAAGAAGTTAAAACGAAAATTTGTGAAAAGTAAAGGTGTAGCAAATGGCCTCTGTTTTTCTTACATTCTTTCTTTCCTCAACACATATCGAGATATCGCGGGCTCTCGAGAGCGTTTTAGATTAGGTTGTCGTATTAATATCCAACTGCACACTTTATTGCACCAAACACATTCCTGCGTAATGGCTGCATACATATAGTGGTCTATTTCTTAATAATTTCTTTAAGGGTAAGGAATCGGTTCAGAGCATTATTGTCCTCATGATTTCATCAATTAGGGTAGTTTTCTTGTTCCAACCTCATTCATGCTACCTTCTTTATATTATTTTTGCTTTCGACTTATATTGTATGAGTTTTATTTTTCTATAACCTTGCATTATTATTATTATTATTATTATTATTATTATTATTATTATTATTATTGTTGTTGTTGTTTTGGTTGCTATTATTATTATTGTTGTTGTTGTTGCGTTGCATCTGATTTTGTCCCGGATTCCATTTTCCTTAATAATTGAAGTTCTATGGTTTCTAATTTAGGTTGTAGTGGTACAATTATCAATAAATATTTAATATTTTAGTTCATACCTTGGAACTTCCTTTTTGGTACTTAAATTTTACTACCATACATTAACATAACGTTATAAGAGGTTGTATTATGCTGTGTATTTTATATTTTATTGTTCTCCTTAGTGCGTCATTTATATACGTACTATAATTATATTTATAAATGTGTCAAAAATGCAAACACACTTCAAGTAAAGAAAAACTATGTTAACATAACAAAACTGAATTCACACAAACAGAAAATGATGAGCACTAATCATCTTAGACTTTTACAGTTACAACAGTTGCTCAAAATACCCATCATCGGCGTCGATACACTTCAGAGTACGTTGAACTACTGCTTGAGTAACGTTTGCGAAAGTGTACTCAGCGATTGCAACATGCCGTTTCAATTTCTTCCCGAAATGCTGCCAGTGCAGCTGGTTTTCTACAACATTCTTAAGAGTTCCCCATAGGTAGAAGTCCAACGGAGTTAGATTCGGAGAACGCGGTGGAAACTCAATCAGACCTCTTCGTCCTATCCAGTGCCTTGGAAGATTGTCATTAAGGTACGCACATACATCTTGGTGGTAATGTGTGGTGCACCATCCTGTTGGAAGTAAACCTCCTCATTTCCATAGAGTGTATGAATGGCGGGCAAGACCGAATTGTTACTCGCGTTGACGATTATTTTCTGTACACACGTCTCCATTGCCTTTGAACTTCAACAACATTTTCGGTTTTCCAATACCACTTCAAAATTGCTTTCCGCTGTTCAAACGACAAGCTTGGCTCCAGCAAGTATAACGTACTTTGAGGCACACCTGTTTACAGAATATCATACAATAATCTTGGCTTCATTTGTTCAGTGTTGATTTATCTGTCACGTAGCAACACTATCACAATGTATGTGAGTCACATCTGTTTACAGAACATCATACTACACATTACTGTTGTTTTTTGATCCAACTTTGAAATATATTAAATAGATATATACAGTGAAAATGTTTATACATTATTTTATCATTTTCTGCATATATATATTGTCTCTTCATTTTGATTTACTAACAACCTACTAATTAAAACATCAAATAAAGTACTTAATTGTTGAGGCTTAAAGCATTGAAAACCACAAAATTAAATATTTCTTCAGTAAAAATCAACTTAAAAATTAACTAGGGTGAAAGTAATGTTGCAGGGATTTAATTCGAAAATAGCTGATGCTAAGGATCGGCGTTTTCTTTTATTCCTATTGGTCAATTTTCTTATTTTGTATAAAGAAAATGTGGTCATAAAAGAGAGAGATGAAATACCAAGCAGAGCTAAGGGAAGTGAGATAACAAATATCCTATAAATTCTATACTTTCTTATTTCAATTTCCTTGTTTTCTTTGACTTTAAAGTATGACGAAGTGCTTTTTAGATGTATTAACTCTATTTTATAGAGTTAAAATTAATATTTTTTTTTATTTTATTTTCGTTTGTCATCAGAGTAAATCTATTTTTGTATTGGATAAAGTTATTTCTTAAATTTTCTTTGTATTCGGACATTTCAGCAATTATTTGTTTCAGATTGGAGCCAGGTAGGAAAAATTCGGATATTTCATAGTTTGCGTCCAGCTCATATTGTAATTGTGGGGCTTTCCGTTTCGAGGGTATTTTGTTCTCGCTGTTTAAGAAAACATTAATATAACAACTTAATTGAGAAATACTTTTGGGTGCCTTTGCACATTATATTTTAAAATTCGTCTCTTTCATCATAGCATAATAGTACACAGTAGCAGTTGTTTCGAAAAGTCAACGTGCTCAAGGTATCTGAAAAGCAAACATTGCCCGGTATGGGACTCGCATATGTAAATCACCAAGTCATCTGCATGCTCAATGCAGCCATTGCCGAAGCGGTCCAAGGGGAGTTGGTTTGAAGTTATGTGGAGTGTCTGGCACGGTTGCGTTGCATGAGGCGTGAAAAACGGAAACGAATGACAAGAGTAGAGCGACTTTTCTTTTTAAGATCCTGCCCGAGGTTTTCTTAATTCTTCCTATAAGCCTTCTTTACTCCATTTTCCAAGTTGGCGAACTCACTCCTTCCTTCCCTTTCCTGAGCTCACAAGGGCGTCATTTTTAAGCCGCTTAGCAGCTGCAAGCAGTGAAGAAAAGTATGAGGTTAATCGAGCTCTTCCCGCAGCAGACGTCTGCGGTCGGGATCTGTAAAGCCGTCATTAATTAGAATTGCATTGCGCGCCACAAACTTATGCTGAGGTTTTTCATAAATGTTCTACAACTGTAAAGTTGAAAGCATGGTCTTGGAAGATAGGGGTATCTTATATGCACACTGAAAGACATTTGGATCAAATACCCACACCCCCAACTAAGCGGACTTTATTAGGGTGTCCTTTCTTATTCTTTCTTGTTGGTCTAAGTAAGCTCTGCAATTAAAACAACCCCTCCCCTCCCCTCTCTAATGAATTGGTTATTACGTTTTGTAGTTTTATGTAATTTTGGGAGGCTATTTGTTCCTGATAAATTTTCATCATAACCAGTGTATGTGTGGCGAGTATTTTTAATAGTATTTATCGCCCGTTTTTACTATTGAGACACCACAGGCGGTGAACACTGGCCCCCAGTGACTATTCCCCATTCCCATAACTCAAGAAGGACCTTCGAGGAAGGAAATTTAAATGTGACGAAGTGATGGGTGCTGTTTATGCCCCTCGTGCACTCAAGTATTGCGACTATTTTTGAGGGGGGAATTGAAATATTAATTCAAATATGCGAAAAGCAATAAAGGGTAACTATATTAAAAAGTGAAATATAGTTTTTGTCTTTATCATACCTAAAAATGGTTAGGCCGGAAACTTATGGACATACCGTCGTATATACTGAAAAGTGCTAGAGGTCGGCTGAATTTTGCAGCATTCTGTTTATTTTACGTGATTTATGATGTTGGTTTTCAAAACAAAATTTAACTAAATTAACTGTGTTCCTAAATTTCTAATAAAACTTTTACACTTTGCTATTCTTTCTTTAATGCGCTAAGTGAGAAAATTAAAGAGGTGAATCGGATAAAACTTACACAAATGTGTAAATAACAATAGATAAGAGGTTGATATTAGCTCATCTAAAAAGTGCGATGCAAAACAATTGTTTTGTTTAAATGTCATTAAAATTTCAACCTGGAAAAAAGTTTAGAAAACTGATTTCAAAAAAGCTTTCCACACTCGCGGTAATGGTTATGGCAATTTTTTGATGATATTATTATTTTCCTGGGGTAGACACATGATTAAGAATATAGGAATGCAGCAATGGCTAAACGTAAGTTGTATTTATATCAATTGCTGAAACATACAAAATCATATTATACACTGTAAGGGATAAACATTACATAAAAAGTAATTGTTTATAATACCCTAAATTTAGTTGTAAACTACGAAAATATTTTTAAAAAATACTACAGTCAGCTATAAAATATAAAGTGAAATATAAATATAATATAATTTTATGTTAGAATCGGGGATAACAGTATAATATTTATATGTTTGTATAACTAGCAATAAAATACTTCACACAGATTCGTCAATGTTGAAAATATAAATCGCTTAACGACATAGTATTTTGAAAGCACTGCATCTTTTACGACGTAACAGTTATATACTGTTAGAAAAATCACCGCTACTTGGAAACAATTGAATGTCAGAACTTTGCATTTGGGAATGATGGCCAAGCTAGGAAATTCTGGAATGGGGTCCATCCGGCCTCGTGAGGACAATAGCTGCCTATTAAAGGGGCAGGGACACCTGATCAAACCGCCGCGTGATGAAAACTGGCGGGATACGGTGTGCTGATCACTTTGTCTCCTGCAATACTGCACTCCACCATTGATGTCGCAAAACGGAGGTAGAGGACGCAGCGAAAAAATATTGAGAAACTCGATAGCATTATGTTTCAACCATTGTAAATTTTTAAGATGAATTTCACCATCCTACAAAGAGATGGAAAACTTTAAAGTGAATGATCCGATGTAACTGCAAAATCGCAACTAGTTTCGGTTTTTCCTTTTCTAAAATATACCCAAAATTTTATTTTTTTCTGCTAGAGCAATGTTTCTCGCACAATATTTAATCTGTTGACATAATAAAGTTCCCGTTGTTAATTTTTGAAAATGCTAATATAACTGTAAGAATAACTATACCTTTTAAAAATATATTCGAGATAAGCATTCCTTCATACTCCCCAAAGGGCGCTGATGGCTTTTCCGACTGATTGATCTGTTTTTCATTTTATTGAGACTGGGTATGGTGGTATTCCATGAATCGGCTTTTTGTTTTTGGATTCAAAATTCAAAAGAGCTTGAATTATGCTATCCACGGAACGTATCGAATCCTGTGAGTTTTAAGTTTGGTGAGAGTTTAGCTTATCCAACGGAATAAGGACTGGTACTTATTAGTCAAACGTGTTCTCCTTTATTGTTCATCTAAACAAAGTTATGGTGGATGGATTTTTTTAGAGAAAAAAAAACACTGTAGTATATAATGTAAAGTTGGTAAATTAAGTATTGAGAATAAAAGCGCAGATGTTCCTATAGCATTTCTAATTTATAGATTTCTTTACCAAAAGTATCCTCTCTAATGTATAGTTATTTCTATGATGAAAAATGATTTTATTCATAAAAATAATTATATAATACGTATTTACACTTCATTGTAGTACAATTTTCAGAATCTTCCATATCAATTATTTTTCACAATGTTAAGCGTATGTAAAATTCATAGGTACTGCACCTTTGACACAAAATCAGAAAAATGAATTACAGAAAAGCAAATATACCGAGAGTGCAAACTATATGTATATACACTTTCACAATATCTATTTAATATATTTCAAACCTAGACCGAAAAACACCAGTAATGTGTAATATGATGTTCTGTAAACAGATGTAACTCACATACATTATGACAGCGTTGCTTCGTGACAGGTAAATCAACAATGAACAAATGAAGCCAAGCCTATCGTATGATGTTCTGTAAAAAGATGTGACTTACATTATGTTATGTTAGCGTTGCTACAACAAAACGGAGTCAAGATTATCGTTTGAACAGCGGAAAGCAATTTTGAAGTTGTGATGGAAAACCGAGAATGTTGTTAAAGTTTAAAGGCAATGTACAGAATAGAACCGCCACTTATACACTATAGAAATGAGGAATTTTACTTCCAACAGGATGTTGCACCACCACATTATTAGCGAGATGTACCTGCGTACCTCGATGAGAATCTTCCAAGAGAATGGATAGGACGAAGAGGTCAGATTGAGTTTCCACACCGTTCTCCGGATCTAACTCCGTTGAATTTCTACCTATGGGAACTCTTAAGGATGTTGTATGCCGTAGAAAACCCGCTACACTGACAGCACTTCGGGAAGAAATTGAAACGGCATGTGCTGCAATCGCTGAGGACACTTTCGCAAACGTTGCTCAATCAGTAGTTCAATGTACTCAGAAGCGTATCGACGCCGATGTTGGACATTTTGAGCAGCTGTTGTACCTGTAAAATTCTAAGATGATTAGTGTTCATCATTTTCTGTTTGTGTGAATTCAGTTTTGTTTTGTTAACACAGTTTTTTCTTTGCTTGAAGAGTCCATACATTTTTTGGCAACCTGTGTATTTCCAGCAGTTTTTTTTTCTACCTACTTTCATGCATATGAGCGCCAGCACACCGTACTTAGGATTCGCGCTAACAGGCAAAATACGAGTCTTCAAGTGAAATATTAAACATCTTTTTTGTGTCTAGCAGAGTAGGACAAACTGCGGTTTTCAAAGTAAACTCTGGACTTGTGTTTGTACGCGAGTAATTTGTTTTTATATTTTCTGTTGTGTTTGTGGTACTTTTGAGTACGTTTACTTTGCATACTATGTCGATTTTCAGTTCTTTCAGTTCGTGTAAGCAATAAGAAAAAATAAGTTTTACTTTATTGCAACATTTCTTTTAACTCCACTTATGCCAACATATGAATACTCAATGGAAAATCTAATACATCGAATAAAATACTTGCTTTTTATTGTTAGATTTGATACAGTATTTGGTACCCCATCAATCGCGAAAAGTGATTTGAATACATCTTTTATTTCAGCTAGCTTTAAGTGAAGGGTTCTGTTTGTAAGAATGTCAAGAAACGCAGGAATTTTGCTCGGACAGCAGAGAGACCGTTTTGGCCGACAATGGAGCTTTTGTTCATAAGGAGGACGGGTGGTCGCCCTGGCCAGGTATGCTGGGAAAGAACAACGCTATGATATCGCTAAGGCCGTTGATCTGTAACGTTCAGTAAAACTTGAAATCAGACGCTGGACGAATCAACGAGTGGTTAAGCTCAAATAATCAAACTGGCCAATATGAGAGTGGCATGAAGTCACAGCCAACCTATGAGGATGTCTAAAGTCATAGTGGCCGGAAAATATAGCGTCCCTGCATCACGTGGTAAAGCGTGCTATATTGGGTATTTAAGGACGTGAAATCGCCCTTTCGAGGTCTTTTTGGTTCGTCTACTCCGTTACTCTGGGAACTCTGGTCTGTTCTCGTCATCCTGGTCCTACAAGTATTCAGCGTTCAGATGTCATAGGAACGCTGATGTTCGAGCGTCACTTCAGCTCGACAAGTCTTCCAAGCGGTCAGCAAACATTACAGCTCCAAGTGTCTGCCCGACGTCTCATCACTGCGGTCCGAACAGAAACGCCATGAAATGCACTCTTTGTTAAATAAACGACGTCAACCTGCAGATAATGTGTTTCTCTGGTCGATATAATACCTTAAAGTCCCTTCATACAACCCGGCACTACCAGGTCCTGAAAACCAGCTACATCCTTGAGATCGATGTGAAGAGTTATTGAGTGGCGAGCTGGGTCATAAACAATCAAACTCCTATCACCATTCTGCCCGCCACCTATAACCCCTTCAAACCTTGACCCTCCAACGCGGGGCAATTATCAAAATTACCCCCCCCCCGCATTATCCCACCAATAACTACTTCAGATTACTACAATACTCTCTTTCAACTTTTTGTTGAATGCCTGGAATTATGGGGTCCTACATATGAGCATAATATCTGTGCACATCTTGAACTTGCATTACATTATTTAATCGAAATAATGTAATTTGACAGAATGAAACAAAATATTCTCATTGGGCATATATTTCTTTATCAATACAACAAAGCAGTGAATAATTGCATTGAAGCACTTCTAAATTAAATGCTCATTAAAGGGCTCCATCAACATACCACATAATTTCAACAAATTTGACTGAACTTTGCCAAGCTATGTCTCTCTTCCAGAGTCTGAATTCTAAAGGTTTTGAGATCACTATTTTCTCTTTCTCATAACCTTTCTCGTATGTTATTTTTTTTCTTTATTTTTCCCCCTTAAAGGTCTACCTACAAGATGCTGGTTGCCAGTGAGAGCAAAGTTTCCGCCTTTCCTGTTACGCTGGGCATTAAGTCATGGTTAATACAGCAATTTTAACTTCACTTCTAGCCATTATAAGAAAGCTGCAGGGTTTGCATCTGCGACCGGCCGTCCTGTTGTTTAATGAGAACGCTCTTCATTCGAGGGAGAATGAAATATGTACTTTACGAGGCCTTCAGGTACAGAATCCAAATTCATATCGAATATACAAGCAACCTTGTTATAGCACCATCTCTCTGTCTCAAACGAAATTGGCTATAATGAGAGTATCTTTTATATGCAGATATTGTGGCCATTTATCAAAAGTATATAAATATTACGTTTTCTTTTATATTTATTTATTACCAAATTCTAAGCATTAATATAGTTTTAAAGGCATTAAGGAACTATTTATTATTTCTTTGGAAAAATAAGTAATGAGGTATTTCTTGAATTCATTCACTGGCTTTCTAAAAAAAAGGTGTTAAACTACTGCCTTTTTCACAATACTGAATTCAGTGACTGGAAATGTAACTTTGCATGCTAGCAAATGCCAGCATATGGGCTAATCCACACACACCACACACACAGAATAAAAACCTATTTACTAAGTATAGCCATAAATCTCTTACTATATTGCTGTTATGAAATCACATTTTCTTACCTATTCTGTTTCTTGACATTAATTCCAATGCATTGCAGCAAATCAGTGACACTTATAGGTGGTGTTTATAACTTACTTTTATCATGTGCACTGTTTTCTGATTTGTTTTAAATTGTGTTTAACGCCCGTGTTTCCTACTGAGACCCCACAGGTGATGATATACGAAATTAAATTATAAATTGGGAAAGGAGTTTTTTTTTTTTTTAAGGAAGGAAGCGATAAGTTTGGGGTACATCCCCGGCATTTGCTATTTATGAGGACTGAGGAAAACCTGATGGCGTGCTTATTCATGGAAGAATTTTCTCATGATTTTTTCCCAACAATTTAGGTCATCAATTACCACAGAACTTAGCCAATATCTTTTATTAAAACATTATAACTTTAGCGAGATTTACATTAAAGATTACTCTTTTTACAAAGGCTGAAAAAAATTAATGGTAAGATATTCATAAGTAGCGAATCAAGAACTTGGATAATTTTATATTCTTTCAATGAAATCCACTGGCACATTTATAGATTTTATAGATGTTTAAGACGGATCCCCACTGCAACACTGCTACTGCTTAATGGGCTTCGAGGACAGGACCACGTGCACGTGATGAATCTTCCACGTTTTCGTGTCCATGTCGAAAGACTGGCACCCAACGGACCTACGTTCGATATAGCATGCTTACTTGCCATTCATTTCTTGAAGACTTGCATTACATATGAGGGTAAGTCCATAAGTTTACCGCCTACCCTCATACTCTGGTGTTTCTGCTATGAACTACCTCAATTTTGATTCATAGAGGCTGCTCACTTTCTTCGGCCGTCCAATTTAACACCATTACTTGACAATGTGACATTCGTTCTTCTACGTGCAATGCACTAGGGACGCTAAGTATACTGAACAGCTATTTCCTTCTTCTCAGCATACTTAAAACAAAACCGTCCCCAGGGTTTATTGGCAGCATGATGACAGTATTACCACCCCTTTTTTCAGTTCTCTTATCTCCACATCTCTTAATTAATTTCTAAGTCAAAGTAAAAAAACTCCGAATCCGTAACTCTCAGCGACATTTGAAAACCTATTTGATCAAAAATATCTAAATATAATGTTTCATAATTGCGCTCTAACTCTGTACTGTCGTATTCTAAAGACAAAAATATTTCATAAGCACAGTAGTTTTCATGTTATATGCATACAGCTTTAGACAAAAAAAAGGCAATCATTTGTGGTAACCATGCCTTAGTCGCTACTTATGCCGTAGGTTACACCGTGAAATTATTTGTTGGGGCAAACGTTTACTGTGGCTCAAAAGAAGTTCTAAGGCCAATGCAACAGTGTCCCTATCATCCGTTATGTCTGGTGGCGCCAATGAAATGTCAGCAATAAAATGAGGAAGTTGGTTTTACAGACTTTCGGGTTGAAAATAGTGTTTACTTAAACGAAAGCATTTTACTGTTCTCTAGACGTTTTGAGAGAGAGCAACAAATAACATCGCCGATACCAATACGCAATAAGCACCCAGGACAGGTACTTAATGGGGACCTACACAAATATAAACTACATTATAGACCAGAGAATTGAAGTGTATTTTCGACGAATACATGGTGTTTGGATAGTTTACGGAAAATGCAACAGCAGCAGTAGCACTGCTAGTATACTGTGTGGACGCTATCCACAAAGAATACATACAGATAAAAACAAATTTTCGCGGTGCCAATCGTAAGTATCTATGCTGGGTGACCCCGTATTATGTGTACACTTACTAATGAACAAATGTGTTAAATATGGTGGATAATACTCTAACGCTAATGCATTTATATAGCCTAACAACGGGAGTGGGCTGTTCCACAATACATAGAGTAATTGACGGTGAAATATCTCAACAACATTCATGTACCGGAGTGTAGCAATACGAGAAAATGAACATCCATGACATGTGCCGTTTAGTGAATGGCTCTGCGCACAAGCTGGAATCGTAGATTTTCTCCTCTGGACTGGCGAGACATAAATCACTACACAGCTATTTTTAATTTTTAAAAAAAGTACCAACATCTGCAAATTTTGAATTCCCATTAGTGTCCCCATGATAGATTTTGGGAACGTTGCATTCTGAACATACTCGTACGGGCATGAATTGTCCAGAATAGTAACATTTGCTGCCAGAAACGAACGACGGAAAAATGAAAAGTGCAACTGGATATTTGCAGGAGGATATGGTACCTGCAAGGTGGTGCTCTTGTTCATTATGCTGCTGAATCGAGCGTAGCAGTGAATTATACATTTCAGAACTGAGGATTGGACATGGTGAGTCTTGAGAGAGATTGAAAAATTCACGAATTTCAATTCCTTTCACCATTTGTTCTTCTAAGCTGGTACAAAAACGGCCATCTATCGATCATCGCCGTCTATTGCAGAATATTTTGTGGCAATAATGCATATATCTACATAAGACGAGCTGAAACATAAATAGCAACTGGGAGCAGACACTCTGGGCATCTTCTGTAATTATTATTAAGCATTGTTGTATATTTCAATGTTTACTATTTGAATTTATAGTACTACTAGTAACAATAGTGTAATAAGATATATGTTTTGAATGTTTGGATATTCCTTATTTTATTTATTTAAACATTCTTCCTCAGCTAATATTATTCATAAATATAGCGGACATTTACTGTGCCTTGTTCTTACAATTAACAAGTTTCTATAATGTGGTATTGTGTTTTGAGAGAGACCCACTCTAATTTTCACTAGTTAGAATGTTCCTGCAGAGACGAGAGAAGCGCGGTGCATCAGAAAACCTAGTTCAAAAACAACTCAGCAAATACAATACTAAGTAATGAGAAAGGAGAGAATGAAAGGAATAGGGAGGATAATGAGGGCAGAGAGTAAGGCGGAGAAGAAAGGAAGAACAGAGGAGTTAAAGAAGGAGTATATATATTAATTTAACTTATATATTAATTTAAGTTAGTAATCACTAAATTACAAAAGTTATTTGCAATTACAGCTCGATATTGTGATATGTATTTTACTTTTTTCTGCAAAGAAGCCTTTAATAACGATGAAGTCAGCATACGAGATAGAACTTTTATTCTGGAAATTAATTGCTACATAGACACAACTTGGTCTCCCTTGGCCCTGTTCACGTCTGCTACTTTATTGCGGTACTTCATGCAGATTGCGAGCATACATTCATTGGGCGACGGAAAGTAGGGGGTGAACTCTGAACTTTTTCTCCATATACTGTGGTTTATGTTAAATGATAGTTAATAACTTACTCAAGCATTTTTGAAATATAAAAAATAACACTTTTTGTTCCGTTTACCGCCAATATTGATAGGGCGTAAAAGTTGAACTTATAACAGATCGGCTGGTTTTCACAGAAACAAATTGTTCGTGACAGCACCATTGATATAAGTAATAAAATAGTGAATAAAATTAACTAGGCCCAGGTCAGAATCACACTTTTGACAATATTAGCAGAAATAATTTATCAAATATTTTATAAAAACAAATATTACTAATATTTTAGCAAAAGATTACTTTTAACCCAAGATCGCGGGTTCGATCCCGGTCAGGACGTATGGATTTTTTTCGGGCGTAAAAATCCTCCGTGTGCCTTCCTTCGGAAAGGAAGTAAAGCCGTGGGTCCCTTGTCGTACACGGGATAAAGAACCTCAAGCTTGAAAATAGAGACCTCTGAACAAAATTTGTGGACCGTTTCACGCCCTGAATTGACTGGGACGCTGATGACTTGCGTTGTTAAAGAGTGTCCGTAAATAAACCAAATCAAATCAGATACAATAATTGTTCTGCGGATTGCGTTCTTTTAGGCTTACACCTGCCCACGATATGAAAATTAAATCAATAAAATAATTCACTGAGCAGCCATACTCGGTTTCCCATTACCTCGTGAGTTAGCTTGGCATTATTTCAGTAGGTTGACTGAAATGTTAAATAACTATAAATAAACAGTTAAAATCCACTTGTAGTTAAACATTAGGATATATTTTATGATAATGTGAACGATATAAGAAAAACACTATACAATTATAATTGGGATATTAATCAAACCTATTTCTGTAAACTAAATTCGTCATTTTGATAATTACATACACTGATAAAAATTAACACAAAAGCGCCTTTAAAAATATATAGTATGTAGTTCAATTTGTAACAATTCCTACAACCCATCCACAATAATATAGAGATATAACATATACTGAAGGAGCCAAAAAATGTATACACACTTTCACAGTACATATTTATTTCATATATTTCAAAGTTGGACCGAAAAACAACAGTAATGTGTAGTATGATGTTCTGTAAACAGATGTGACTCACATTATGATAGCGTTGCTACGTGACAGGTAAATTAGTAATGAGCAAATGAAGCCAAAATATCAACTGGTCCAGTGTACCTGAAGATGATACGCACCCACAATTCATACACTCTATGGATATGAGGAATTTTACTTCCAACAAGATGGTGCACTACTACATTACCACAGAAATGTTCATGCGAATCTTGATGGTATTCTTCCAAGGCACTGGATAGGGCGAAGAGGTCCGAGTGAGTTTCCACCGCCTTCTCCGGATCTAACTCCGTTGGACTTCTACCTATGGGGAACTCTTAAGGATGTTGTATACCGTAGAAAACCAGCTACATTGGCAGCACTTCGGGAAGAAATTGAAACGGCATGTGCTGCAATCGCTGAGGACACTTTCGCAAACGTTGCTCAATCAGTAGTTCAACGTACTCAAAAGTATAACGACGCCGATGGTGGGCATTTTGAGTAACTGTTGTAACTGTAAAAGTCTAAGATGATTAGTGCTCATTATTTTCTGTTTGTGTAAATTCAGTTTTATTGTGTCCACATATTTTTTTCTTTGCTTGAAGTGTGTATACATTGTGGCATCCTCTGTACATTAAAAGACACGTGTTAATAAATTATTAAATAGTAATACCTTATAGTTAAAGTTATTATTTGTACAGGAGTCGAATCTGGATCTCCCAGCATAATATACACAGTAGGTTTTTAGAGAAATACTAGTAGTCCGCATATCATAAGTATGAGATACGCTGCTCTAAGGTAAAATAAGCATATTCAAATGGCGTGAATATTTTCCATTTATCACATGCTGAAACAGGTGCTTTAGAGCCTTGTGAAACTCTCAGCGGAAATATTCTGGTGGAAAACGTTTTGCATTCACTTAGCATTTCCATTAAATTCAGCCGATAGTGTAAAAAAATTTGAATAAAGATTTGGAATAGTTTTGTTTGTATTAGGTTGTACAAGCAGAGAGGTAGCTGCCGTTTTATTTGCACAATTTTCGCGCCTTAACCTCTCGCCGATAAAGCATCGCGTGCGGTGAAGACAGCCCTTAAATAACTTGCGAAAGCAAGGGAAGAACTAGGCCGGAGACATAGGGTTTACGTATGTATTTTAAAAGTATCCGCACACAGTCCCAGAGGAAACTGTGGTAACTAATTCATCGCAGTCCTTATCATTTATTACAATGCCACAAGCTGCAATTTTCTTTCTCACAGGAAACTCTACCACCTAGGGAGAATGGTGAAATATAAGGAAGAAATTAAACATTGTACACATCTAAGTGGAAAAAGTCCTTTATCTCCAGCGTCATGCTTTAGTGTTTACTTCAGGATAATATCGGATCCCAACGATTGGCAGTACTTTAACTTTTGTTTAATATTTTATTATTTCTAGCAGTTTTATAAATTATTCTTCAATATGACAATTATTTCTTCTGTTAGAAGCATGTACTTGAGTTTTGATGCAAAATTACGAGTCTTTTTTTTTTTTACCTCTGTCAATCTATGCACATCTTAGGTAGAATATAAACTCAAGAATGCATTCAATCAGTAATGAAACACGTGTAATCAGCCAGTTTATCTTGAAAATATACAATGCTTTGTACGAGGGTAGGTGCATAATTTTCCGGGCTCGCCGATATGGATTATCGCTTTCACAAAAGTCTCATCTAGTGTCATGCTGTATCTGTCAAGTAAATAATTGCATCAGTAACTTTGGCTCCGCTGTGTTCAGTTGCTCTGATATAGTTACATAAAAAGACTATGTGTAGAGGATTGTGACATGTCCAAAAAGGAGTTTCCAGCTGTTATTAAGTTTTTCACAAAACAAGAACTTACTCCAAATGAAATTTAATTATCAAATATATTTTTATTCATAATGGAATTCACACTTAAAAAGAGAAGTATGGGCACTCTCCATGAACTTATGACTCAGAGATAGCAGCTGAATGTAAAGTAAGTTTGGGTGCTGCTAATAATATAAATAAAAGGAAAAAATGAGATTGGGTCAATTTCGCCTCAGAGGACGATGTAGCTGATAATGAAATATATTCAGGAAAGTTGATCCCTAATCAGAACCAACTAATCGCAATTGTGATTTACAAAAAATTTTCGAGATTCCATAGGGATGAAAATGGGTGCTCCAACAGTGTGTAAGCGACTTCTAGAAGCTGGAAGGTAGGCTCGAAGACCGGCCAGAAAACCGGTCAGAAGCTATAAAAATGAGTGGACTAGAAAATGTCAGAGCTGGACACAAGAAGAGTGGAGAAGGGCCGTATTTTCTGATGAAAGTCACTTTGAACTGCATGAATTGAACGTCTCGCACTAGGAGAAGCGACGTAGAGGAAATCTCGTCGAAGCACGAGAGGACAAATTTTCCACAAAAGAAGATGTTTTGGTGTTGTTTTGCATTTACAGGCACTAAATTCTTGACGCCTTTTGGCAGCATGATGAAGGGGAAAAGTACATTCCAATTTAAGAGAAGAAAAAGCCGCCCCAGAGCTGAAGAGATTACCAAAGAAACTGAGCATTAAAAAGACAAATTTTCCATCAAGGCCTTGCCCCAGGTCATGTATAGACTTCATGGTGAGAAATGGATTCAGTGTATGGACTGAGCTGGAAATTCACCGGATCCCAAATTTATAAAGCATCTTCGGGCGATTATCAAGAAACGGATAAGGAAAATGGACTGCACCGTAATTTGTGCTGTGATAAAAGTGTGTTTCAAAGTGAAATGTGTAACAAATTCTTTGACTCTTTGCTCAAACGACTGCAAATAGTATTTAAGGCCAAAGATGGGCATATAAAATATTATAAGCACTGTTTACTAAAAATTATTAAAATTTTGTGAAGTAATTAAAATATAGTACTTTTATTCACATTAATTTGCAAAAGGATTACAGAGTAATTGAAATCATTAATATTTGTAATTTTAGAATCAGCACCTCGGTAATTATGTGCAAGCATTTTCTTTCAGTGGAGGAACTTTAATGACAGAACTCGTATATAGTATTGTATAGTGTTTAAATGCGTTCATAATGTGTAATTTTGGTAATATTTAAGAGATAACATGTAGTAATTACAAGGTAAGGAAAAACCTGCGTCCTTCGAGCACAGTAAGACTTGACAAAGGTCAGACAGTGCAAGTTGATCCCTTCTGGTATGTAACTAGATTTGGAAATGTCCCCGCCTCAGGGAAGTAACTCCGGCTTGTTCGGTGGCAAAGTCGCAGGTCGCAGGTGTCCGTGTAAAACGTTCAGTGACAGTAACGTGTGAAATATCTTTAAATTCATCTTATTGACGAATAGCGGGGCATTTGGTTTCACTAAAATTGTCCAGCGTATAGCAATGGAATTCAGTGAGATAAAAACTGACCTATGAATGACGTTAACACGAAACTGACGGGAATATTTCGCGCCGCTGCCCGTGGATAGCGTCATTTTATATTGAATATAAAAGGGTTAGATTTTGCCCAAAAGTCGCGCAGTCTTAGAATTTACCGGGCCCAAATACATGTGGCTGCAGTCGCCCGGAGATCAGCGGAAGAGCGCCCTAAGTACCAAGTACCAGTTCCTGTGACGACGAGTCTTGACTGTCAATCACCAAGCGAGAAACCGATACAACATTACTGGGTTGCATTAAGAATACTGTCGAAATAGCAATCTCTTCGCATTCGCCACCATTTGGTGAACGTAATACATTTACATGTTTTCCAAGATTACCTTGCCTATGGTTTGACGTGAGTTGGCTTTTATATTCATGTTCTGGAGAATAAACAACGTCTGCAGTTAAATCACGAGGTGTTATTTATCGGCACATTCCATATCAAATCTCCTTCACTCAACCCTGGCTAGTTTACAGCTGCCAGAAATCAGCGGAAAGCCAGAGAGAGAGAGAGAGAGAGAGAGAGAGAGAGAGTCCTGCTAGTCCTGTAAGCGGAGTTGGAGGTCTGCAGCAGCCGTGGCAAAATCTGCGATTAGCGGGCTTGAATTAATCAACACAGCTACCATACAGCCCAATTCCCACCCCCACATATCTACTTCAAATTGGCGCTCGCGACATTGCGTCAATAATAAACACCCGCCACCAATAAATATTGTTTCAATATAAAACCTTAAACGGTTTGCTGGAGCAGCATTGATCCTATCTATGAAACATTACAGAATTAAAGTTGGTATATTTGTATAAAGAAATAAAGTGTTAACAACTCAACGAATAAAATCATAATTCAGGATACGTTTGCATACACAGCTGAATTATTTTTCAGAGTTAGGTCAAACACTAGAAGGGAACAGAAGGAATAAACGCTGGATAAAACATTCATTTCTAAATCATGAGATACAGTAAACTTAATGCATTACTTAAGGAATGCCAGAACGGGCACACTGTGGCGGATGACAGAAAGAAGGAAAGGAACTGCTCGTAATATTTCTCCTTCAACCGCAAGACTTTATTTTCAACATCCTTTGCAGTTTCTTTTGAAAAATGTTCGTTGTTAAGGTGAACTTCGTGACTTTCTTTGTTTTTTGTTTTCAGTTTTATTGTCCCTTATTTTTCTTGTGCCACACGTGAGTGAACGATGGGTCCCATATCTCTTCTCGAGGTAATGAAGTTATGGGAGTCTAGTTTACAAAATGAGCTTTCTGCTAGAAGGCGCAATTCAATTCATCATTTCCATATGGACCGTTATTTGGGTTTCTACATTTTAGTAACGAAAATGTACGACTTACATCCATTCTTATTTATAGCGTATAGCTATTGAGAATCATTGCTAAAGTTTTGGTAACGGGAAGGGCAGTTTTGAATTATTGTCATGAAAGATGAACGATATAAATCAAACGAGTCGTTCTTAAGAACGATATACCATATTCATTTTTATCATTCTGCTGTAAATAATTTCTTTTTTACCTTTTTGGAATCAACAATAAAATTCAACTATTTGACACTTCCCTTAATATTTTTACCTATTAAAATATGTTCAATTAAATAGTTAATTCATATTCTGGAACGGAGTGATAAAGACACACTTAACATCGGTTTAAATCTATCTCCAAAATACGAAAAAATATTCCGAAAAACCTGATACTATAGTAGGATGAATCTGCCCGGCTATTATCCAAATATTCTTAATAGCACAGCATTTTGTTTATGTTTTAGGATTTCTTAGTTGTTAGCTATGTAATTACCATCTATGTAGATGAAGGAAATCATGGATAGTTTGTTTACTAGGCCAGTTTTTACATAATTATTACAATGTAGAACAATTGAGCTAATTTTGTGATATTAAGTTTTTGGTAAAATATAGATTAATGTATTATATACAAACTGTCTATGTTCTTGGCTTCTTAATTGTTGTCCACAAGCCTATTTCAGAAAAAAGTTTACATGAGTAGTGACTGTACCAAGATTTGTCGGTCCTGGTGGTGTAGTGGTAACCATACTTAAACCAAAGATCGCGGGTTCAAACCCGGCCATCATCGATGGATATTTTCTGGCGTAAAAATCCTAAGTATGGCTTCCTTCGGAAGGGAAGTAAAATCGTGGGTCCCGTGTCGTACATTTACGGCGCGAAAAAGAACATCAAAACTGAAAGAAGAGGCCTCTGAGCAAAATTTGTGGGTCGTTTCACGCCCTGAATTGAATGGGACACTGGTGACCTGAGATGTTAAAGAGCGTTCATAAATAAATCAAAAGATACAAAAACAAGATTTAAATACTTAGACTGCCTTTTTATGAAACCGCTTATTACAGCTGATGCACTGAATTCATTCTTTTCTATATCTGACATTATGAATCCTCCAGGGCACGACCGGCAGAGATCCTGCAGTTCCCGTCGAGTCTTGTCTTCTTGGTCCCTGACAATCATGATATTCCAATGTTTCCTTTAGTTGATAACTTTACAGCCTCTTTGGCGGAAGAATATAAAACATTTTATACTTTAAATACTTCCGAACGTATTAAAGTATATAAGAAACCATGCCACTTGAAGGATAAAGAAACAAATAGAAATTACCTTGCCAAAATAAAAACCCTTTCTCCTTGTTCTGAATTTTCAAAAATTTTAATTCTCCGCCACTTATAATAATGTTAGTGCATACCCTTAATAACTATTTGAATCAAAGAACTCAATAAATGTTGTTTCTTTGGAAGAACTTATAAAATGTTCTCGTAAAAGTCGCTTTTGCTGCCACCTGAGTGCATCAAAGGCATCCTTCGTTCTGATGGTAATTTTGTTATAGATGCTGAAGAAACTGTCAGGAAATTAGCAGAGTTTGCCCTAATTGTATTGATCTAAGGTTTTCACAGATTGTGTTAATTATACTAGGTGAGCAATGCTTGACGCAACCGCGGGACCGGCCGGTGGAGGAGGTGAATATATTTCCCCTCTACTACTAGAGGCTTCAGTGTGAGCTGAAAACTTGCGCAAATAGCACGTGTTTGTAAGGCGACGCAATACAGTATATTGAGTGAAAGTGTATCAAGTGAAATGGTGCAATATAAGTATTCTATTCCCCAAAGAGTATTCGTGCACGATTCATTTTTATCTCTGGAGGAGAGAAAGAGTACAAAAAAATCCACACACTTTAAATGAACTTAAAAAATAACATTCGTCAAGAAGTTACAGTTATTTTATTTTCAGAGGGAACTGTAGAGTATAACGAACAATTTTCAAACCAGGTGTCAAACGAAAGGGGGGGGGGGCAGTTCCATCATCTCCTTATTTAATATTCGTGAATAATTTACTTTTCTTTTTAAGTGTTTATATTATGTATGTTATAAATAACACACGTGATTACAGTACCATATTTATTGCGGACTTCCTGTCATCCGCACCGCCGACACAGCTGCCAGTCTCACCAGTAGGCCGCACGTCGCGAAACCGGTTGCGTGAAGTATCGTTCACCTCGTAGTATGGCATAAGGAAACAGTCTGGGTATCTCTCAAATATAACATTCTCTAGTTAACTATGTATTTGAGCTATATTTTTAATTACTGCACTTATGTATGTTATTTTACATTTTTTTTATTAAAACGAGGAAACAATTTAAAACAGATTTCTTAATTTTATAAGAACGTATTTGTACTTTGGAACCAAACCTATGAATTATAAATATATTAGAGTTTTCTAATTTTCAATTGTGATCGGATTCTTTCCTTTATCTTTATTTCCTAATGGCAATATTTACACATAATGTGCTATGTTTGTATGATTCTAATTTAAGCTATACATGAATTTCAATCTTAATTTGGTTCTTTCTTTGCTTGTCACTCTTATCTTTTCTTGAATATACAGTTAAAAGATTTTAATTAATATTGGCTTCCTTTTTCCTTTGACTTTTTCTTTCATAGTTATACATATAAACATAATCTGATTGCGTTATTACAATTGTACGTTCTCATATTTATAATCAAGTTTCTAAATACTACAGCATGCTTCTCCCAAAAGCAACATTTTCTTAGTTTTCGTACTTCATTGTAATAGCTAGGTGTACTATCATGTGTACATTTCCTCCAACCTGAATACGTTGGTAAATTATTCAAGCCTATAAGTTTTGCCTCCTTTTCGGAGGTGTTTCACTAATTGGTTTAAATTGGTTTTGGATGTTGTTCTGCTTTCCTCCAATGTGTTCAGAGTGTACTCAAGTGAGAAAAGATGGATAAAAAAATAGAAAACAAGTATATGTGGGGTGGGAATTGGGCTGTACGGTAGCTGTGTGATTAATTCATATAAAATCAATGATTTTCTTAAGTCACATATAAGCGTTAGATCAGAATATGAAAAAAAAAATGTTAGAATTGGTCAAGTGTAGGCCTCGAGTCAGTAAAAAGTGCATCTCAGACCGTCACTAAAGTATCATCCCGCAAGCAGAGAGCGGTTGGAATGGTCTTACGCAAGCAGTGCGGGTCAGTCAATGCAGACATAGAATACGAAATACATACACTGTGACCCTTATTATGTCGGTCCTGGTGGTGTAGTGGTTACCATACTTGCCTCCTAAACCCAAGATCGCGTGTTCAAACCCGGCCAGGACCGATGGATTTTTTCGGGTGTAAAAATCCTAACTATGGCTTCCTTCGGAAGGGAAGTAAAGCCGTGGGTCCCGTGTCGTACATTTACGGCACGAAAAAGAACCTGAAGCCTGAAAGAGAGGCCTCTGAGCAAAATTTGTCGGCCGTTTCACGCCCTGAGTTGAATGGGACGCTGATGACCTGAGCTGTTAAAGAGAGTCCATAAATAAATCATTAAAATAAAAAGTGACCCTTATTTAACTTGAAATATTTATTACCTATGTAGAGTGTATGTAGATGTTATATCTTATTTTCTATTAATCGTGTGGTTCTATGACTACTGTCAAAATTGTCATCGCCATAATTAAAACTGTTTTCAAGAAAAAAAAATGTAATTATTTGTTTTACATTTTAAATGAATATTTAACATCACTGGACTTTTAAAATTCGGAGATAAGTCATAAGATGTAAGTAATTTTACTATTTGCACTATTAAAAAAGCTGCTTACAAATGTAATGAAGCTACTCCATTGCTACAATGTGGATATTTTGAATTATTTATACGCTTAAGCATAACTATAATACATCTGCCCAGTCGCTTTTCAGATACGACATTTGCCACTACCTCCTGCAGCACAACCACGTTCTTTTTCTCCCATTCCTTCAGCAATGTACGTTGTTTTGGGTTTTCTTTCGGTTTTAAAACAATTATGATGAAACCTTCGATGTTAAATCACCATTATTATATAATAAAGTCAATCCGCTGGTGCTGCGGCTCGTATTATCGGTATTACTTAAAGATGGGTGAAGTAGGCCTCTGTATATCGTTCTATTTCCGTTCAGAGGATATGTCTGTAGGCAGATGCTAAGAAGTGGGAAAAGTAAATGCAAACTTGCATGATGTTAAAGATGAAACAATTGACAAATACTTGGAAGAGGTAGGAAAAAAAATGGAATCACGAATTTCTTTCTAACAATTGAATTCCTCTTAGCATATCAATGTAAATGCGTGCCATCATTTGCTTAGTCTAAAATGCTACTCATTTGTTATTAATACAAGGTTTATATCGATTATTGTGGAGGCGTTCAGGCATTCCAACACAGGTTTTAACCTCACTTAGCTTTAGTATGAATTTATGACCATCCAAGCAGTTATTTCAAATTATTTGTTTAAGACTTCTGTATGTATAGTGAAAATATTTCGATGTTGTTTATTAACGTCTTATATATAAATAAAATAATATTTTATTCGCTTTATGTGACTGATAATGTATATAAATCCTAAATTTTCCAATAAAATTAACTGCAAAACTGAAAATAAATTCAAAAATTAAAATTAACTAAATGTTTTATGTATATGATATGTTATTATTCGATGTTTTAAAATGGCTATGATCCAACAAAAACTTTATTATAATATAGCATGTTCCGTATTAAACATTGTTTGAAGCAAGCTTATAGAAGTACATTCTTTTAACGGAAATACATTAAAACAGAAATAAATAGAAACAAGAGGTCAAATGCTGGAATATAACGTAAGCAGATAACTAAAATGGTAAAGGTTATTTATGCTTTAAGAACACACCAATACATTAAATGTGCAATCATTTGTTTTATTGCATGCTGGTTGTGTTCCTTTGTTCGGTCCTTTGAGAATTACTAAGCCTATTTCAGGGCGCTTTTAGAACGTACCTCCCCCATCTAGAGCCATAGGATACTGAATCAGAGGGGAGGTCTTTGACCAAAATTGAGATTTTCCAACATGAACAAGTTTTTTCAGTGAAAGTCCGACTGATGACATGACATTTTAAAACTTAAGTCTCCCCTTGAGAACATAAATGTTGAAAGCATCTCTAACTTACCATGGTAATGAGGAAAAAGCGAGAATATGCTCTACCACAATGAGACATCATGCAATTCCTCGAGCATTTTTTATAAGAATATAGCACTTAATAATACACGTTCATACAAATTATGCACGTTATAGAATTTTTTTTGGATGATTTATTTATGGATGCTCTTTAACATCTCAGGTCATCAGCGTCCCATTCAACTCAGGGCGTGAAACGGCCGACAAATTTTGCTCAGAGGCCTCTTCTTTCAGGCTTGAGTTCTTTTTCGTGCCGTAAATGTACGACACGGTACCCACGGCTTTACTTCCCTTCCGAAGGAAGCCATAGTTAGGATTTTTACGTCCCGAAAAAATCCATCGGTCCTGGCCGGGTTCGAACCCGCGATCTTGGGTTTAGGAGGCAAGTATGGTAACCACTACACCACCAGGACCGACTAGACGTTATAGCTTATATGCATTTATCACAATAATACTTCTTGAATAAAGTTTTGGAAATATATATGTAACTTCAAATTTTTTACATGTTCCTTATTATTATAGCAACATTTCAGTGCCCATATTAAGAATAAGTAAACTGAACTTTTGTTGGAATTAAGAGTAGACTAAAATATGATGGAATAATCAACGGAATTATTACATAGTAATATGTGTTAATGAACTGGTAATTTATGCAATATAATTTCGCCAGGGAAAGATGCTGGTGAAAAAATAAAAGGAGAACTTGGCATAAAAATGCTTCATTTTGCTCAACAATACATAAAATAAAAGAGTTATATTAAAAGAACACTGCATTTAAAGTGTGCACTAAATATTATGTAAGTACATGCATTGTGTTGAAAAATAAGTTAGAAAGTTATAATGAAAGGTTAAGTCTGTTCTGTAATATCGAAGTGAAATATGGGAAAGGGGGAGAACTGAACATGTAAATAAAACTCAAGTCCATTTTTGGAAAAGGATTCTTGGACTCTCCAAAGGTACGTCAAACTGTGAGTTCATGAGGGAAATAATTTGTTTTGAAGCTACGGTTAATATTAAAGCAAGGACGGTGAAATACTGGCTTAGAATAATGCAGGGAGACCAGTCCAGACCTCGCACTAAATGCTATAGACACCACATGCAAAATATAAGGACAACGTTTTAGGCCGCAGAGGTGTGAATCTGGATTATTATAGCCCACACGTTGGTCGACAATTTAGCAACGGGAATTATTGTGTGGGTGGTTGATTGTTATTTTAATCTGACAATTTGATGTCTTGCCTCGGCTCTTGGAGTCATGAGTTCGATGCTTCCTAACTCTCTGGCTCCAATGCAGAGGATAGAAATCTCAGGGAACTTGGGACTGTTTTTAATGTCGTAATGTCATTAGGGGGCGGAGATTGTTCACTGTAATAATGGTAATAATGAAGTTCAGCACTGGTTGAACATTTAATTTATTCGACAACGTGGAAGGTTCTGGAACATGCTGTGCTTCGGCGGATTATAATTCGTTGTGTTCACTCGCGTATCTATTTACTTGAACACGATGTTGATTAATATTGCTATTGCGTTGCGCTGCCTGAGTGACTCTCACTGAACGAACGATTTACTTTAACCCCTACAGTTTTGACTATTGTGCTATGACACTGTTAGGACTGCTTTCTGTCGTGACTGCGTCAGAACTCTTTTTTCTCATAGTTAATATTAAATATTTATGCCTACTCGCTCCTCCCTCACGAAAATTTAATTATTTTAAATAAATTGAATTTGATTTCTTCTAGAATGTTATTGAATCACATTAGCACATGATTTATTACAAGTTTGCTACTATATGTCGGATATTTAAACATGTGGATTGGTTGACGATTCTGGGTTTTTACCAGGAAATATTTCTTATTCCCACGCTAAGGAAAAAGTACATCTATCCTTTCACTAGATTCTCGAGATATATCACGTTTCTAGCCATTTTTGCGGCCTACCTTTGAACCATCTAAATATGTGGATTTCTGTGAAAGCGCGTGTTTCTTTCTATGGTATTTCCATTAGAAAAGGGCAAGTACCGTTTCCAATTGAATGCCTATTCCTAGCAATTTAAACGACCTATGGCACATGGGACCGGTGAGTGTCTGAGAGTTTAAAAGAGTACTGCTTAAGACCTTCCCAGGTAAGGTCCTTTCCCTTTATAAAAGCATAACAAACATATGATAATACAGAGAGATAGCTTGGATATTACTGACTATTAAAAATCCATATCCTCATACATACACTAATACATATAATATTGGGGTCCTCCTGTACATTATGATATTAATACCCTTGATTACTTGAGACAAGATACAATTATTATTATGGTAGTCATCAGAAGCAATTATAGGTAAATAGGAAATTTTGAGACATTTCATGCTTCAGGTGGAAAAAGAGCTTAGAGCAATAGACCTGGATTCAATATGGAAGAAGGTTGAAACAAGGCTAGAGGATATCAGCAGATAGGAAATCGAGGCAGAATATAACACGAAAGTCTGCTTCAGCCTATAGAATGAAATTAAACTAACCTGGGGTTAGGAGGTGTATATGCTCGTTCTAGGGAGATTGAAAGGCTGAAAAAATAAAGGATAGTTCTGGTAGGAGAATTTGCCTATTTGTACAGGCAGGTGGAATGGGTACATATTCTGGCAGAATGTACCCACTAGGAACACCTGGGGAAAACGCTGTTTTCTGAAAAGATTTTAAGGCAATTAAAGGAGAACTGACATGCTGGGACCAGTTTGCAAACAACACTAATTGGTTCAATATGAGTATTTTCCTACACTAAGCAATTTATTTGTTGGATACAACGCAATAACTAGGGTAATTATACATAATGTAATATGTTTCCATTCATATATCTATAAATATCTTGTTTCCATTTTAATGTTTATTATTATTATTATTATTATTATTATTATTGTTTTATTTGTATTATTATTTGTTCCTATTTCTAATTGTATATCATATTAAACATTTATGGTCTGCAATTCATATAAAAGTATTTATAATGTGCATATAGAACAATAAAGATACATCTACTAAAAACAGAATCATGACTGTATATTTTTAATTGTGAGGAAAATGGTATGCTTAAACATGTTTTCTTGTGAAATTTTACGACTTATTACTAAAAAATAATTTTGTGCAGCTAAATATCTGCCTTCTATTTTAAAATGTTGATTTAGGTTTCTTTTAATTCGCTGCCATTCCTTGCCAGTACCATAGAGTTATTCTTGAGATTTCGTGGCCAAAATTATCAGCTGTAGATCAACTTTTGGTGAACGAGTACATTTTGTATGGCTCCAAACAGTCGGTATCATGAATTACTGCCTAGTAAAAAATGTCGTCACAGTTTAAAGAAATGCATTTCCATAATGCTCTTAATTCTGGGTTTTATAGTTAAGGTGTGAAATGACCACATTTACTCTTTGTTCTTAACGAATAAATACATATCCACACTTTCACAGTAGATATCTACTTAATATATTTCAAAGTTGGACCGAAAAACAACAGTAATGTGTAGTATGATGTTCTGTAAACAGATGTGACTCTCATACATTATGATATGTTGCTTTGTGACAGGTAAATCAACAATGAACAAATGTAACCAAGATTATCGTATGATGTTCTATAAACAGATATGATTCATATTACGTTATGCTAGCTTTGCTACAACAAAATGGAGCCAAGATTATCGTTTGAACAGCGAAAAGCAATTTTGAAGTGTTATTGGAAAACTGAGAATGTTGTTGAAGCTCAAAGGCAACAGAGACGTGTGTACAGAACATAACACCCAACGTCCGTCTTACCCACCAATCATACACTCGGAATTTTACTTCCAAATAATGATGCACCACCATATCACAATCGAGATGTAAGTGCGTACCTTGAAATATTCTAAGGCACTGGATGGGACGAAGAGGTCCGATTGAGTTTCCACCGCGTTCTCCGGATCTACTCCGTTGGAGTTCTATCTATCGGGATCTCTTAAGAATGTTGTATACCGTAGAAAACCAGCTACACTGACAGCACTTCGGGAAGAAATTGAAACCGCATGTGCTGCAATCACTGAGGATACTTTCGCAAACGTTGCTCAATCAGTAGTTCAACGTACTCAGAAGTGTATCGACGCCGATGGTGGGCATTTTGAGCAACTTTGTAACTGTAAAAGTCTAGGATAATTTTCTGTTTGTGTGAATTCAGTTTTGTTATGTTAACAGTTTTTTCTTTGCTTGAAGTGTGTATACATTTTGGCCCCCTCTGTATATATTTTATAGAAATCTTGAAACATTTAATGAATTACAGAAGTTATTTAAAGATATCTCTTTTTAATGTTTGTGTACAACGTTCTTTACAGTAAAATCCTTAATATTTAAAGTATTTTAAAAAATATATTTTCGTTTTTTTTTTTTTTTAATTCCCTAGAGCCTCAAAGTTATTTTCTGCAGTACAAGGACACGTTTCTGCGCTTTCATTCGACTGTAACTTTGTTTTCATTTGTGGAATGTTGGTTTTTTTTTTTATCGAATAAGCTTATTATGGTTATGGTGTGTGCAAAGGCAGATAGGAAGGAAATAAAATGTACTTCAATATATATACAAATATACAGGAAGCTAAAAAAGATCATGTAAAAAATTCTAACTTTGCTGTTCTAACGTACTAGTGGAAAAATGAGACTTGTTGCAAAAGAAGAAAATAAAAGTACCAGTAATATGGGAAATACAAATCAGAAGTATAACTTAAACATAAATTAAATAAAGAGAAATATATACAATATAAATATTGTATGTAGAATTCCGGATCACGTAAACAGACTCGGGTGGCCGAGGTCGTTAAGACGCGGACTCATGAGCGGGAAGTCTGGGTTCGAATCCCGCCAGGACCGTCCTCCATAACTGAGGTTTTTTCCAGGGTTTCCTCAGTCCTCATAAATGGCTAATGCTGGGGAGGTACCCTAAACTTAGACCTGGAACGTTTCCTTCCTTTAAAAAAAATCCTTTCCCAATATCCCGTTTCATCTCATGTATCATCAGGCCTGTAGTGCCTCAGTGGTAAAAACGGGTGTTAAAAAATATTCATACGGATCAAGTAACATAAATCAAGAATATGAAAATCGAAGCTACATTAATTTAAATTTCATTCAAATTAGAGAATACTTTTGTCTACAGATATGCTCATTTTCTCAGAAACTATAATATCTATAATGTTAAATTGTGTTCCATTTTTCAGAAAACACCCTTAATGCAATTAACTATATTTTTTATTTATTAGTGCATTAGATTTTATAAAATTAAATATTTGGTCTTAAATGTATGTGTAAATTGTACTTCAATTTCTCCATAGAGAAAATGATTTTTAAAGACAAGATATTCTTAGCATCGAAATGTGTATTTAGAAGCCATAAAATATAATGTTTTCATGAAATGGATAAATTATAACTATTTGACTTTAGTAGTTTTCAGGGAAAGAACACCAGTATATTGTCATTTTTTTCCAAAATTTTCAGAAATTGATATTTTTTCATTTAAATATGAAAGTCTATCAAGAGAAACAGCTCCAAATATATCCACTTAATATTGATCTAGAACAGCAAATTTTCAAGATCAGTGCATGTCGTGCAAATTTAGTTTCACTTAAAGGCTACTAATTACTTTGTACTGAACAATTCAGCTGTTAGATGACTACTTAGTTAACAAGGTATTTCATTATACCATCTTGGATGCATGGCTATAGTTGGATTGATTGGTAAGAACTAATAGAAAGTTTAGATACTTCAGCTTTGCTCAACGGCTGACCGTTTGTATCTACGTTCCCAGTGAGGTATGGACTTAGAACATCCCTAGCAATGTTTCCACATAGAACACCACATTTAAAAGCGCAAGCCACCGTCACACTGCACACAGTATCAGTCAATCATGCCTGATATTGTAACAAAGCCAACGGAGACGAAATGGAAGAGGGGAAAATTTTCGGGAATGAATGATTTATCTTAGTATTCACTTAAACAACGTGGGAAAGGTACGTCAGGATCGCCGGCTCTGAAGGATTTGAACCCAGGAATTCCCAATTTCAGTTCCAAGTGTTTCAGCGTGAGTCATCTTGCTTGGTAATGGTTTATCCTTAGGCAACAAAATATGTAAAATAAATATAGCAGTAATGTTTTCAATAATTTAATGATGCCATTTTGTGTGGGAAAAGAAGGAAAGTTATAAAAGTATATTGAATTTAAGCAGTCAATACGGAAACTCTTTCCAAAATAAAACAAAATATTCGTATAATGTTTTTTTCTGTCAGTCATTCAAAATGGGGCAATGAGGAATACTTTATAGCTGTATTTATTCATTTTTTTCTATTTTCTGGGTAGTAAAGAGGTAGAGGGACTTGAGGAAAAGCATTTCGTTTAAATTAGTAACTATTAAAATACTCTATAATAAAAAAATAATGTTGCGATTAGCGTACTTTAAATATATAAAACTCATCTTCCTGTACTTTCATAAAGTGGAGAATCAAGTGTTTTTTTTTTTTTTTTTTTTTTTTTTTTTCAAACTTTGCATTTACATTTGCTCAATATTTAATCCCGGCCAGGATCGATGGATTTTTTTTGGTGTAAAACCCCTAAACGTGACTTACTTCGGAAGGGAAGTAAAGCCGTGGGTCCCGTATCGTACATTGATGGAATTCTGCAGGGAATCATTTGGGAGGACTCACGGAGAAGCAACGCCAATGAGAGTTAACATCAATAGAGGTGCCAACCCGAGCATCTACCCTAAAACGCCTGCCAGCAATACCACAAAGGTCACAAATGATGAAAAAAAAAAAATAATAAAATACGTAGCCTTGTGCAAGCCCTCCAAGACTACCGGGTTCCCCGATTGTAAATGGCCTAGTTACCCAATAATTTAAACTAGGCCCTACAGTAGCAGCTTTATTGTTTCTTTTTCAGTCTAACATTGGGTCGAGTTATTTTCAATAACGTAAGGATGACACAGTGCATCGTCTTATTAGTTCTGATTTCTTTCAAAATAATAAAACTTGGTTGGAAATATTCACCTATAATTCAATTATGCTTCCTCTAATATCTCTCATTTGAAATGCTTATCTCAATTGTTCTCTATAACGCAATCGCAGAGAACTTTCTGGAAATTTCTACGTCCTATTTCATCCTGTACGGGGATACAGGAAAGAGAACAATTAGCAAATTAGCTCAGTTGTCAGTAGGTTTCTGGAATGTGGAAGGCTTCAAGGGAAAATTGACCAACAATCGCTTCCTGGAATTCATCAAAGATCTGGACTGGACGTACTAGGGTTAGCAAAGACAACTGGAAAGGCAATAAAAGGGTGGAGCACTTTGTGAAAATAATCCAGTGCAAGCTTAAAAGAGCAACCTGTATATATTATAATTAGTAATATACGAGGGTACGTCCATTAGATGCCGGCCTAATCATTTTCTAGGTATGATAAAGATAAAAACTATATTTCATTGTTCAATATAGTTATTCTTTAATGCAATACATTTTTCACATTTTTGAATTAACATTTAAATCCCAACCAAAATAGCCAGAAATCTTTTCGGCAAATTTTGCATAAAGAGCATCCATCGCTTCCTCGTCCCATTTAAAAATTTCTTTCCTGGCAGATCCTTCTTGAGTTTCGATAAGAGGAATAGGCACTGGGAGCTATATCTAGGCTGTAGGGTGGATGGTCGATCTCCTTGAAGCCACATTTCTTCACAGCTTCCTTTGCAACAAGAGCTGTGTGCACAGACGCTTTGTCGTGAAGAAGGCGCACACCATCTCAGCTTTTCTCTTTGATAGAAGCACGTAGTCTGTGCAATAGGCCAGCATAGTACTCCGCATATACTGTGGTGTTCCTCTCCTTCAAGTCAATGAAGAGTATTCCTTCACGGTTCCAAAAGGTTGTGGTCATGATCTTTGTTGACAGAGTGACCTTGGCCTTTAGAGGCGGTGCTTCTCCAGTTTTACGTCCCTCCATTGATTCTCTTTTGAACAAGGAATCATAGTAGGGGAGCATAGTTTCAACTCCTGTAACAATGATTTACAGAACTTATCTCTCGTTGCCACCGCACAGCTCCATAAACACCTGACAACAGATGACTGAGGAAAGAAGTATAAGCACCCATTTTGCACTAACCTTATTCAGGTTTAAATGTTCATGGATAATTCGAAGGACTGCTGTTTTAAAAACGTCCACTCTTGTTGCTCTTTCTGTAAGTTTGAGTCACCGGTCTTCCATAATTTCTCCTCTTACAGGAGTGTCACCTCCAAGGGCCGACCTGCACGCCCTTCTTCTTCAATGCTTTCTCGACTCATTCGAAAAAGTTTGGCCCATTCTTTAACTGTAGAATATGAGGGGGATGCTTTACTAATACACCGTCCAATCGCTGTTTAATTTCATTTGGAGTAAGTCCTTCTTTTGTGAAGAACACAGCTACAGCTACAATTCTTTACTTAACAGATAAGGTATGATTCCAGATAAGGGCTTTGTGAAGCGATAATCCTTATCGGCCATGCCGTAAACTTATAGACCTACCGTCGTAAATATTGCTCTTACAACAATTTACTACCAGTAATAGATGTCCCAATATGCTGAGACAGAATTCTTCATGAGTTGGCAGAAGTAACTATAGAATTTGGAGACAAATATCCAGATGCGAACCGAATGGTAATGGGCGATGTAAATACTAGGATAGGACAAGGAGAGTTTAATTTGAAAAAGGAAATACAGATTTCAGGAAACTAGGTAGGAATAGAAGGGATTCAGTCCTGAAAGCAAGGGAAAAGAAAGTTTACTGTTCGGTGGGAGCCTTTAATCTAGAAATACAGATTAGATAACTCAGAGCACTTCACTATTGTACATGTTAACGAGTATAGATGTATTCGAAAGCAGGTTGAACACACCACTTTCCGTTGCTATGAAAATTAAAGCTGGATAATACTATGAGCCTCTAACCCCATTCAAATACAACAGAGGAAAATATAACTGAAGCCTTGACTACCCTAATGAAATTAAGATGAATAGAGGAAGAAAAAGAAAGGTTTTACTGGTATCTTAGCAAGTGAATTACAATATATCGACGTTGATAATAAGCATAAGGGAGCTTATTATATAAAGAAATTAACTATATGAGAAAGCAGCCTAAATTTCAAGGGTTGGTTGAGGAACAGAGCATTTCTTATGCGAAGCTAAGAAAGACGTACAAAGAAATATTATTGCAGATCAGAAACTGCTTGGCAGGGCACAAAGGCAGAAGAGATATGGCAGGTAGTCGAGAGCGAGGAAGTCATTAGGCAAATCCGAAGTAGAAGGCTAACAAGCAAATATTTCAGCTGGGGAATGGATTAAACATTTTAAAGCTGTTTTCGAAAGAGAGGAGCTCGGGCCTGGCGCAAGCATTACGAACACTAAGAGGATGATGGGTGCTCTATTTGTAACTATTGTTAGGTGAAAACTTACCCTATCAGAAATTGTCCATGCAGTAAAAAGTGTAAAAACGGGAAGGCACCGGGTATACAGGGCTTGTCAGCTGAGTTCTTTAAGAATAATTTATAAATTAGAAAATTGGTATATCCTTAAAGAGTTAACTTTAATACTTTTTTGAGGGGAATAATATCCGGAAGCGTGGAAAAAGGTTAATATCTAACCACTCTACGAGAGCTAAAGTAGTAATAATACCCAGGAAACTACAGAGTATTCTCACTGTTGCCTGTGTTTGGGAGCATTTAAAGCGCAGTTTTGTACGAGAGAATTAAATGCTGGGTTAAGGTGTATGATAAAATATATAAATTTCATACTGGCTTTAAGAAGGGTTTTTCAATCTTCTAAGAAAAAATGCGAGAAAGCTATACAGTATTGTTGTGGGTTTTAAAATGGCGTTTGACAACAAAGCGCTTTATGGGAAAAATTAAGACGTTAAGGACTTTCTGAGAAAATGTTTCCATATATTGTTTGTGTACAGTTTCGAATATGAAAATTGTTTTTATCATATTACGCAAGAAAGCTTTTTTCGTAGCTTGCCACTTGAAATCCTTATGTAATGCAGTTATATCGAACCTGCATTAAAATTCCTATTAACTGCTTACTATTCAGTGAACCTGTTTTAGATTCAATTGCATCACTATCGCCCTTTATCTAGCTAACTGCTAAATTGATTTGAACATCAACCAACATATAAGCTTTCTTTATCATATACTATAACTTTCGCAGTCTAAATGAGACCTAAAGGGAAAGAAGGAAGCAAAGTCGAGAGCATAGATATTGTCCACATGTCTCTATATCACACAATTGCATTTTATATTAAGTGCCACACATTACCAAAAGATTAATTCGATTAAGCAGTGACTGAATGTGTTCCTATATATGCAATGTTTACATTGATACACAGAAATAATCCGCTTCCTCTTGTGTTTCCGTGCCTTAATTTACTCATTGCTGTATGTCATTTATTATATTTTCTTTTTCAACTTTATCTGTTGCTTAGCTGCATATTTGAAACATGGAGTTCGCTTAGATGTGAGTGTGTGTTACTGACAGCTGATATATGTGAGGTAGTATAGGTTATTTACTTTTGAATTGTTTTATTTTCTATTTATTTTATTTAGCTATTTAATTTCAAATACATATTGTTCCTATTTCCATTAATTTACTTAATTATATACAGAGAATGCCAAAAAATGTATACGCACTTCAAGCAAAGAAAAACTGTGTTAACATAGCAAAATTGAATTCACATCAACAGAAAATGATTAGCACTAATCATCTTAGACTTTTACAGTTACAACAGTTGCTCAAAATGTCCACTACTGGCGTCGATACTCTTCTGAATACGTTGAACTACTGATTGAGCAACGTTTGCGAAGGTGTTCTTAACGATTGCAGCACATGTCTTTCAATTTCTTGCCGAAGTGCTGCCAGTGTAGCTGGTTTTCTACGGTATACAACATTCTTAGGAGATCCCCAAAGGTAGAAGTCCAACGGCGTTAGATCTGGAGAACGGTTTTTTTCTGTACACACGTATCCATTGCCTTTGAATTTCAACAACATTCTTGGTTTTTCAATACAACTTCAAAATTTCTTTCCGATGTTCAAACGAGAATCTTGGCTCCATTTTGTTGTAGCAACGCTAGCATAACATAATGTGAGTCACATCTGTTTACAGAACATCATACTGCACACTACTGTTGTTTTTCGGTCTAACTTTGAAATATGTTAAACAGACACCTAATGTGAAATTGTGTACATATTTTTGGCACCGTGGTTACATTATTTGTTCCTTAATTTAATAATTGGTTTATGCAATTGCATGTATTTCCTGGTGTATTGGGAAAGCATGTACGATTTTAAGACCTGTGCAAAATGGCCGAGTAAATTTGTAAAACTATATTTTGTAAATAAATACACTACATACATCCATGCTATAAGTAGTATGGATGGTTCTGCGCTTTTAAAGGGTATAATCTTCTTCATATAACCTCCTATCAAGTATCTATTACTGAAAAAGTTACGCAGGAACGAATCACTTTTATTTATTATATATTATTTGTTTTGTTAAATATATGTTTTATATGTTATTGTGAATATCTTGTACTGAATCAAACATAACTAGTGTATCACAAAAGCACGTACGGTTCTTTGGACCCGTGCTCCTGTTGAAACTGCTTTGTATTTGGTGCCACTATAATAAATACACCTCTACCACTGCTGCTACTGACAGATGAAGCTCTCCTTCATTTATAGATTTCTAAAGCTATAAGTTGGAATGAAAGACATATGCATTTTCTTTCGCTGCTTATAAAAATCATAATAAAATGGCCGTCACCAAAATTAAAATCTAGATCTCTCAAATATGGTACACGACATTAACTATCAGACCATTCTCTCTATACGAGTATTACAAATGCAGCTAATAAAGAAGAAAGCTATCTGTTTATCTTTCATGAAACACAAAACCATAAACATTCTAATTCTGTATACCAGGCAGTGGTAAAGTCCAAATGGTGAATGAGAATTCTTGTTAACACCATCAAGAAATATTTAGCTTACCATTTCAATCTGATCCTTAATTACATTGGGTGTGAATATGGTAAAAATTACGTTAATATTTTTCTTTTACGCTATCTTCAGAAGAAATTAATGCATCTCTATGTTCATTTAATTTATTAACGTGGACGTTTTCTTTTTTATCATCTTCCTCAATAAAGCTTCAATTTCGAAACATCAACCTCAGTCATTATTCTACTGTCATTTGATGACTGGAGCCTAAGTTTTGATAATGTAGGACATTCTATAGAATTGATGAAGGTTCAGTTCTACTTATCTTAAAAGCTATTAAAATGTTTAAATACTTACCTCTGGTGATATCCCGCAGTCCCTTCCTCAGTACCAGGGACTCTCCATCTTCTCTACGCCAAAGTATACGGGGTGCTGGGTGCCCAGTGGCACGACATACCAGCGTAGCATTTTCACCTTCCTGTACAGTTATATCGGAACTGGTCTCTTCGTCGATTATGTCAGGTGGCACTGGAAAATAAAAGTAGCATCCTCAGTAAAAGCAGTCAGTAATAGGAAACATTAATATTGCACAGTACTTATGTATCTATATGTAATTTTGTATATACAAAAGGTGGCAAAAATGTATACACACTTCAAGCAAAGAAAAAACTGTGTTAACATAACAAAACGGAATTCACACAAACAGAAAATGATGAGCACTAATCATCTTAGACGTTTACAGTTACAACAGTTGCTCAAAATACGTTCACGGGCTTCGATACACTGCGGATTACGTTGAACTACTGATTGAGCAACGTTTGCGAAAGTGTCCTCAGCGGTTGCAGCACATGCCATTTCAATTTCTTCCGGAAGTGCTGTCAGTGTAGTTCTCCATAGATACAAGTCCAAAGGAGTTAGATCCGGAGAACCGGTGGAAATTCAATCTGACCTCTTCATCCTATCCAGTGCCTGGGAAGATTGTCATCAAGGTACGCACGTACATCTCGGTGGTAATGTGATGGTGCACTATCCTGTTGGAAGTGAAATTTCTCATTTCCATACAGTGTATGAATGGCGGGTGCCTATTATCTTCAGGTACACCGTGCCTGTTACTATTCCTTCAATTAGACCACTAGATGACAACCGTCTTTTCCAATATAACACGTTGACACAGTTATGCTGGTTAACGGTTCCGTTCCCCTTAACTTGTGTCTCATCGGATCAAACAACTTTCCATACGAAGGCCTCATCCTCTTCCACCATGTTTCGAAATCACTCACAGTACTGCATTTTCCGATCAGGGTCGAATTTAATGCATGCAAATATTGGGATGAAAGCTTTAAACTTTACCGTTTTAATAATACGACGTACGCGATTCTGCTAATCCCAGTCTCACGTGCACATTGTTTTGTAGATTTCAGCGGTGAGTGCTCAAAATGTTCCAAAACTATAACCAAGAACGCGGGGCTTGTTGCTGTGCAAGGTCTCCCAGATCTGCCCTTGTGAACATCGCATACGGTACCACGAGTCTCAAATTTGTCTCGAATGCATGTAATCGATCCTCGCGTTGGCGTTTCTGTTCTGTACACGCGTCTCCATTGACTTTGAGCTTCAACAACTTTCTCGGTTTTCCTATACCACTCCAAAATTGCTTTCCGCTGTTTAAACGATACTTTTGACTCCATTTTGTTGTAGCAACGCTAGCATAATCTATGAGTCACATCTGTTTACAGAAAACATACTACACATTACTGTTGTATTTCGGTCCAATTTTCAAATATATAAAATAGATATCTATTGTGAAAGTGTGTATACATTTTTGGCACTTTCAGTATATTCCTTTTAATTTGTGGAAATTTAGAGTCAAACGCGATTGATTATCGAATTCGTGCTTTGCTTTCAATTTTCTGCTCTTCTTGTTGTGTCTTTGCAAAGAAACTCCAAGGTTTATAAGACATTCTATATCATTGTTTTTCATGATAATGTACAAGCATGCCTAAAGCTGCCAATAATATTTTTAATTTTGGTCAAATCTGGCATTTCAGAGGTAAATAAAAAACTTACTGTATATCAGGAAGAAATAGCAGGAATCTTTCATTTTTTGCTCTTCGACAAGTTTCTACATAGACAATTTTATAAGATACAAAATATTTTAATATATGAGAAATAAACATCACAATAAAGTTAGACATTCTCATATAAAAGCCATATTTTTTTTTCCGGATTATAAATGCTAGTAAACTTTAAGTGGAACAGAAGCTAGGATGCTCATTTACGTCTCTGAGGGCTGCGTACAATAAAGGAAAAAAATAACATGAATCCACAGGTGTCTTTTAATGTCATCAGCAGCCATTCTTTGTCCCTTAAAGACTAATAGGTACAAACAAGCTTGGCTAGCAGCATTAACTGTAATAGATATTTGCTTTTCTATGTTCAGAGGACGTTTATGATTAAACACTTAATACTTTTGCAGGATCAACCTTCAAGATTTGAAGATGCAATGCAAAATTATCCGCATTTTATATTCTCACTCGTGAATTAATTGTGTTTGCATCCTGTTTAATAAGTAATAAAACTCATTAACGTTGTTCTTTGCTTACGGTGAGGTAAACAACCTCTTTTAAGCCATATCTCTCCTTGAAACTTATCACAAGTCCTCTTTGCCGTTTGAATGCACTTTTCCACCACTTTGCTAAATTATGCTGAACACTTCTCAAACTTCTGTTACCGATAACTCAAATTCCCGAATCCATATTTTTATTACACATGGTATAAGTTTATGCATCTACTCAATAGTTAACTCTTAGAAACCACACCACCAGTCCCAAAGAGCAAGCCCTCCTCGGCTTTGAATGGCGTTTCCATTACTTTTCTTAATTACCATGAGGGATACACTCTTAAATCCTGTTGCCGATGGCCCAAGTTATACCAGTTACCGCATTTTCATTACATGCTTGTGTTACTCCTCGATAATTAACCTTCGGATTAAGACATACCTAATTATCTTCTTAAGATATTATAGCCTTTTCTAAATCTAATAAGCTTATTATTCATGTACCTATTAACACTTTTGCTATATCTTTTTGGAATACTCAAGAAAAACACTTTCATTTCTCCTGTATACCTACAACAAACCAATCAAAATACTGCTTTAGAAAATATAAGATTCTTTACGTAAATGGTTCCTGGTGGTTTAGTGTCTTACTTGCCTAGTAGACCTAAGATCGTAGGTTCGATTCTCGGCCAGAATCGATGCGTAAAAATACTAAGTATGGCTTGAAGTACAGCCCTGGGTCTCATGTCATAGATTTACAGCACGTAAAAGAACTGCCTCTGAGCAAAATTTATCGGCCGTTTCAAGTCCTGAATTGAACTGGACGTTGATGACCAGAGATGTTAAAGAGCGTCCGTAAATAAACCAACTCAACAAAATTATGTTAAAATATCTAAATATTTTAATTTCAGTACTTTATGGGTTATTGGTAATTAATTATCGGTTAGCTTGTTGGATACCATGTCTATTATTAAAATGCGCTTAATTTGCATGGATAAAATAATTAGTATTACTCTGTGAAATAAGTCCTTGAAATTATTGAACACATACAAAAACTGAAACGATGGAACACTTTAAACTTTTTCAAATTCGCCAATAATAATTACAAATATATATTTTTTTGTTGATGTAAAATAATTTACCACCTCCTTGGTGTAATGGTTAGCGTTGTAATTGTTGGGGCTGGAGGCCTGGGTTTGAATTCTGGTAGCTACAGGAATTTTTCCGAGTTAGGGAGATCTGGAACAGGGTTCACCCAGCCTCATGAGGACAATTCGATGACGAAAGCCGCGTGAAAGGCGACCTGCGGGATGCCGGCAAGCTGATCACATACCCATGCAGCATTGCCCCTATCAATGAAGTAATAGAACGAAAGTGGAGGAAGCAGAGGTCGCTGCGGAAGGCCCAGGCTCACCCCGGGCTGTAGCGGCAAACGAGAAGAAGGGAAATGATTAATGAGCATATTTCTAAGAACTTCCAAACGGAATAAAATGTTGGGCATATTTCTCAGAACCACTAAAAGAAATAAAGTCTTATAAAGTCAAATTATCTATTGACCACATTTGAAAAACGTTCTAATTGCAAACACACCATGTTCATTCGACCTGCACCCCACACTGAGTGTCAAGTAGTGCTGTGTAGCAGAGCAAGCGCCCAAGGTCATGTAATATGACGTACAGAAAATGCTTTGAACTGCACTATGTAATGGCACAAGCATCAGCTCTCTAAAAAGCAGTGACCAACAATAGCGCACGATTTAAAATGGGTCATGGTTTCTGCTACACCCTGTATTAGGGCTTCTTCTTCCTTTTGTCATCGTTACAGAGGCAACGAAAACGGAAAACAACTAACAAAGAAGAGAAAAGGAAAGATAGAATCACCTTGCAGCTTCCATAGAAAGGAGCAAATGATGCCGGTGTCTGGTATCGATTGCAATAAGAGATAATGCTGTCCCAGAAAGACAGGCATCATAAACCAGAATATTAGCCTTCTTCGTGCCCAGGTCGTACCATGACCCTGCTTCTCCTTGTCTTAGGCGAGAAAAAAAGGCAAAAAAAAATGATAATAGCTGCTTTATCAGAGCACACTGCAGTACGGGTCGATGTGACGTCACAGCAGATGCTGCAGCCTGTCTAGAGAAATCTCCTGAAATATGAACCTAGCAATGCAGTGATTCAGGATTTGTGTTCTGTTTAGTTGGAAATATGTTATAGCTATGTTCATATTTTCTTCAGATTCTGTTGATATTACTTTTCATTAATGGTACAATACAATAGTTTACCAAATCGCTTTTAAATGACTTGAAAAACAAAGTCATGCAAGAATTTATAAGTAAGGAAAAGAGCACACACCTCTGTGTAGAAATATCTGCAAATATATTCCAGAGCATGGGTGGCTAACTTCGAGTCAAACTAAAGATTGGCAACCCTCGTCACTTTACTTGCTTTGTGGGCATAGTGCGAGGGTAGGTTCATGAGTTTCAGGCCTAATCATTTTCTAGGCATGATAAAGACAAAAAAACATATTTTACTTTTAAATGTAGTTAGTTACCCTTTATTGCAATACACTTCTCACATCTTTGAATTAACATTTACTAAAGCTCTGCTCAGTAATTTCCGTAACTGGTTGTCTAAGTAACTATTTTTTTTCAAAGGAAGGAAAGTTCAATTTTAACATATAATGGTTTCAAAAGCGGTCCGTAAATGATTTTGAGCACATTAAAATATAATTTGTAAATGCCATTGTATTGATATAGTAACATCTTATATGCTGACCGTATTATTTACATTTAATAAGTATATTGGTTAATATTTCTTTTCGCAGAATTGGTTCATGTCAGTAAAAAATTAACTTTGATGAACGCAAGATGTTTGAAAATTTGAGATATTTAGACACTATGAAAAAGTATTAGATTAATAATCGCTATATTTCTGAAATGTTTCAGTTGTTCTATGGCAAGAAGTAATACAGTAATTACTTATCTGTGACTTTTTATTAATGTTTTGTCATTTTCTTGAGAATCGCCTTACCGCTTCTGTGTATCGTTTATGTGTCGGTCGCGAAAACGGACAATAAATTAATTCTTAAGGCGCGGTCTGTAATGATACATGAAATGATGTATTGGAAAAGGATTTTTTAAAGGAAGGACACGTTCCTGGCCTAAGTTTAGGGTACGTCCCGGGCATTTGCCAATTATGAGGATTGAAGAAAACCTAGAAAAAAACTCAGTCAGGGTGAACGATCCGGGCGGGATTCAAACCCCAGACCTCCCGTTCTCGAGCACGCGCCTTAACGACCTTGGCCACCCGTGGCGATAAATAAAGAGAATGAATTAATTTAGTATCACTTAGTGAAAATACGGCAGTCAAACAAACTTTCATGAAAAGAACCTAGTAGGATCTGAGAATAAAACGGACGGTGATGTGCGAATTTTTTAAAGCACTGCGCAGAGAATATCATAGTGTTCAATAATTGCTATAGATAATAGTCACTTCGCAGTTTTTTTTAATAGTGTTTAACGCCCGTTTTTACTACTGAAACAACACAGGCGGTGGACACTGGTGATACATGAAATGAAATGATATATTGGGAAAGGATTTTTTTGAAGGAAGGAAACGATCCAGGCCTAAGTTTAGGGTACCTCCCCGACATTTTCCAATTATAAGGACTGAGGAAAACTTGAAAAAAACCTCAGTCAGGGAGGATGGTGGGATTCGAACCCCAGACCTCCCGCTCACGAGTCCGCGCCTTAACGACCTCAGCCACCCGTGGCCGTGTGTATGTGTGTGTGAGAAAACTACTGAATATATTTGGAACTACTTTATTTATATTAAAATAAAAATCTTCAAAAATGAAAATAATTCACGAGAGGGAAACAAAATTAGGAATAAGTTATATTTGTGTCTATTGATGACTGAAGATATATTTGAATTAAATGCGCAGCTGGCGGGAGTAATTCAGGAATTAAATTATATATCTTCCATTTATCTTCTTACAAATAATAATATTACAGAAATCCTTGCAATGGGTAGTGCGTTAAATATTTATTTGCATTAAATATAAGGTGAAAATTTTGTAAATAATTATAATAACATTGGGAATATTGCAATCGCATAATATGTGAAACATGGCTGCAATGAAAATAAATTTATTGTAGAACGGCTACAGGCTTTTTATTGATAGGGCTCTTTAAAGTAAAGGCATTCTTTTTCTCCTTAGGGTTATATTTTTATTTTATATTTCTCGTTTTTTTTTCTGTTTTATTTGTTTCTATGTTTTCTTCTGACAATTTTATCCACAGTTCATAGACTTACGTATGTTCAACTGCAGTAATTAGGGTAACAGTATTTTGGACGTTTCTGTCCTAAATCTGCTTTGTGTATTTTTAATTTATTGTGTATTCGTCATTTAATGGTATCTGAGCAATTTTATGTAATTAAATACATTAAGCAATTTGCCGTTTTAGATATTAGTTGCACTGTGGTAAATGAAAATTTTATTTTTGAAAGCCCATCAAGAATGTTTCGTGTGGTCTTCTTCCTCTAAAACTCTTGGCTGTTTCTGTGGCGGTACCCATGAAATAAGAGAAGGAAGAAAGACGGAAAGTGTGTTTGGATGTTACTGCACGGCCGAAGTTTTCTTTTGAATATTCCACAACCCAAAGACGGAAGGTGGTGCAAATTTAAACTACTTTGAATTTTAGTAGGTATAGTAAATGATTCATTTATAACATTACAGCATTCGGTAATGTAATGAGTTACTAAATACATAAAAGCATAAATTAAATTAAATGTCGTGTAGCTGTATTCTATTGCGGTTCTAAATCATCTGATCCAACCTATAAGAACGCAAATTTTTTGGATATGTAAAGCTAAATGAGTTCGCTAAGCTATTTGCAGCGTTGTTCTTCAGTAGGCCTCGATTCTCTTTCTCTTTGTTATTACGTCAGGGTACAGTATCATTTCTCTTAAAGATATTTCCAGTGTTCATTTGCATGACAATGGCAAAGCTGTTCTTTTATCCTTGTCAGCGTTTCTATGTTAGAAGAGACATTCCTTATTGCATCTGTCACTGCTTTAAAACACCGTCCTCCTTTGTTTATTTTAATACAGAGAACGAAGCAAGAAGTCTGCTTTAAAGTACTTTCCTCATTCATTGGGAATAACTCGTGACGTCTGGCCGTCCATAAATAAATTCTTTTTACGCCACAAACCGCCATAGAAAAAACTTTTAAGCGGTATGCAAAAGTTATTAGAACATTACCGAGAATATTTTTTTTTAATTTTCATAAAATCTTTCTCTCCCCTAGCATTATGATTATATTTCCCTCTTATTCACCAAATGCTATATTCTTTAATGGTCTTTAAGTTTGGAATTTTTACTTTAGCAAAAAAAGAACTGTATTGTATAAGTAAAAACTACTGTTTACAGAGGAATTAGACGTCAAAGAAAATATCAAAGAGAAAAGGACTGTCACAGAAGTTTAAGACTTTCTTTTGTTTTACTTGCTTTGAATGTGTATCTCGTAAGTAGCACCAATGAGACATTTTGAGTAATAACGAAAGCTGTTAGGTGTGTTGTTTAAATTAAAATATAATTTATTGTGTTACTAAGTGAAGTTCGCAGGAAATATTTTGACAGAAAAAAAAGTCCTTAGCCTTAGCAAAGTAACAAAAATAACAACCACAGTAATAATAATAATAATAATAATAATAATAATAATAATAAGAATAATAATAGTTCATTCACCATTTGATAGTTACAATAATTACACTAGGCTTTGTCAGAAGAAAAAAGGAAAGAGAGGCTTAAACTTTATGGCTGAAACAGCTAGTTTGCATTATATACATATAACTTTTTTCCCCCTTTGGTATTTTAGTTTACTCCAATTTTCTACTTCAAATTATTGTATGCTGAAATATTTTTAAATTAACAGGCACGATAATTATATGGGAGACAGAAATAGGGAGACGGGCGTGGATCCCTCAAAACTCTCTCTCTCTCTCTCTCTCTCTCTCTCTGTTTAACGCCCGTTTTTACTATTGAGACACCACAGGCGGCGGTGGACGCTGATAATACATGAGATGAAATGATATATTCGGAAAGGATTTTTTTACGGAAGCAAGCGCTCCAGCGCTAGGTTTAGGGTACCTCTCCGGCATTTGCCAATTATGAGGACTGAAGAAAACCTGAAAAATAAAACAGTCAGGGAGGACGGTCCTGGTGGGATTCGAACCCCAGACCTCCCGCTCACGAGTCCGCGCCTTAACGACCTCGGCTACCCGTGGCGGTCAGGTTTTCTTTGACTTGCATTAAATCCATATCTTCTTAATCTGCCTTTGACACCAAATATGTGCGAATTCATTCGAAACTGGATTTTAGCATGTTATCCGACCATCATTGCTAAGGTTTGGACTTTGGGAGTAGGTGCTTGAGTTGGTGGGAGTAGGTGCTTGAGTTGGTGGTTAAGTGAACACAATAACTATGTTATACTCCTGTGTTGTTTATTAAAGTAAGTAAATAGTATAAACAAATTTATAATATGCCTCCAGGTGTCGCTTTCTCCACACAATGAACAAATTCTTTCCCCGAAAATATTAACTAAATTATATTACTTTATTGGTCTACGGATCTGTTATAAAGATTATTTATCAAGACTTCAATATTGAATATTAGAGATTTACAAAGAAGAATTTTAAAATTTACAGTTAAAAGATTTAAAAATTAAAAATTTCAAAGTTATTATTTAAATTGTTTCAATGATGTATTGCTGAATTACTTTTACACCAATTGCATGTTAAAGTTCTTTACTATGTTGTTATTATTTGTTGTTATTCAACAATCAAATCTATTTTACACGTGTTACACACCTGTATTAAATTGATTTTCCACTGATAAAATTTATCCGCATCTACATGCTTTTTTTTTCTGCCGGGGTTAAAGGAGATTTGCCACTATTAAAACCATTTACTCGGTGACATGCACAGAATGGTTTATATAATTGATGTTGAGGATATTTTTTTTCTGCTGCAGTCAAATGAGAAGTGCCACCATTACATTTACCTGCCTCTATGAATTTATATTTACAAAACGGGGACGAGCGTAGGACGTCGGGCCGTAGCGAGCTGCAGCAAACTACTGGGTTCCTGGGTTTCTAGGATTTACCCGAGGTTACCGTTAGGGTTAGAGTGTGTGTATATATGAATTAATTGCGAATTTGAATAAGGGCAGATTTCTCCCATAATAATATTTTACTCGCGTAACAATGCCCCATTAATTTATATTTAGTAGGACAACTTATAGGTTACATTGTTTTTAACAAATTACATTTACACTGTTACAAGCTGCCACACATATGCAGGGCCGAAATTAATAGTGTAAATCTTGATGCTAGTGCAATTTTTACTGTTTACACCCTGGAGCAGGAGTTGCACGAGCTGAGCTAGTGATTTCCGTCCAGCGTGTAAGGGCAAGTTATAATTTTAATGCTTATTAGCTACTATATGGAAGGAAGTGAAGAATTAGACTTGAAGAGTTAGGGTCAAACTAAATGTTTGCTAATGTTAAAGATCAATCGGTTATCACTAATATGATACTGTGTGTAGAACGCTCCAATCTTTACTTAATGCACCTTAAGTTATTTTCTTATGAATTCCTAAAATTGTGATTATTTTCAATGAAACTGAAAATGGCTAATAAAATTTTGTTTATGGAAATTAGAAACAATTTCAAAGTAAATATAAAACTAGCATTATATTCTGTTTCCTAGCTTGAAAATATCTAAAGTTGCAAATTTATTAATTACACCTTTAAATTACCAAAATTTTATCCCTAATAGGTCATGAAGTACTATTTAGGCACAGGATAATTGCACAGAGAGCAGGAATATGATATAAAAGCTCTAGGGAACATGTATTTTGTTAACCAAAACTCTTTAACTTTAATGTTTAACAATTTCTTTATATTCAAAACAAACAATGTAATCGCAAACTAAACTTCTAAATAACACGAGTAAAGTAATTTTTGAGATGTTTCATGATTCGATAACTTTAAGCTATTGCGTATGGCATGTTTATTTACAAAAAGTAAATTGCTAACGCCTAGCAGCTGATGGAGCCGCCCGAAACTATTAGTCGAGCATGTTTTGTTGGAGCTGTGTGCTAATGAGAAATGCCTGCAGTTCTCTACGTCAAATTTACCTCCCCAATTCTTGTTCCCAACACCGCTAGTAGGAAGAGGTCCGAAGTTCTTCCCTTGGGATCCCGTTTAACACGCTTCCCCGATCATTCTCCACACCTGGCTTCCAGCTAGTTGGTGATTCCAAGCCATGGCCTTAGCTGTAGTTAAGTTGGTAGCATTTTCTTCCACTTTTGTCTCGTAAACAACACTTCATCATTGTGTTACCAACACCCATTTGCAGAGAGCCTAGCGGCACTCTTTTCTCGTTTGTTTGCAACTTTACTCCCAACAACCTTGCTGAAATATTGCACTTTAACACAATAATATACTGCTAAACCTTAGCTTTGCGCATTAAGGCTACAAAATTTTCAAAATTTTAAATTATCTATAGTTCTTAAACAAATTTTGTGATGGGGCAAAGACCATCATTTGTAGTTATATAAATATTTTATAGTGTTAGTTGAAGAATGCGGACTATATTCGCAAATAACGATTTTGTTATCTGATGAGAGCATACTAATTCGAAAGCAATGCATGCACTTGTTCTTTTCACACAGTGTCAATTGTAATAGTTATTAGGCACCTGACCTTGAGTTTTCGGAAGCTTTAATAAGTAATATAATTCACAAAATAATTATTTCATAGTAAAGATTTTTCTAATGCATGAGAATGATATCTAGAGAATGGAGGCTTGTTTCCTGCGCTAGTCAAATAACCTTTGTTTATCCTTCATAAAATAACAAGTATCACGTTATTTTGTTTCTGTGCTAGAACAGTGCATATAATTCCATTGGCTGGAAGAGAGCTGCATAGGATATTAATTAATAATAAATTAACTAGACATATTTTCAAAATCTCTATCTCTTTTTCTGTTCTTTTCATTTTATACTCTTCTCCTTCTTATCGCCTACTGTCTCTTCTCTGCTTATACATTCTGCAATTTTACTATGTGGGATATTTTATATATTTTGAATTCCTTTTTTCCAAAGCACATGTCACAATGTATTCGATGTTAATGTTTCGTCCTTTTTGCATCTTTCCTATAACAATATTCTCTTCTTGTCCCCTCATTAGCTTAAATTAGGGTTATTCTCTAATTAGGCCACTTTTTACACAAACCATTTACAACAATACATACACGTATATTCAACATTAAGGCCATAGTAAGTTATTTTAACTTTATAAGTGTCTAAAAGATTTTTCCTGGTGAAACAAGATATTTATCCCAACAGAGGCAGCCCGTATGGAGATTTTTTTTTTTTTTTTTGGTTGGTGTTTAACGGCCGTTTTTACTACTGAGGCGATGAATACTGATGATAAACTTGGAAAAGATTTTTTAAGGAAGAAAACGTCCCAGGTCTAAGTTTAGAGTACCTCCCCGGCATTTGCCATTTATGAGCACTGAGGAAATCTGGAAAACATCTCAGCCAGGGAGGACCGTCCTGGCGGGATTCGAACCTCAGACTTCCCGGTCACGAGTCCGCGCCTTAACGACCTCGGCCACCCGTGGCGGTATATGGAGGACTTAAAACCAGGAAATTACATTTACCAGAAACCACCCATCGATTTCGAAACTGCTTCTAAATAGCTGTTTCTTGTATAACGAAATAATTGTTGGTCCTTTAGTGCCAAGTTAGGAATGTAGCGGAAAAGGTTCCATCTCTTGCAAATCGCCACGGTTGGCCGAGGTCGTTATGGCGCGGATTCGTGAGCGGGAGGTGTGGTGTTCGAATTCCGCGAGGACCGTCCTCCCTGATTGGGTTTTTTTTTTTTTCAGGTATTTCTCAGTCCTCATAACTGGCAAATGCCGGGGAGGTACCCTAAACTTAGGCCTGGAACGTTTTCTTCCTTAAAAAAAAAAAAAAAAAAAAAACTCTTCCCAATACATAATTTCATTTCATGTATCATCAATGTCCACCACCTGTGGTGCCTCAGTAGTAAAAACGGGCGTTAAACACCATTCAAAAAAAATATCTTGCAACTCTATCACCCCAATACTTCACACGTGAGCATAGCTGTGAATCGCTTGGTGTCATTTAATAATGACATGGTGTTCATTCTCAGCATCCAGATGATAACCGATGAATTGCCTGGTTGATTAAATGATCGAGAAATACACCTTTCAGATCCCAAGGTAATTTGTTCTTAAAAGGGGGAAAGAAGGGTGTTGCCCTTCCATTGTCGCTTGCTTCGTCTCCGATTTCATACCATGCATTTATCGCTTGTAATAATATGCTGCATTTTCTTCTCATAATACTCCAATAAGTGCATGAAATTCAACACCATCCTAGTGAATTTGTTACTTAGTTATACTGACTGAAAAATTAATCCATCAACCACAACCCTACAGTGTTCTTCTAATGGGAAACGATTTAATCTTTTAGGGACATGCGTGTAATATTATCAAGCTGTATTCTTGCAACCAGGTTGCAGAGAGACTGAGGAAAAAACAAATATATGTAATATATTTCAAAGTTGGACCGATAAACAACAGTAATGTTGGGGATGTTCTGTAAACAGATGTGACTCACATACATTATGATAGCGTTGCTACGTGACAGGTAAATCAAACAATGAATAAATGAAGCCAAGATTATCGTATGACGTTCTATAAATAGACGTGACTTACTTCACATTATGCTAGGGTTGCTACAACAAAATGGAGCAAAGATTCTCGTTTGAACAGCGGGAAGCAATTTTGAAGTGGTATTGGAAAACCGAGAATGTTGTTGAAGTCCAAAGGTAATGAATACGTGAGTACAGAACATTCATACACTCTGCGAAAATGAGGAATTTTACTTCCAACAGGATGGTGCACCACCACATTCCACATTAACACCGAGATGTACATGCGTATCTTGATGACAATCTTCCAAGGCACTGGATACGACGAAGAGGTTCAATTGAGTTTCCACCGCGTTCTCCAGATCTAACTGCGTCGGACTATGGGTAACTCTTAAGGATATTGTACTTCCTAGAAAATCAGCTACACTGGCAGCACTTCGGGAAGAAATTGAAACGGCACTTGCAATCGCTGAGGACACTTTTTGCAAACGTTGCTCACATCAAAGTGTATCGACGCCGATGGTGGGCATTTTGAGCAACTGTTGTAACTGTAAAGGTCTAGGATGATTTGTGCTCATCATTTTCTTTTTGTGTTAATTCAGTTTTGTTATGTTAATACAGTTTTTTTTCTTTTCTTGAAGCATGTATACATTTTGGCACCCTCTGTAGTTACTGGAGATATATTAAAGCGGAGAAAGCAGCGGCCAACAGAACCGTCTATAAGCTTACTAAAGCAACTGCAGCTCTGAGACGTCAGTTCATTAAAATGACAAAGGAAGAGTGTGATGCTAGGCTTCTATAACATTCGCAACTTTCCTGGAGTTTTAGAGGCTATAGACTTCATACATACATACCGGACGTCTTAAGAATAAATTATATTTTTAGCAACCTCCCCTCATGTACGTTTTTATCTTTATATGAGATCAAATGTTTTTTTTTTTTCATTTATTTCCTGAAGTTTTAACCTTAGATCAATAATAATATCTTTGTCACATTACTCAAATTTGTTTGCATGTGCTTGCACATTTTCTCGTCTATGTTTAAATACATATTAAGAAAAAAACATATGACAAAGAGGTGGAAATTGAATATTTATTGATTTTCTCAGGTTGAACAGTTGAACATCTACTCGCTTTAAACACGAATGTCATTATTTCGCGGTGTTGCCATAGTTTTGACGGTTACTGCAAACTCGAGGTCATTTTTAACAACAAAAACAATGATTAAATCTCTAAATACTGTTTAAATTGCAGTTGAAAGTATAGGCAATTTTTAAACAACGAGACCTAAATGTTTTCTCGCATTAGCATTACAATAGCTGTCTTGTGTGTCATCATGTAGTAGAACTACAAAAACTTATTTATATGTTTTGTGTTCACACTTGCTTCATCCGTGCGTTATCAAACGCGTGTTTGTATAAACACCGGTGTTAATTCAGTTTAAGAAAATAACGTGGTGTCGAGAGAGGCTGGTTTATTCAGTTGTCAGCTCTCATTGTCAGTGAATGTACAGGTTGCAATGCCAGTGTTTCAGTAGGCTCACATTATGTCCTTAAGCCACTACAAAGCTTGAACGATGGAAGGAACATAAAATATTGCTCAGCCATGCCCGAACTATTATTTTTAGAGATAACAAAAAGCGAAAAGAGAAACATTAAAAAATGGTCAATTTTTCATTTCAAATGTTTCATGTGAACAAGGATACTTTTGAGGACACGAAATTGGACTTTAAAAGTAATTCAATTTAAGGAAGCATATCGGACCCCTAAAAAGGTTTGCAGACTTAAGTAACCTTGAAAAGATTGTTATATGGATGAATGCGTTTGATTTCTATGACAAACAATAAAATTACTCAGCTTTTAAAAACCAAAATTCATACAAGGGCTCTAATTCGTCCACTTAGAGAATACCTTCACAAAGTTGAAAGTGACATCATACTGCTAAAGCTAAAATTCCTATACTAACTGCACAAATTTAGTACTTTGGTTCAGAAGACTAATGTATTCTTCAGAAAATACTTAGGGTAATTAAAAACCACGTAAGTTATCAATGTGATAAAATTCCACTTAGCGGAAGTATTAAAGGGAAAGTGGGTCAAAAATAATATTTTGCTTTTATGTATAATTCCAGGATTTATTACCGCCACATGGTCGGTCCTCGTGGTGTAGTGGTAACCATGCTTGCCTTCTAAACCCAAGGTCGCGGGTTCGAACCCGGCCAGGATCGATGGATTTTTTCGGGCGTAAAAATCCTAAGTATGGCTTCCTTCGGAAGGGAAGTAAAGCCGTGGGTCCCGTGTCGTACATTTACGACACAATAAAGAACCTCAAGTCTGAAAGAAGAGGCCTCTGAGCAAAATTTGTCAGCCGTTTCACGCCCTGAATTGAATGGGACGCTGATGACCTGAGATGTTAAAGAGCGTCCTTAAATAAACAAATCAATTAAAAACGCCACGGGTGGCCGAGGTCGTTAAGGTGCGGACTCGCAAGCGGGATGTCTGGGGTTTGAATCCAGCCAGGACCGTCCTCCCTAACTGAGGTTTTTTCCAGGTTTTCCTCAGTCCCCATAAATGGCAAATGCGGAAAGGTACCCTAAACTTAGGCCTGGAACGTTTCCTTCCTTAAAAATATTCCTTTCCCAATATATCATTTCATGTATCATCAGTGTTCACCGCCTGTGGTGCCTCAGTGGTAAAAACGGGCGTTAAACACTACTTAAACAAAATACTGCTTATTAATTTTAAGTAGTTTTAATAAATTCTAATTTTGTGACTACAGAAGCCATTTTTGTTTTTTGGATTTCGCGAGCACTTGTTCAGTTAAAAGTCCATATCTCAGGAACCATTTGCTCTAGAAGGCTGTGGTTTGTTTTGAATGATAGAAAAAAATTTACTTCAAAAATTGGCAGCGTTTGTTTTCATGACATCATCCATTGTTGTTTTACAGTGTTGGAAGGTTTAGCTAGAGTTTCCCTCAAAAAGTCAGTTTTTCTGTAAAAGCGTTTTTTGGCTGCTATTATTGAAAAACTAATTTTTTGCACCAGTTTCCCATTTTTTAGGATCTTAATAAGATTTCACTTCGAAACTTTCAACACTTATTTGTGATATCACTGTAATGATGTGATCTATTGCGGTACAACTAGGACGAAATGTGACAACATAAAAAAATAATAATAAAATGTTGAGTAAAATAAAAAAATGCAAACAATTGAAACTGATTTATAGTTTGCTTGTGTCGGTCCTTATGGTGTAGTGGTAACCATACTTGCCTTCTAAATCGAAGGTCGCGGGTTCGAACCCGCCAGGATCGGTGGATTTTTTCGGGCGTAAAAATTCTAAGTATGGCTTCCTTCGGAAGGGAAGTAAAGCCATGGGTCCCGTGTCGTACATTTACGGCACGATAAAGAACCTCAAGCCTGAAAGAGAGACCTCTGAGTAAAATTTGTCGCTCGTTTCACGCCCTGAGTTGAATGGGACGCTGATGACTTGAGATGTTAAAGAGCGTCCATAAATAAATCAATCAAAAAAAAATAATTTGTTTACAGTAAAAATAGATAACAAAAATGTAATTCTGTGCATCAGTATGCTGTAAAAGTTTAATTTCATTAGCTTTAATAGACCTGGAGGAAATGGAACCTGAGGTTGGTAAATTTAACATTACAAGGATAGACCTTTCATACTCCCCTTAAAACGGTAGACTTAACGTCCGTGAAAATAGACTTCATACCAGAGAGCAAATTAAATAATTTTTTTCTCGAAAAATGCCATAAAAAGTGTTGCTATTACATTTGAGGACTGACTTTTGATTAAATGTCTATATTATTAGGAATAATAATAATAATAATAATAATAATAATAATATAACCGTGCACAAGACTCGATTATTTGAAGTAAAATTCCAAAGACATCTAATACAAATTTAGAAATTATTGAATGTAAATAATAAAAATATATAGAATTTCTATCTACCGAATCTAAAACCGAAATAAAAATTATTTATTTTTTCTGGATTTATTATTCCAGTTACTTTCAAAATACATTCACACATTCGACTTTTGTGAATGATTTCAACGATTTGTCGATTTCCCAGGCAGCGTGATAGCTTGCAAGTAGTGCCTTATTACCCATCTCATCATTTGAATTATTTATTATGGACTGCGAATCCTTGATGGCTCCATTTAATGCTTTTAAAAGTCTTTCTCGATGTAGCCTAAATAACCTACGCACATGCTGTTCAATTGTGAAAATTGTTAAGCATATATTGTATTACTTTTACTGTTACAGTATATTACTGTATTTTAACAATGCATTTTGTTTAACTCTAAACATTAAATTTCAAAAGAAACACATTTAATAATGAAACACTTAAATGTTTATTGGTAGTGTTCTTTATGGTAGGTTTTACATTGCCATCTGATATTTACTTTGAAAACGTCCTTTAATATTTTGGAACATACCAAATATCTCACATTGTCTACATAAGGTATAAAGAAATATTCTTGTTTCTAATCACTGCTAACATACTTTTGTATGCAGAAGTCGAAGGCCTCGTGAACGCCACTGTTAATGTAAATAGAGAGACTGGTTAAAATCGCACTGGTTTCTTCCAATCTCTGAAGGTGGAAGTTGGAGGGGGGGGTTGCGGAGTGCAGCATGGGTTGCCATATACAAGGAGTATATACCATGACTCTATTCACGATCGATATTCATGAATCAATGTTTGTTGACAACTGGTTTAAATGCTCGCACAAGACCTGTTTACGAAATTAATGTACTATTGTGCAAGTATTTTTCAACGTTAAGTAGGAATTGCTGAAAAAAGTATATTATAAAGTTTGATAATGGAAGTAATTAGAGAAATAAAGATTAGCATAATTGTATCTTTTATTGTGATACATCTCAAGTGGAGTTATGTTTGACTTAAGTTTTATTTAAGTTGCTAATTGTGATTTTTTCATAAAATGGTGCAGTTATTTATACACATAAAGAAAAACATACATATGCAGGGGTACATAAGCGTTTGTTTATGTGCATAAATAGCTATATGTGTATAAATAACTAAATCCGCATATTATACGTATTATATATATCATCACAAACTAGGCCATTTTTATTAGGTAATCAAGACAATCCAGAAATAAATGTAAAGGGAATAAATATAATAATTAAATTTTTAAAAATCACAATATATTTTCCTGAAAAGCACAATATTATTCAAGGTATTTTAGAGACCAGGAATCGAACATCTCCCTTTTATTGGAAAGCAGATGTTTAATGATATTTGGAGCAGAGTTTGGAAATTTTACACGTTTTCTCTGACTTAAAGTGCATTAATAAAATTATTCTGGAAGTGAATTTCACGTGCTTCTTCCTTATATTTAGTCCTTATATCTATTGGGAACACAGAATTTATATAATTAGTAATAGTATAAAGAAAACATCACATTCATTTGAAAAGTTAGTCCGAAATGAGCGTTCAAGACGAACTTTCTAAACATCCAGTGTTGTGTTTTGCCCTTCTAAGATAACTTTTAGGAAACCTCGGGAAAGCGTTGGCATGGAAACAAAAACGATGGAAAAATGGGTCGTAACGTGAAAACCTATAACACGATGTAGGTAATATAAAACTCTTAATGTCCATTACAAAATTTTTCAAGCAATATCTCATACATTTATCCCGCGTGCCCAGAAGAAACAGCTCTAAATCGATATATAGCACTAGCGGATACAGGAGGTTAGAGAATAAATATATGTGCAGAAACAGTATTGTTGAACGCTGTTTCAAAAAAAAATATCTTCATAAATTATGACTGTATAGAAAAAATGACATAAAGAGACAGTATTTTCAAGAGTTTTAATACTTGCATTAAGACACGAACTCTAAAAGTATAAGTTGGAAAGCGTACACTTTTCATAAACACGGAGAAACTCTTTCGCTACTGTACCATGATGGGTTATTCCAGTCGAATGTTCGAGATATGATCCGAATCTAATGAGAGGTTTGTTATAACTTGTGATTTTAATTTAAATCTTTCTGTCATATATTAAGTTTTTACCTTCAAATTAAAAACTGATACATGGAAACAAATGTTCTGCTAAAGAGGGAAAAGGCTTGAGCAGTAAAATAAATATTTTTTTTTCGAGCAAAGGTTTTACAATTGCAAAAGATATTTATAACTTCTGATATGTCCGTAAGTGTGTATGCGCGCAGATTTTTGGTTAAATGAAACAAAGAAAGCTAAATGAGGGGAGATGTTGTTCATTATTTATTCTCTATATCGGCCAAAGCTTAACCAATTTACAAAATGTTATGCGAGTGATTTAAAATAAGTAACTAATTGAAAAGGATATCAAAGTAAAGCTAACTATATAAATTATTTCAAAAAATAATATTGTGAAATATGGAGATCTTAGTGCAGTAATTCTGGGCAATTGTTGCAACAAACACAGCTCACGAGAACTTGAAAGTCGAGGGATGCCATGTGCCTGTATTTCATTTATCAAAGACATCCAAACATACATGCTCATCATCCAGTATGCTATTATTATTTTTTTTATTTATTTATTTACGGACGCTCTTTAACATTTCAGGTCATCAGCGTCCCATTCAACTCAGGGCGTGAAACGGCCGACAAATTTTGCTCAGAGGCCTCTCTTTCAGGCTTGAGGTTCTTTTTCGTGCCGTAAATGTACAACACGGGACCCACGGCTTTACTTCCCTTCTTCCGAAGGAAGTTATACTTAGGATTTTTACGCCCGAAAAAATCCATCGGTCCTGGTCGGGTTGGAACCCGCAATCTTGGGCATAGGAGGCAAGTATGGTAACCACTACACCACCAGGACCGACCCATATACTATTAGAAATGCTACATGTGCATCAAAACTTTTTAAATATTTGCTCTCTTTTAAAGGAAAAGCATTAACGAGACTCCGTATATAACCATAAATTAACAATCGATTGAACAGTTGGAGGGGGGGAGGTTGAAGCGAAAAAAAAAAATTAAAAAGTTAAAGATCGCTTTAGCGGCTGCAATTTTTTCTATTTTTCGACGAACCTCGGTATAGTCCTTTAAAATAAATTGAAAGAAGTAGATTCCGAAAATCAGGACAATTTGACCTTTAGGAGTGGTGGGGGGGTATATCAAAAAAGTGTTGTTAAAGGGAAATTCAAACATCGCTCAAGCAACTTCAATTTTAGTTTTCGAAATCCTGAACCCTTGCCAACGTACTTTTATTAAGAAGCGGCATAACACTTGTTCCTTTCCTTTGTATGCCTGGGCTACCGTAGATTGTTACACCAGAGAACTTTATTTTTTTACCACATACAATTAAAAATTAAAGCTACACCTCAAATACGAGCGTAGGTCCATAGGTTTCCGGGCTCGCCGATAAAGGTTATCGCCTTCACAATAGCCTTATTTGGTGTTACACCTAATCTGTTAAGTAAAGAATTGCATTTGTAACTTCCACTCCGCTGTGTTCAGTTGTTCAGATATAGTTGCATAAAGAAGGATATGTGACATGTTCAAAATGTATTCTCGAGATGTTATTACGTTCTTCACAAAAGAAAGGGTTACTCCACATGAAATTAAAGAGCAATTGCACGGTGTATATGGGGAAACATCCCCTCATATTCTACCGTAAAAGAATAGGCCAAACTTTTTCGAATAGGTCGGGAAATCAGAGAAGACGAAGAGCGTGCAGGTCGGTCTTTAGAGGTACTCACTCCTGAAAACATCGCTCTTGTGGTATGGAAGACAGGAGGTTCAAAGATACAGAAATAGCAGCAAGGTTGGGCCTTTGTAACAAATCAGCCCTTTGAATTATTCATTAACATTTAAACATGAATAAGGTTAGTGCAAGATGGATTGTTGTTGAATTGATTTATTTACGGACGCTGTTTAACATCTCAGGTCACCAGCGTCCCATTCTATTCAGGGCGTGAAACGGCAGACAAATTTTGCTCAGAGGCCTCTTCTTTCAGGCTTGAAGTTCTTTTTCGTGCAGTAAATATACGACACAGGACCCACGGCTTTACTTCCCTTCCGAAGGAATCCATACTTAGGATTTTTACGCCCGAAAAATCCATCGATCCTAGCCGGGTTCGAACCCGCGATCTTGGGTTTAGAAGGAACACCACCATGACTGACGGCAAGATGATGCCTAGACTTCTTTCCTCAGTTCAAAAGCAGCAACGAGGGATTTGTTGTCAGGCATTTTTGCAGCTCTGCCGTGGCAACCAGAGAACAGTTCTACAAAACATTGTTACAGGAGATGAAAATGTGATCCTCTACTATGATCCCTTGTCCAAAAGAGAATCAATAGTGTCGTAAACCTGGCGAAGCGCCGCCTCTAAAGACCAACGTCACTCAGTCAACAAACAAGATTATGGCCACAATCTTCTGGGACTGTGAAGGAACACTCTTCATTGACTTCAAGCAGACAAACATCACAGTAAATGGGGAATACACTGCACAGACTACATGTTTCCACCAAAGAGTAAAGGCCAGGAAACCTGAGTCGTGGTGTGCGCCTTCTTCACGACAACGCCCCTATGCACACAGCTCTTGTTGGAAAGGAAGCTGTGAAGAAATGTGGCTTCAAGGAGATTGTCCATCCACCCTATAGCTCATATCTAGCCCCCAGTATCTATTTCCTCTTCTCAAAACTCAAGAAGGACCTTCGAGGAAGAAAACTTAAGCGTGACGAAGAAGTGATAATGCTGTTTATGCCCATTTTGCAGACAAGACCTCTGACTATTTGGGGGGGGGGGGTTCGTAGCTATTGAACGATGTTTCTATCAGATATTTGGACCTCTGAAAGTTGGTTTTATATTCTAACTAATTATATGAACACAAAATTTCAATTTAATTTAATGCTTCAGCATAGTGTAAGAAAGCAGATATTAAAGGAAAGTATCACATAAAATGAAAGTAAGGAATATAACAGTTTTTGTATTCTTTCCTGAATTCCAAATAGTCCTTGTTTTCGTTCGATATCCAGTAGCATGTCTCGGATACTAAGTATCTACTTGTCAGCAGGCAGGCCGAGTTCAATAGGAAAAGTTGCCTGTGTGTTTTCTTTTTCTTCTATTTTATCTTTATTTTTCTTTTATTCCATTCTGGGCAGGAGAACGCCGGACAATTTTAGGTGCCAGATACATTTGCGCCATTGTTCATTTTATAGATTTAGCATCTATGGGAGTCAACATAGCATCTTAAAATGAACGGGAACTCGTTTTGATATTTATAAATACTGTGCAATAGCAGTAAATTAACATCTTTTGTAATTTAATTTCCTTATAGTATTACGATTTGATTTATATGAAAAAGAATATAGAATCAAGACATTATAGTGGCGTTAATTTTATGGAATACTTTAAATAAAAATGGGCTAACTCTAATATGTAACAAATTTCAACATAAAACGTCGAACATATACCAGATGCAAATAAAAGATGGTTAATATCAGCTACTTATTTGGAATAGAAAGTGTAGCACAGACCCGGAAAGTAAGAAAAAATTCAGCAATATGAAAAGTAATATATTTAAAGTTGATATTATTTTCATGAAGTTTCCTAAACTGTGATGTATATTCCCTCATCTCCCGGAACCAGCAGTGTAAGATACGCTCATTCATCTCATTCTAACGCGCTTTCATTGCAGGATTCCGTAACTTCTCCAGCTGTTGCAAAACTTGCAGGTTTCTTTTGTGCCTTGATGAGTTGCAAAATATTTTACTGGTGGCCTTTATGAAACGAGCGTTCCTTCTAAATCAACTTTAGCCGTTCAATGGTAAACTTTTAAAGAACATTGAACAGTAATTAGCGGACTTTCCTTTCAAACTCTTCATAAGCGAAAAGATTGAGGTTTTGTAAATGGTTCCCAAATGCAGTAACTAAACTAAAACTTTTAATCCTATACAAATAAATGTTTTGGAACTCCAACACAAAGCCTTTTAAATTCCTGTCCCATCGATTTAATTTCAAATGGTAATAGTAGAACTTTGCAGAGAGCATCAATGCTGCTTTGTAAAGCACATTGTAATGGCATTCGTGTTTCAAGTACTGTTAGAGGTAGAAGGGATCGCAACAAGCTTCGAGTGTCGTAGCAAGTGGAAATGAGTTTTTATTTCTTATTACTAAGGAATATATTGATCGCTCACACGCACACAGAAACTTTAATTTTTCAAAGATAAAAACATACAGAGGGTGCCAAAAAATGTATACACACTTCAAGCAAAGAAAAACTGTATTAACATAACAAAACTGAATTCAAACAAACAGGAAATGATGAGAACTAATCATCTTAGACTTTTACAGTTACAACAGTTGCTTAAAACGCCCACCATTGGTGTCGATACACTTCTGAGTACGTTGAACTACGGATTGAGCAACGTTTGCGAAATTGTCCTCAGCGATTGCAACACATGCAGTTTCAATTTCTTCCCGAAGTGCTGTAAGTGTAGCTGGTTTTCTACGGTGCAACATCTTAAGAGTTCCCCATAAGTAGAAGTACAACGGAGTTAGATCCGGAGAATGCGGTGGCAACTCAATCGGACTTCTTCGTCCTATCCATTGCCTCGGAAGATTATCATTAAAGTACGCACGTCATCTCGATAACAATGTGGTGGTGCACCATCCTGTTGAAAGTAAAATTCCTCATTTTCATAGAGTGTATGAATAGCGGGTAAGATGCAATTGTTACTCGCGTTGGCGGTTCTGTTCTGTACACACGTCTCCATTGCCTTTGAACTTCAACAACATTCTCGGTTTTCCAATACCACTTCAAAATTGCTTTCCGCTGTTCAAACGACAATCTTGGCCCCATTTTATTGTAGCAATGCTATCATAACGTAATGTCAGTCACATCTGTTTACAGAACATCATACTACACATTACTGTTGCTTTTCGGTCCACTTTGAAATATATTAAATAGATATCTACTGTGAAAGTGTTTGTAAATTTTTGGCCACCTCGGTATTTCAGATTCCTGTAACCATTGCCACGAGTTTAATAAATGTTTTCCAAAATATTGTTTTAAAGAACAAATAATAGAGTGTTCAACCCTTTATCTTAAAAAACAACGCCTTTGTTTTAGCATTCAAATTAATTCACCATACACGTGTATAAAACTTATTTCATGTAACAATTTCTTGCAGTTATTAAGAGTTTAAAATTAATAACTTTAAGCAACATATTTTGCTAATTGTTATTAAATAATTAATGCAAATTATCGTTGGCGGCTATAAATAGCGCAAATATTTCAGGGTGTCAAATATAAACAGGGTCAAACGGGCATAAGATTTACATAGAAGTAAATGAAACAATACGATATAATTACTTCTAGTGATTAAAAAAATCAGTAATCTTACTATTTTTACTAAGCATTTTTCCAATACAATTTGTGGTACTTAATTATTTCAAGTTTAGATTTAAAAAAAATAATTGGGAAATGTTAGCCTAGTGGTTAGCGTTGTTGACTGGGAGACCCTGGATCGATTCCTGGTACCTACTTGGGAATTTTTCCAAGTTAGGGAGGTCTGGAACGCGGTCCACCCAGCCCCGTGAGGACAATTGGGTAGCTGCCTGATGGAGAGGTGGCGATCTTCAATCTAGTAAGCCGCGATAAAGCGACCGCCGGGATGCGGTGTGCTGACCACATACCCCCTGCAATACTGCACTCTATCATTAACATCACGTGATAGAGGTAGAGGACGCAGCGCTCGTCGCGGTAAGCCGAAGGCCCCCCATGGAGAATAAAAGGGTTAGAGAAGAAAATATTGGGAATGTACTATATAGTCACCTATTAATTCTCAGTACATTATAGTTGTAAATAAAATATGAATACAAAAATGTTCTAACATGACATAGAAGCCCCCATTTCCCAATAGTGAAATACAAATTAACTTGGAAAGCATTACTAATAATAATTTTGTAACTTCAGCATTTCATATATTGGATTTTTATGTCCTGTTATACATTTTAGCGTATTCTGAAGGAATATAAGCTATTACGGCTGTAACATAAAACACTTTTTAAAAAAAAATCTTCAAAGCTCCATCGAGATACTATATATATGGGCATAATTTATAATCATTGCAATTTTTCTTTCACATATGTGAAGTTAAAAATCTGTTTGTTATTAATTTGCAAAAAATTAAAATTAACAGTTTTTTACCATTGAAGATGTACCTAATTCCTTCAACTTTACACACCGGATAAATTTGGTGATAAATATAACAAAGAAGGCTGAAAGGTGTAATAGGTGAATTATTAATCGGGTATAGTGTCTTTTACTCGATCTTCATGCGTTTGAACTGTTAGTGTATATCTGTGTTCTTTTCATACGAACTTCTGTGTTGCTACTAGTTCAAGACAGTTGCATTATACTGTGTTGAGCGGATTTACTGTCCTACACGATGTAATAATTTATTATAAAAACTTATAATACCCCAGTTTCTTCATGCTACTGTTGAAACAAAAACTGCTGTACATGTAATCACCTTTGGCATGTTAATTACTCCTTTGTGGCGCTGTTCGCAGGGGTCGGAAAACACGTTACTACAGAGGCATATAACGCGACACGCAGTGATGAGGGAACAAAGTATTTTTTCAAAGCAGGGTCACAGTGCAGTATTATATAATTGCTCTTGTAAACTCGAAAATAATTTTTGTTTTATTTGTAAGAAAAAGAATCAATTTACATTGATATAGAGGGAAATAGGGCTACTGATCCTTTTGTTATTCAGGAATGAAGGCACGGAAATGTAGACGCTTTGCTCCGCATGTTCAAAAACCTATTTAATGATTTGATTCAGATTAAATGAATAACCGATACAGAATTTTTATTTTTTATATGCCAAAGAAACATTAAAAAAACGAGTTTGTCTAATTTTTAAAATAACTATATTTTCCGACTGGTATTAAATTTTCCGCTTTGTTTTTTTTTTTTTTTTTTTTTTTGTTATTTAAGTATTTAAAATATTGGAAAGGAAGTAAAAGGTTGTAAGCATTTATGCCAATATTAGCATCAATCCTGTAATGTATATACACATATGATACATAAAAACATGGTTTTCAAACTGGTTTCATTTCAGAGTAATTAGTAATGTTGGTACATGATAAGTTAATAATAAATATTTTGTAATAAATGATTACAGGATAAAGCGAAAGTATGTCCATTCATATTGAATATATAAATAACGTAATGTTTGCATTCTAAGCACAGAATAATATTTATATACATCAGTATTAACTCTTGAAATAAAATAGATATTATGAAATTGGTTTGGTGTGATATTTGGAACAGAAAAGCATATTGATTGTCTTAGGTTTGAATCATCAACCTTATTATGTAATAGTTTGTAAAGGAAAAGTAACAAGTGACGATTCCTTCTGTGAGATAAACTTCGGTATTGTAATATTTGAAGTAAAGTGTCATAAGAAATGAAATTAAGATTAAAAAACGTTTTTTTTAAATGCATACTTTAGAAATTTGCGATAAATTATTTCAATACGTTTAAGGGATTTGTAAATGTAGAAACTCCACATATTAGAACCATATTCAAGTTTAGATCTGATAAATGTATAAAATAAACAAAATTCTCAGATCATTAAAATAAAATGAATTATGAATAATAAATCGCTGATTCTTGTGTGCGTTATTAATATACTTAGTAATTGGTCTTTGTTGAAAATTACTCCGAGATCATTCTTTGTTTCGACTATAAAATAAACAAAATTCTCAGATCATTAAAATAAAATGAATTATGAATAATAAATCGCTGATTCTTGTGTGCGTTATTAATATACTTAGTAATTGGTCTTTGTTGAAAATTATTCCGAGATCATTCTTTGTTTCGACTAATTGAAATTTTGTTTCATCTATAGTGTAAATAAAATCAACATTACTTTTGGGTTTAGAAAAAGACATAACCTAACATTTTGATGTATTAAAAGGAAGATTGCTTTACTGCATTTATTTAAAGGATTCAGATCATTTTGAAGTTTACATAATCGGAGACAGAATTTATAGAAATAAAGCTTTTAGATCGTGTGCAAATAGTAGGATATTAGAAGAATAAACAAGTAAATATATATATATATATATCACTAAGAAAAAGTTACAGAGTTTCTAAATATAGCGATTACCACTTTGTGACATTTTCTTAGTGTTTTATTATTTTTTTTCTGCTTTTCTAATTAATGTTAATTTAGTTACAATGTTATTTGTGCTACATTAATTTTCATTTATATATAAAATATAAAAGAAAAAGAAAAATAAAGTAACACTATTAACAATGTAAAAAATTAACATTAATTATAAAAGCAGAAAAGGAAAAAACACTAAGAGAAAATCACACTTGTAATCGCTATATTTCGAACTACTGTAGTTCTTATAATTAGTGTTAATTTATATATATATTTTATATATATATACACACACACACATTCTGGCTGAGGCAGATACAGGACGAGAATGTGATCGTTTAAACTACCTTGAGTCAACAGAAGAAGTTCACAAAACTTCAAAATTAAAGTTCATCTCTCTCCTGATTTTAAATTTTGAAAGTAGACTTATATTCGAAATTATTTTCTACAATTGAATGGGGTCGATAATGTGGTTCAGGTACTCTGCTAATGTTAGCTGCTAGCTTCATAGCAAATCGCAAGTAAATACTTATTCTTCTTATATTTTAATGAAATCACAAATCGATTTTGTGACACGTTTCATTCAAATATAACAGCAGATATAAAGTTCTTATTTCTTATCTTTTACAAACAATATATTCTTAATATGATAAACTTTTTGAACTGCGGACTTTAATTTCGTCGTTCAGTCTTAAATGTCAATGCCACATAAACTAAAAAAGGCTTATGACCCACCTAGTATCCTGCCATGTTTATTCAGTATAGTATCTAACATAATGAAACGAAAGGCAACGTTGTTTAGTCTGCACACTGAATTCCTACACAACACTGGCAAGTTATTGATACTATATGTTGCTTGGCAGTTTAGCCTGCCGTGTGCTCAATTTCCGATATCTACGTATTAACAGAAAACAAAATGTATTCATTTTCAGCATGGAACGGATTTGACAGACACATTAAAATACATGCATCAAATCTGCGAGAGCTGTTCAATAAAGAATGATTATAATTTTTACAGGCATAATTTCTCGCGCTAAAATGTAACAATACAATATTTTGTTGGCTTAATGCGCAAGATACACTTGTGGTAGCAGTTTCATGGTTTTCACTTCTTATTCCTATCTGTTAAAAAATTGCAAGTTGAAACATGTTCAGTCCCGCCTACAGTAAAATGGAAGTGACAGGCCAACAAAATTCTGCTCTTAAAATCTGCTTTGGTCTCCATAATCTTCAACTCATGCCTTTGCAGAGATGTATACAGAGTTTCTTCTTTTCAGCAATGAGGGTCCTGGTGGTCTATTGGTAATCATACTTGCCTCATAGACCCAAGGTCGCCGGTTCAAACCCGGCCAGGGTCGATGAGTTTTTTCGGGCGTACAAATCCTAAGTATGGCTTACTTTGGAAGGGAAGTAAAGCTGTGGGTCCCGTGTCGTAGATTTACGGCACGTAAAAGAACCTCAACCCTGAAAGAAGGGGCCTCTGGGAAAAATTTGCAGGCCGTTTCACGCCATGAATTAAATAGGACGCTGATGACCTGAGATGTTAAAGAGCGTCCCTAAATAAACCAAATCAAAAAAAATCTCTGTGCGCAACAAGTAAACTGGAGTGAACAAATATGCCCTTTATAGAGGTCGACTAGATCCAAAGAAGAAGTCACCGAAGTATGTTGAATCCGTTCTTTTATTCACAATATGTCATTGGTTTCTCAATAGTCTATAGCATAATACATTCCACAAAGAATATTATTGCATCTTTTGTGTGTGTTCTTAAAAGTTCAGGGGCAATCCGAAATCAAGATTCCACGGTTAATATTCTATCATACTTGAATAAATATAAAAAAGCCGGACAAGTAAAAAGAAACGCGAAGTGAAATTCGATTGGAAACCTCTCGCAATTTTCTTTGCTGTCTTTCGAGCAAACAAGTGTTTCATATTGTACACAGAAAAGATCATTAGAAATGTTTAAGTATATATATTAGCACTGTAAAAATAACAGAAATTCTATGCTTCTTAGTAAAGAAGCAGAACTTATGAGTTATTTGCAATATGTAGATTTAGAGGTTTGCTTCATTATTTTCAGGAAGATATTACGTTTCAGAAAGTGAATTCACAGAATATATCATATTGAATGTCAGTAAAAAGTCCTCCTCCCCTAAAGAAACAAAGTCAAAATGCTGTGGCATCAGTGGCAAGAGGACAAAAAAGGTTTTCATTTGTTAATTTATTTAAAAGCACTGAAACAACCGTAAATGCTTTTGTGTTCCAGATGGAAATGCAATCTCTCCTTCGTTAAACAGGATTTAGTTTAGTATACACAGCTCTATGTTTCGTTAGAACATGCAATGAATCGTTCCAGGACAGAATTGTTAATAGTATTAATAATACCCCCTAACTTAACCCCGTGTGATTTCAACCACTAGACAGCCTTAAAATACGGTAATATATAACATATTTTAGAAACTAGAAGTTGGGTTTTTAGTGAATACTATTACGTTTCAATAGCAGATATTAAAACCGTCTGAAAAATTAGAATATATATCCTCAACACTTTCTTCTCATTTGCAGTAATTATGAAACGTTTACTATGCCGTTTATCAATTTCAAAACAGATTTATTTCATTAAGAGATACTCCCTATTGCCATCCTCTAGTACATTAATAAATTCCAAATCTTTTACAGTGTTTTAAAAGGTCTGATTTTCAGTTCGAGCCAATTTATGATATTCAGTGTTTCAGTTGATATTAGAACATGTACGTCATCAGAATCCGGGGTCACTCATAATAGTGGGTATTTCATGGCGTTGTCGCCCATTGTCGCAACAGCTGGTGGGGTCGGCAATCAAAGCGGTAACTGCGGGCAAAACAGATATAATATTCACGTAACTTATATCGCAAATTGCAATGAAAATAAGTATATACTTAATCAAAAGCGATGTTAAGAAAGATATATTGCTATATCTACACATTTCTGGTATCTGCTCCAATTTATCTTCTGAAATTGAGTAAATTTAAGATTGAAACCATACAAGGTCACTGTTGCCCAAGAACTGCAGGTAGGTCCCGACTTTTGTGAAAAATTCTAATATTACTAATATTAATGAGAGTAATTGAATGTTTATACACATTACCGATAAGACATTCATTTAATTGATCATATTTCGATGCAACATAAAAAAATATTGGAGTACATAAAAAAGAAAATGATACACTAACCCCTTGCATAGAGAGAACGTTTCGTAATAGGGGCCTAACTTCTGATAATACCAAAGTGAAGAAAAAATACTTGCTCCATTTTTTGAACAACTGACTGAAATTGAATGTCGATCTGGGCGTTTCTAGGATGATACTGTGCATATAGGTAATTCATTATTTAATTACATTCAGGAGTTTTCAACATAGGGTTTGGGATTATGACCCTCGCGATTCTCTAATCTGCCAGCATGTAGGACGGAAGCAGAAAAATAAAATGTATGGAACAAACCCCAACATATCGGGACTGAAAAAAGTATCAGGGAAGATATTGACTATATTTTGGAAGATGAAGTGATGCGTTTAAATTGCAACTTTCTAAAAAGATGCCCGAAATATGTGGCTACAGGCAGGATAAACTTGCCAACAAATTCTTTTTAAATTACCTACATTTCAATGTAATTATACTTGAGAGAACTTGCGCGGATATTATATCCGCTTCGCTGGGAGCTACCGTTGTGACTGCCAACCCGCCAGTTGCTGTGTTAACGGGCGACAAAACCACGAAAGTTCCAGAAATAACCTTTCATTTGAAGCAACTAGAGTAATTTGTAATGTAACATCTTAATATGAATGTGCAAAATGGCGAGCTACCTTGTAACATTCGCCATTTTTGTTTAAAAAAGTGGCAGGTGGTCAAATAAAAATTAAACTCAATCATGAGGTTTCTTTATTTTAGAATTAAAATGAACGCATAGACTAGAAAAAGTATATTTTAATTCAGTTAGTTTTATAATGAACTGTACCTATACGCTGGCATATTTTAGGAAATAAAACAACGACGATTCACTTGTTTTAATCTAAAACAGAGCACGTTACTGCTCCAGAATGAAATTTAATTCCTTCCAGAAACAAAACTAAAGAGCAATGCTACTGTAGTGGGATGTTTACGTTATTTGCTCTATTCTACATGCGAAACTACAACAGAATCCCGATCTGCTCTTTTGTATACGTACAATGCCAGTGACCTGGGTGGGTATTTTATTGGTAGCTCTGCAGGCTGGCAACACAATGGAAATCCTCTACCGATGTCACCAGTGACAATGAAAAGGACCATCACTTCCGGGGAGGAAGGAATATTGTGTGGAAGTTTGGAGAGAGGGCAAGCAGATAGCGAAGAAGGGAAGGACGAGTTGGAAGAAGCAGTGCAGAATCCAATGGAGCAATCTTTGCACCCTCGAACTTGAGAAATACTTGAGAATGAAAGTTAAGTCTTAAAGACCAGCCATTACCATTTATACTTTAAAATATGTATTAACATAAATTGCTTATTTAGATAAGCAAACTTTAGTTCTATTCTGTATGACATTATTATGTAACTCATCAAACAAGTACTTAAATTAGGAGGTGAAAAAACAAGTTAGCAAACAACATAAATATATACACAGTAGATTTTAAAAAGTTGTCTTTTTGGGAAACGAGGCATTTATGATAATAGTAGTATTATTAATTGACCTTTTATTGTAACAGTTTTAAAATACACACAACATGCTAATATCGTCCTTGTAACAATCAAAATATACACACAAATATGCACACACAGGATGAGGCAATTTATTGTGTTGCGGCCATTTTCCTCCGAAACGAATAGGAAAATTAAAAAATGCTTCAGACAAAATTTGGAGTGGTCTTAGGAGGTTATAAATAGCGACCGTTTCTCGTCCTTCAAATGCCATTCTCAATGTCATTTCAAGATGAAGTTGATTTTTCAAATGGAATGGTGTGTTTTCTTTTCCGGGAGTGAAAAGAGCAATCAATTTTCAGTATAAATGTTCCAGTAGTCAACCAGTTAGAGGTGATAGGTGATGTGATGTTGAACAAACAAGACAGCAAATGTTTTTCACTCACTTTCACTTCTCTCTCTCTCTCTAATTTGTTTACAGGCCGTTTGTTGACATCGTTACACAAACGAGTGCTCATCTTTGCCAATTCAAACCTCAAAGAACCTCAGGTCCACTTCGTTTTCAATGTTCGATACACGATCAACGACATGGTCGATATGATTTACATTTACGACAAAGCTTATAAGCTGCAACTTATACGCAGATCGATATCCTGAAAGAAGGCAGCCATCAACGACTTGCAAACTTACTGTCCGAAACGGGAGATGTCGCATCAAGAAAATATCATCGAATGAGAAGTGCTACTGGGGAAAACTCGGAGGTCGCTGTATTAGCTGCAGTTGCCGCTAATCCTCACCGAAATTCCCATCAACTGGAACGTGGTTAGAGAATCTCTCAACGGAGAGAAATTAAACGTCACAAACACCATCCATATCACATCAGCCTACAACAAGCCCTTCATGGGGATGAGTTTCAGAAGCATGTTGAATTTTGCCAACGACTCTTCTACAAATATAAAGCGATAACTTTTCCAACATATGAAAATGGATGCAGTAAATTGAAAGTGAACGAAAAAACATTTTCTGTCTTATTTTTCCAATGTCACATCACCTATCACCCCTAGAAATATATGTACTAGAACTTTATACTGAAAATTGAATGCTCTTTCTATTCCCGTAAAAGAAAATACACAATTCCATTTGAAAAAGTCAATTTGACATTGAAATGACTTTGTGAATGGCATTTCAAGGAGTTAAGGTAGCTATCTTATGTTCCCCTCAGAACACATAAAATTTTGTCTGAAGTATTTTTTAATTTTCCCCTTCGTTTCGGAGGAAAATGGCTGTGACACTATAAATGCCTCACTTTTCTTATATCAGACGTTTTCTATGTAAAATTAAAGAGATTGACATAGAGAATGTTGCCAATTAGCCTTTGAACAACACACTGTAGGTACGAGAAGGGCTAAAATTAAGCTGTTATTTGTAGGATTTCAGGTTTTCTTAATTTATATTTCAACCTCAGAGCGGTTGTATTTTTTTAATATTAATCTTTTTGTCACTCTCCGGTGTACATTAGTAGCATTACTTTTTATGTATTTCAGAAGAGCAGGCATCAATTAGGGAAGTTACGTCATAGATCCAATAAACATTTGTGTTAAATGTATGCCCTGTTGAAGGCCTCTCCAAATTTTCGTAACTGAAAGAGCGATTTATTATTTTTTTAGGAATACTGTATCATTTTGTTTACTCGATTAATGTTTACACAAATTGTTGAATGAGGAAGCTATGTTATGTTGATATTTCATTTTGTAATTAACAAAATTTGCAAATATTCGGAATGTTGCCACTGAAAACGTTGCAGTGTAATGCTAATAGAGAGAATGCAAATACAGGTCAATGTTATGTTAGAAAGTGAGTTATTCTCTGGTAAATGTATATGACGAACTGTTACGCAAGCTATAGTGTTATAGTGAATAAATAGTGGAAGATATTCCCACAAACAATGCCGACTGGGTAATGATTAGCAATTCCCTGTTACATTTTCTACTTAAAATTTATTTTTAACGAACCTTCTTTAGTATAAAACTTAAAAAAAAACTTGAAAAACATATTATACATATATTTTTGTGGGTAAAAGTCTGCTGACAATGATATAAATTATAATTTAAAAGGTTGGAAATTAACATTTTCTTGTTATAGAACTAAAACTATAACACATTAAACGTTTGTGCTAAATACTTTGGGACTCTTGCTGTTGTTTGCGCCTTATTATTCTGCATATTACTTTTGTTTTGTTATACTAATTCCGGAAACTACAGAAAATTATGTCTTTTCTTCCTACACTTGTAGAACTATGGGGGAATAAATAATACCGGCATTAAAGAGTAAACAAGTATATCACAATGCCAATTTAACTACTCCTGGACTTTACGCAATTGAGTAGTTGGTAAACGTCTATTGCAGTTCTGAAGTTCAGGCATGCCGCCACACCGCTACGGGTGGGCGAGCTCTTTAATGCGCGAACTCATGAATGGGAGGTCTGGGATTCGATACCCACCAGGACCGTCCTCCCTGGTTGAGTTTTTTCCAGATTTTTCCTAGTCCTCATAAATGGCAAATGCCGGAGAGGTATTCTAAACTAGACTCAGAACGCTTCTTTCCTATAAAAACAATCATTTTTTTCGACCCTAAGCCCTTTTCCAACAAGATCTTTTATTGTAGAACGTTAAAAAATGTTTATAAAATATCAATGGAATTTTTACCAGACAATACGCCAGGTAGTTTACAAAAAGTTAATATGAGGGCTCCAAAATAATTGCGAAAAATAAATATATTTCTCCAATTGTTAGTAAATAACAGTACTTGTATAAACATGTTTATTTTGTGTACAATTTATGAAATTATCAACAGTTTGTTGCAGTTTACCCCGAATGAGTTTAAACTTTAGAACTCTAGTTGTATGAAACTTTTAAACTGTCTGCCCAATTTAATTGCATAGAAATATGGGGCATACAATTTCAGTAAATTGTGAAGAAAATGTTCTTCCAAAAGTAGAGAGATATTAGTTTCACAAGTGATGCCCCACATGATGGCATCTAACCATTTGAGAGATTTTAGGCATGTCCAATATGTTTTACAAAAATGTGTAACTGTCGGCACGATTAAACGTATTTATACTTTACAATATTAGTTAATTTGAGTATGTTTTTCATTTTAAAAATATGCAACGGAATATTCAGATTTGATCTCCTACAATTAACTCAGATCAAAATATAATCCTATTTAAATAATTAAATGTTATCCTAATGCATTTCCATAGTTTAATATTTTATGATGCATTTATATAGAATGATGTAGACTGTTCAAAAATCATAAATCTCTGCTGTAAAGATGAAAGCTTTCATGTAACACAAAGAAGTGGTTTTCTGGTGCCATAAGCAAGGTTATCCATTCAAGAGTTAGGGAACCTTTCTTTTCATCTCCGTAAAACAAGTCATTGAAAAATACCGTAGTGAACAGCTGTCACCTTGAGAAGCTGTCCCTTAAAAAGAGAAAGTCTCGCTTCCTTAAAACGTCTCCAGCTAACGTACAATGAATTAACTCTATCAAATGAGTTCTCGTATTTCAAAATGTATTTTCGAGAAACATCCAGAGGCCAGAGATTAAGCCAATCAAGAAGAAAATTTGGGTACGCGTCTGCAATTTTGAATTCTCATAGAAGATGCGAAGAAAGTCTAATAAAAAAGCAATTTGAAGACTTTTTACACACAGTTCGCTTGGGGAGACGAGACGGGACAGATCGCTTCGGGAAGCAGGGAACAATTCGCTTGGGAAGACGAGACCGGGCAGTTCTATATAGATAGTAAGAAATATAACTTGTGAATTGGAACATTACAGTTCAATTTACTTAGAAGATATCAATAGTGTAATTTTGTGTATGCAATGCGAACGTCTGCAAATATTTGAAACTCTCCCGCCCCCTTGCTAATGGTATGAAAGTGTTGCCAAAGGAAAAAGGATAATAAAATTAACATTGAACTGTATTTTCATTTGTGAAGCCTTAATCCGCATCTTCTTGTTCCCCTGGAAACTTTCCAGAAAAAGCCTTGAAGTAATTTCAGCTACCCTGAAAGAATACCTCTCCGATCCGGCAGCAGGAGGGTTCAACGCAAACTTTCAAGCCCGGGCAGTGACATCCTACATCAACAGTAAACATCAGTTCCACTCCAATTCAAATCAAAATTAGTTAATCATTTTTCTAATATCTGCTGCAAAAAAGTCACTTTAACGCGGGACTTACTTAATTATCCCCCCTCCCATGAAACACCTTTTCAACAATCCGCCCCAGTGTGTGTGTTTGGACAATTATTGTTTTCCTGTGTGTGGGTTGATAGTTTTTCCATTTTAAAAATATACGAAAACAGCTGTTAGTGTACATCACACTCTAGCTGAGATAAAAGGTGTTTCTGAAAAGTGTAAGAAGCATAATTATGGAAATGAAAGACATTGACTGCAGTGCACCCATCTCTTTCTTCATATGGCATAAACAGACAACTAAACATCTTACAGGGGGCATTTGGGTAGTTTTAATGAGTAGGATTGCCCAAAAGGTCAATATGTATTATATTAAGCATACCTGCACTCATAAAGACATATACAGAATTAAAATACACTTTGAACGGAGGGCATCTACACTTGGAAAAGTACCTCTGGGTTTGGTCTTTGGTTGGAAAAGCACGAAGAAGAACAGGAAAGTTCTAACTGAGCGCTACGGCATTGCAGTCAATGGCTCAGGATTAATAGATAGGTTGGAAGTGAAGATGGTCCCATTAATAAATATGGATGAGATTGTCGGAGTGGTGGCAGCACTGCCATACTCTTAGGCGGTTGCTAGAGGCCAACGGCTATAAGAGAAATCTAGAGGGGGGGGGCATATTGAATTATACCGCCACGGGTGGCCGAGGTCGTGAGCGGAGGTCCGAGGTTCGATTCCCACCAGTATCATTTTCCCTGACTGAACATGTTTATGAAGCATGCAGCGTAACAATCTCACCAACATTACAAAGAAAATTGAAAACCTGTACACAGCTCGGCATTCTTATTAATGTAACGTTCCGCTTCTTTTTCTGTTAATAAAAATGAGGAATGGAAAGTCTATTCTAAAACAAAGGGAAAGGTTACCTAAATAGGACAAGTTTTGAATGTTCTTAAATTAAGCCTTTATTAAGTATACAATTATGTTTTCTTTAAATGATTTCTCATTGTACACTCTTCAATTATATAATAATACATATTTAAATATACTTCTCCTTGATCTCAAAAATAAATTAAACTAAAATTAGGTAAATGGTCCAAGTTAGGAAACCGGTTCCTTAATTTGAATTTTCGGCTGCCCGAATTGGACCTTATTAAAATTGTGTATGATATTTAAAGTATCAAAATAATAAAGCATACATACATTAAATATTCTACTTGCAGTCTATACAGAAATATATCTTTATGCTGAGCTTCACATTGGTACTTTGGCACTTTCAAGGTTTTCCTCAGTACTCATAAATGGCAAATGTCGGGGAGGTACCCTAAACCTAGGTCTGAAACGTTTCCTTCCTTAAATAAACTCTTTCCCAATATATCATTTCATCTCATGTATCATCATTGTCCATCACCTGTGGTCCCTCAATAATTAAAACTGGTTTTAAACACTATTAAAGAATATAATTATGGTGTACCAAGAGAGGTGGGACGCTGGGAGGATGCACTCTACAGCAAAATAAATATAATTAGATACTGGCTAAGAATAATTAAAGGGCAACATACAACCCTGAGGAAAATATGCTACCGGCTCCGATTACACAACATACATTATCTAAAATAGTGGGCGGCGAAAAGTTCCAAAAGTCTGTTTAAATTATATTTAGCAGAGGGGAATTGAAAACAGGTATGGCGTAGTGAAAAAATTCAAAAGACGCCTGTTTGACGTAAACCGGTAGAAAATAGAGACGCGATGCATGCAGATGTCATCTCTGAACCTGCAAAGAGTGAGATTAAAATCAGATGGGGTAAAGAGACCTATATCATGGAGCTATGCATAAAAAAGAGGTCGGAAATAGCATGGCTTAGACTGGGAGACTGTAAGTCACGTAAGGTTGACGAGGAAGGCAGGAGGATTTGCCCATTTTGCTCGGAGAGTGTATGCACATTTTGACTACGTATACAAAAACAGAAGATGGTAGGACAAAATTTCTTCCTGATTCACTTTTGACTTCTAGTAGGGGGAGATTGGTATGTTGGAACTTAATTGTTAATAGACAAAACAGGCTAAACCTGGACATTTTCTTAAATGAAATACATAGTTTTAGGACTAGAAATTTCTATAAATATTGTATATAAATAATACGAAATTTTAAATAAATATCAGAATTATTGGATGTATGTTGCGTGTGTGTGAGTTGTTTTCCTTTGTTTGAAGGAACATCAGAAATGAAGTATTTTAGAAGAGTATAAACGGTCCATGCGACTGTGATGTACAATACCGAGGGTGCCAAAAATATATACACACTTTCACAGTAGATATCTATTTAATATGTTTCAAAGTTGGACCGAAAAACAACGGTAATGTGTAGTATGATGTTCTGTAAACAGATGTGACTTACCACATTATGACAGCTTCGCTACGTGACAGGTAAATGTCACTCCCATTACGTTATGCTAGCGTTGCTACAAAAAAATGGAGCCAAGATTATCGTTTGAACAGCGGAAAGCAATTTTGAAGTGGTATTGAGAAACCGAGAATGTTGTTGAAGTTCAAAGGCAATGGAAACGTGCGTACAGAAGAGAACCGCCAACGCGAGTAACAATTACACGCATTCGAGACAAATCTGAGACTCGTGATATCGTAAGCGATGTTCGCAAGGGCAGATCTGGGAGACCTTGCACAGCAACAAGCCCCACGCACTGGATCCAAGGCACTGGACAGGACGAAGAGGTCCGATTGAGTTTCCACCGTGTTCTCCGGATCTAACTCCGTTGGACCTCTACCTATGGAGAACTCTTATGGATGTAGAAAACCAGCTACACTGGCAGCACTTCGGGAAGAAATTGAAACGGCATGTGCTGCAATTGCTGAGGACACTTTCGCAAACGTTGCTCAATCAGTAGTTCAACGTACTCAGAAGTGTATCGACGCCGATGGTGGTCATTTTGAGCAACTGTTGTAACTGTAAAAGTCTAAGATGATTAGTGCTCATCTTTTTCTGTTTGTGTGAATTCAGTTTTGTTATGTTAACACAGTTTTTTCTTTGCCTGAAGTGTATATGCTTTGGCACTCTGTATGTGTATATAGCTAACTGGAACATTAAATACACTACTATGAAGCCTGAAGTTCATTTATAATTCATGTAAATGCTGATCCCTAATGCTTATGTCGGTTTTAGTAACGTTACACAATATTGCTGCACTTGTGAATACTAATGTTAATAATACTTTAAAAATAAGTTTCTACCTTTGAAGATAAAAATAAGATTTATTATGTAATAATACTCCCTAACAAACTGTGCTTAGACTAATGACATAAAACGCCTATGTGTAGATCTTTGTGCTCATCTAATATTCTATTCCCCAACGGTTTACATGAAACAAGAAACACGGGTTCACACTTCTCGAACATGTGACAGGTCGTCACACCCACGCATGCCCAAGGGTGAATGCATTTAGAAAAATAATTAAATATTATATAACTTGTAGTAACAAGCAGGAACATTTCATGTATCACGAAAAAGTATTCATGGCTATCTTGACCTATAACTCTATGACAATAGGGAAAAGGTGTGTCTTTTGTAATCTTTTGTGCCTCTTCTACTGATAATGGCTGGAGCGATGGGTCTCTCTATTGTAAAAGTTAAGTGCATACAGGTGTCCGAGCAATTGATCCTTTGTGTCTTAGTTGCTGAAGAAGCTTCAAAATTCGTTTAAAGTAGAAGGGGAACAAGTGTCAGCGATGACGTCATTACACTGTATGATCATGGGCTCGCCAATACAAAGTCAAAGAGGCGATGGATTTAAAGTAAGCGCGTTTGGGAGCAAAAGAGCTGACCAATAATATTTAAATATTTTAAAAGCTTAGGCGTCATGGGCGCTAGTATGTGGACTCCGTGAGTTCTTACAAGCAGGTGGGAGCACGTTGAATTTCATATATAAGGGGAAAATGCTTAGCAAAAGTATCCTCAATCGTACATTCGTCTTGATGATCAACATGGCTTTACAAGAGGCAGTAGACGAGAGGTACACAGATGCAATTTCAAGCAGCGTATGTAGCTCGACTCATTAAAGCCATAGAGGTAACGAACTATATGGCCGATAACAAAGCGTCGTGGGATTAAACATCTCAATGTGTTCAATGAAGTAAGGTTGTGATGGATGCTGTTTATGCCAATTTTGCAGATATTACTTCTAACTAATTTTGAAGGGTCATTGAAATGTTAATTCAAAGATGTGAGAAGAGTATTGCAATAAAGGGTAGCTATATTGAAAAGTGAAATATAGTTTTGTCTTTATCATACCTAGAAAATGGTTAGGCCGGAAACTAATGGACCTACCCTCACACTGCTGCTGTTTACCTTGAAACGTGCGGGTCAAAAGTGATCTTTATTTATGAAAATAGGTGTATAACTGGATCATCCACGGATACCTACAGTTATAGTGTAATTGGGTATAACGCTAAGAACATGCATCAACACACCAGCTGTTAATTTTCCCTCCTCTATGTTATGATGCTTAAGAAGATGACATATATCCTTTCCCAATTTATCATTTCATCTCATGTATCATCAGTGTCCACCGCCTGTGGTGCCTCAGTAGTAAAAACGGGCGTTAAACACTACTCAAAAAAAAAAAAAAAAGAAGATGACAGTTCATAATAAAATTGACTTTTGTCACCAGTGCACAAACATTCCTGAACAGTGTTTTTGTCTTTATCGATTATATCTTGTGCTTTCTGGAGAATAATATGGTTTTCTTGAATATATTTGCGACCTATGTCGGCACTGATATGCCTGGACGAAATATCTTGCTCGCCTTTAAGTCATTACTGAAATAAAAAATAAAAAGCTTTAATATTGTCCTATCGGCTTTCGGAGCCCACGCATGAATGTGCCAGTGCCTATTGATCCACTGTCCCTTGCTCTGTCATATTATAGACTCTTTAACAACTTTTAATGTTGATGTTTTGTTTCCATAGAAATTGCCTTTAGCGATGCATATAATGTAAAATACATTTAGTATTAGATTTCGCATGAATGCAGCCTATAGGAGTTTACGAGTTTCCTGAAATAAATATAACTACAATTATTATCTTCATTTTTTTTTCATTTATGCACAGTTGTTAGCTTGTATCTACATCAAGAGAGATCATCTTGCAACCCAACTAGTGGATGGCCGATGTTTCCTTTCCTTTGATTTGTAATTCAATAATATTTTGGAAAGTCTGTCATCTGTCATTTTTTTGTATGTGTGTAAATCAATTGTCTTTCAAATCATTAAGTCTATCAGTTAAGATAGTATACCTACGTTATCTCTGAGTTTTATACTCCGCTGCTTATTTAAAATCTAAATGTAAATTCCTGCTATTGGACATAGAAATCTCATCAGCTTTAACTTTCATAAGGGAGGGAGGAAAAGGATATCTTGTAAAACTTCATTGGTGTACATGTTCTTGTTTTACATTTCAGTGTGCATCGAATGGTAGCACAATTTTATTACTTTTATATTAATATCTTTATTTCTGCAATGACAAAGACTATATCCTAAATAAGTACAATTTCTACTTCTTGTATAATCTGCACAATTATAACAATTTTGCATATTAAATGCTGTTTTCTCAAAAATTAAACAGTATTAATTTTTGTTGTGGTAATTTTCATTAATTATGGGAAATGTTTCATTTAATTTGCAATTTCTACAATTTTCAGTTTGTCTTTGGTCTCCCTAAACATAAAACAGTATTTAAAAATATTTCCTACTTTAAAATGTTCAGTTAAAATACCTTGACATTTCCTAACACATCTTTAACAGAAACATTAAAAATTGCAGCAAACAAGGGTCATCCTTGTTTAACCCCTTGGTTTATTCCTAGGGCAAATCTACCAAGCGTTAATGCTAATTCTAAAATAAAGACCTTTAATTTGTCATAATGTTCCACAACGCGTTTATAAACCCCTATTTAGTTCATAAATAAAATATCGAAATTAATAAATAAATTAAATACAATACATAATAGGTATATTCTTACCCTTTCTGTATTATTTGCTCCATAACACAGACTACTTCTGAGTATGAACGAAATTTTCGAAAGCCAAATTATTCTTCGCTTAAGGACTCGCTTATTGTATTTAGCCTGCGTGTAACAATCTTTGCATGTTTTATACGCTGCACTTAATAATTTAATGCCTGTATAATTGTTAGTTTAGAGTTTCACTCTTAAAGTATACAAATGCTTACTGCATTCCTCAGGGATGTGCTCTTTTTCAACGGAAATTAATTATATGTATTTTATTTTAAATTATTCTGGTGTGTACTTCATATTTACGTAGCAAATGCCTGGTATTTTTTTTAGAAAATTTTTAATGTTTAAACTCATTTTGTAAATGCTTACACTTTAATACTATCAATGGTTACTATTATTGTAGAATAGGGTTAACACACATTTCGTTAGTATTTGTCCATGTATTTCATAATGTCTTATACCGCCACGATAACCGAGGTCGTTTAGGCGCACACTCGTGAGTGGGAGGTCGAATCCCCCATGACTGAGGTATTTTCCAGGTTTTCCTCAGTCCTCATAAATGGCAAATGCCGGGGAGGTGCCCTAAACTTAGGCCTGGAACGATTCCTTTCTTAAAAATAAATCCTTTCCCAAAATATTATTTCATTTCGTGTATCATCAGTTGTCCGCCTGTGGTGCCTCTGTGTTAGAAACGGTAGTTAAACACCATTCGTTTTCGTATAATGTCTTAACCGTTTGTTTTTTCCTTTGTATTGTTTATTACTTGAGTATCCTTTTCGAACGAGTTTAAGCGTTTTAAAATCTTATAAGCTGCCTTTTGACACCATAACGATTTTTATAATATTGCTTATACGGGCAAAGAAATCAAAAGAATTTTCACAGCATGGAGAGCATTCTGGTCATTGAAATTCATACAGATGGACAATACTTTGAGTCGAAAACTGAGATTAGACATGCTGACTCATGCATATTCCCAACACTTTTATATGGATGTCATACTTGGAGTCTAACAGGAGTGGAAAAGAATAATATTAGCATCTCCAACGTAAAATGGAGCGGAAAGTACTAGGGGGATAAAATATCATCTGTAGAGTTAAGAAAGATGTCGGGACTAAACGACGTGACTCAACGTGTAAACAGACTGAAGTGGAAATGGAGCGGACATGTAGCAAGGCTACCGAGCAGCAGATGGGGACATATAACTACGTATAGGTAGGAGAGGAAGAGGGAGACCGAAAACAAGGTGGACAGACTCCTTCAGGAAAGCAGTCGGGCCACACTGAACCAGCGTAGCAAGGAACCCGCAGTACCTGGGGGACAGAGCTTCAGAAAATAGAGAACAATCGAAGTGAACGTGATACCAAACTTATAATACAAAAACTTAATAAACTCAACACACTTGAACCTTCTAGTAAAATTTTGTAAAACTTGTAAAATAAGAAACGTTATAGACTTAACAAACTGATAGGGACAATAACTCACCGTATGAGAGTCTTCGCTTGTGGAGGCCCTAACCCTGGTTGGAAAATAAGAGGGTCAATTCGTTCATTCAATTAACCAGATTCTTGCGTTTTAACTGTCTTATTTCTCTTTTAATAATAGCAATTTTGTATTCATAATCTACTTTATCGATGTCAACAACTATAATCTGTAAAAATATATTCAATGTTACATCATAAATAAACTCTGTCACAATGAATCTTGTTATTCTTTGGATATGACAGAGGACTTATTGAGGAAATGCGCGTTAGATTTTAAAATCCTCAAAAATTCATCGAACTCAGCCGGTATCGAATGAATGAATAGTGTTTAACGCCCCTTTTACTACAGAGGCACCACAGGCGATGAACTGATGATACATGAAATGAAATGATATATTGGAAAAGGGTTTATTTTTAAGGAAGAAAACGTTCCAGGCCTAAGTTTACGGTACCTCCCCAGTATGTGCCATTTGAGGACTGAGGAAAACCTGGGGAAAAAAAACCTCACTCAAGGAGGGCGGAACTGGCGGGATTCGAACCCCAGACCTCCTGCTCACGAGTTCGTGCCTTAACGACCTCGGCCACCCGTGGCTGTGCCGGTATCGAGCCTGCGAACCTGAGGCGAGTATATTATTCCAAAAGACAACTTGTTTACTTTTACAGCGTCGTTAAATGATGAACAGAAATTTTCTTTTGATTCCCTTCTAACAAGTAACGTATTCAACTCCTTTGGTATGCAAAGGTAAAATTCCGAAACAGGACTTATACACTAACAAACAACTGCATGCCGATAACCCCCTTTCCACTACTCCTATCCCCAATACGCGGCCCGTAAACATTTGAAACACGAGCGCACATAGATTTAAATGTTTCATTTTGTCTGTAAGTACTGAACAGTTATTGTCTCAAAGAGAGTGCCTTTGTAGTCAAATTACTGTAACGGAAGACTCCTAAATGAAATTAAATGCTGCTTTAACTGAAACCAACGAACAAGTAAGACGTGAATTGGAAAGTTTCCTGGATAGATCGTGTGCTCAGGATATTAATGGGGTAAAATTAAACAATTTCCAATTTGGAAGATTCAACTGGGGCCTCGACAAGAGAACTCGTTTTACATCATTTCTGTTGAACAATGTTTCTCTGCCTTTTAATTATAATTTCAACAAAATATTCAATTTAATATTTATATAAATTTTAGACAAAAATATCGTAATGTGTTGTGTTACTAGATTTTATAAAGAATGATTATACAAGAAAATAAATAAGTTATAAAATTTAAATAATTTCATTGGTAATTTTTGTGTGCATTAATTGAATTATCTGTTTCAATGCATAATTTTATTAAGTTAAACAGTAATTTTAGTCTATTTTAGCAGCCCAAAACGTGTAACTACCAAAACAGCTGATTAAAAATATTAATTGGAGCACTATTGTCATCCATGTTGATGTTAAGTCTCTAATGCTGAAAAATTAATAGCATATACAGCATATGCCTGTAGGACGAGTTTCAATTGTTTGTTGATGGTTAAAGTGACATTTGCTGAAAAAAGAAGCGTAAAGTGTATTATAACAAAACACGAACGAAAATGGAGAAAGGGAACAGTTGTATTTCGTGCTAAAATCGCCTGCGGAGTTTATTATGTTAAAGAGAGCTGCAAATGTTGCTAGCTGTTCATAACCACTTGTTGCGTAAATTGACTCTGAAACGAAAATCTTGTAAAATGTATTTCAACAAATAGTAAATTGCCAATATTAGCTCAAGAGAGGCGAACACAATATGCCCAGAGGCAGTTTTGTAAGCCAATCTAGACAAGGTTTTGCAAAAGTAGAGAATAAGAAAAGAAAAACCAATATGTTTAATATACTTTGTTTCCATTCGGTGTATTTGTGTAAGGTTTCTGTCAAAGCCTTGCGAGATTACTGGCTTCCTATTCCCTTGTACTACAGAAACATTTGAGTGTTTTGTTTTAAATCGCATTTCTGTTCGTCTCTCTTGTGTATTTCTTGGTCTTTTATACATTACTTTGTCCTCAGAATATATTCATGGTTTCCTTTTCTTGTGCCAAATTAAATTTTGACTGCTTACTTATATATGTACTCTGCGGCAGTGGAATAAAATGCCCAAGTTTGTATATGCACCCTAAGCGCATTCCCTGGCGTCTTGCAACTGAAAGTTGAACAGATTTATTTCCTTGAACTACAAACAGACTTTTGTGAATAAGAAAGTTTCCCTGAATCCTAGAATGAGCCTTGTTGACCAATTGGGGTCGTTTTATTTAGCACAAGGGTAGGTCCATAAGTTTCCGGCCTTGCCGATAAGGATTATCGCCTTCACAAAACCCTTATCTGGTATGATACCTTATCTGTTAAGTAAATAATTGCAGCTGTAACTTCCGCTCCGCAATGTTCAGTTGTTCAGATATAGCTGCATAAAAAAGGCTATATGTAGAAGGTTGTGACATGTTCAAAATGCAGTATCGACCTGTTATTAAGCTCTTCACAAAAGAAGCACTTACTCCAAAAGAAATTAAACAGCGATTGGACGGTGTATATGGGGAAGCATCCCCCCATATTCTACCGTAAAAGAATGAGCCAAGGTTTACAATGGATCGAGAAAGCATTGAAGACGAAGAGTGTGCAGGTCATCCTTTGGAGGTGCTCACTCCTGAAAACATCGCCCTTGTGGAAGGAGAAATTATGGAAGCATTATTCATGAACATTTAAACATGGATTAGGTGAGTGAAAGATGGGTGCCTAGATTTCTTTCCTTGGTGCAAAGAAGCGAGTCATATGTTGTCAGGCCTTTTGGAGCTCTGCCGGACAACGAGATAGAAGTTCTGCAAACCATTGTTACAGGAGATGAAACTATGGCACTCTATGATGATTCCTTGTCCAAAAGAGAATCACTGCATTGGCGTAAACCTGGCGAAGCACCGCCTCTAAAGGCCAAGATCACTCAATCCACCAAGAAGATCATGACCACAGTCTTTTGGGGCTGTGAAGGAATATACTCTTCATTGACTTCAAGGACAGTAAATGGGGAGTACTATACAGGCCTACTGCACAGATCTATGAGAGGTGGAACGCTTCTGAAAAGGATTTTCTCTTCGTTCAAATCGTCTAATATATCGCTAGTTCGTACAGAGGAGGAGAGTTTCATTCTCCGATTGTAGATTGGTAATTAATTCTGATAATTTAGGAGTTCCTTCTAAGTGAAGAGTTTTATCAAAGGCATTTCTTATGCCCGACAAAGCCACAGTGACGTTATCCTTTACTTTTCTGCAGATGTTAACATTGACCCTAGTGTCTGGCATATTCGTAAAGCCTCTTTGATGTTCGTTGAAGTCTACATACGAACGAAGAAGGGCATTCATTAATCATTCAATTACTCTTCCTATTAACAAACAGATAATGATATGAAGCCAGTTTGTTATGCTGTTGGTGTTTCCATCTTTATATAATTGAATGGTCCTGTCCCATCGAAAGCATTAGGTACTTTCTCGTCAGCAAGTGTGCTTGGTAGTTTTTGATATTAAACATATTACTAATTATATCATCTTTGGTGGCCCTGACTGGTACACGGTCCGGGCCAAGAGATGTGTCGGCTATCCAACGAGTGAACAAATAAAAGTGGATAAAGTGAAAGTGATATCAATGAAGTGTAGTAGACCAGTTATAAAATATAAATATGCATTGTAGTTACCAACACAGTAACCGTCGGTTTCCAACAGACGTTAGTTTTACCTTCAATTTTTAGTTTTGAATTTCAGTTTTAGAACTAAATTATAGCTGGCTACCAGTTAGAGAATTTATGGTATATTTTTTATTTTGTGGCTGTTTTGTTAATTTGTTTTAGTTAATTATTTTTAATTAGTTATAGATATAATCTGTACAAATAATGTAAAAAAATTTAAGAGAGAAGAAAGATGTAATAATTTAGTGCAGAAATTGTAATATATGTCCTGGTATAGGCATCCAGATGCCAGGACGGCATATTAAAGTTGTTATTATTATTATTATTATTATTATTATTATATTCGGTGAATGGCTAGTAAAATTTCTTCTTTGGAGATTATAGAATTAAAAATTAAAAATGTCATTTAGCAGAACCCGATCGACAGTCCTAATTTTAAAAGGATACACTTCTTTCTGTATCTTTCTCAATCGACAACTGTATTTGTTAAACCTTTAGTCCACTTCAGGGGATGCAATAATGTCAGGTAGTTGCAGATTTTACCCAGGGAGCAATTCTATAAGAACAAACTGGTAAAGGTTTAAGTACTATAATCTTTTATCGCAAAGCTAAATTATGAATGTTAGTTTGACATAGATACTGTTGGGGGTTTTTATTTTAGTCGTGTAATAGAAATACCATTAATTTTAGACAATTACTTTCTATAACATTTCGAGGTAAATATGATGTAGAAATTTCTAAATCAAATTCAAAAATGACTATACTCTTGGAAAGTTACAACTTCTGTATATCCTGTGTATATCCTGTATTACTATATGGGTGCCAGGCCTGGTCAATAACAGAAAAAAAAAAGAACAAGATTCAAACATGCCAAAGAAAAATGCAACGCAAGATCCTGGGAATAACTTTGAAGTACAAAATACCTATAGTATTAATAAATCAGTTGGGGGTTTTTTTTAGTCGTGTAATAGAAATACCATTAATTTTAGACAATTGCTTTCTATAACATTCAGAGGTAAATATGATGTAGAAATTTCGAAATCAAATTCAAAAATGACTATACTCTTGGAAAGTTAAAACTTCTGTATATCCTGTGTATGCCCTGTATTACTATATGGGTGCCAGGCATGGTCAATAACAGAAAAACAAAAGAACAAAATTCAAACAGGCCAAAGAAAAATGCAACGCAAGATCCCGGGAATAACTTTGTTGGACAAAATACCTACAATATTAATAAATCAGTTATCTCAGACAACAGACATCGCACAAATAGCTACCAGAAGCAAATGGCAATGGAACGGTCATGTCGCAAGAATGCAGGACCTACAAGATATCCATGTGGGACCCCCAGATAGGAAAAAGGACACAAGTGTGACCCAGAAGAAGGTGTAAAGACCTCTTCAAGGAACATGCAGGTCAAGAGTAGCAATAGGAAGAGAAAAATGGAAATTTCTCGAAAAGTAACTAGTACAATGAGAAATGGAGTAACCAAAGAACAAATCTAAAACAGCATACGATCAACTAGCGTGGAATAGCTCACCCAGTTAGGAAAAAGCGAACTTTTCCTACTTGTTAGGAGACCTAAGGGACACAATAGGATATCTTTATCTTTATTCTTATATCCTTGAAAAGTTTTGTTTTGAAAACAATATTTGTATTAAAACAATAAATTTTTAAGATATAGCTAAAAAACATTTTCAAGGTAAGATGAGGACAACTAATTTATATTACAGGTAGCTCATTGTCAAGTCATCTCTTCCATATTTTCATTTGATCTCGGGTAATAAATAAATAAATTCATAAAGTTACGAATAGGAAATTAATTGGTCTAGTAACAATGCAAATAATAAAAGTAAGCAGATGATCAAAAATATCTGTATAATTATGAATTTTAAAATTTAATGAATAATTAGGAATTTTAAAATTTAATGAAGTATATTACAGTCAAATATGAACTGTATGATATTATTTGACATTATAAATAAACAAAAATATTCCTTCATAATTTATTTAAGAGTGAATGAAGCATAATGTTAATGTTCTGCAGTCCCATAACTGGCAAATGCCGGGGAGGTACCCTAAACTTAGGCCTGGAACGTTTCCTTCCTTAAAAATCTTTTCCCAATACATCATTTAATCTCATGTATCACCAGTGTCCACCACCTGTAGAATATATATAAAAACAGATTTCCCTACATTTGTGTTAAATATATATATATATATAAAACAGATTTCTCTACATTTGTGTTAAGATACATACAAAGTGTTTAATTCTTCACTAGCGTTGTTGGTTATTCTTTAAAATAATAACCAGTGATTTTGTGTTTCTGTTCAGTATTTTCTGTGCAACTTGGTTAGAACACACGTACAATATCCCAGCATAAGACCTTAAAATGGCCTGCTTCTTCTGACCTTGCAGAATTATTTTTCTTAACATCAATGCATTACCATTTGCAGTAGGAACATGCATATATAAGGAAAGCTTTTGAGCATACGATAAACAGTGCGTAGTCTTAACGCTCATCAAAATTCAACGACCGTATCTCATTAAAATACTTGAAGGAGAACGTTGTAAGGCACCGTACTCAGGTTTATACAAATAACTAAATCTTTCCGTTCTTCTCTTTTCTTCTACCGTTAAAATCGTCACAGTACATGCGTCTTTTGTGAAAACACGTTATTACAAGTTGACACGGTAACAAGAGCATGAAATTCAGCGAGCAAGAAGAAGAGTTAACTCCCTCGTCACAGATTATAATATTTATCCAACTATCTTTACTGCATAATGAACATTCACGTTTGAAGAGCGCTGGTGTAAGTTTATAACACCTACCCGTATACAGAGAAACATTCTGCAAATGGTACATACTTGCAGTATTTATTTCGTTTCTAAACATTAATTCTTTCGATATGCAACTTTATCATAAGATCCAATCAGATATTACCAAATATCTGAGGAAAACCTGGAGAAAAAAAACCCAGTCAGGGAAGAGGTCCTGGTGGGATTCGAACCACAGACTTCCTGCTCACGAGTCCGCGCCTTCGCGTTCGACATCGTGCTGTTTATTCGAATAGTTGCCATGGCGACCGTATTGTTATCAAAATATCAAAATATAACAAAAAGAATTCCTATCATTTTAGATTCAAATAAAACGTGAAATTAAATATAAATCAAGTTACACTATAATTTATTTATTGTATTGATAAATACGAGGTACGTCCAGAAAGTAAGTTCCGTTTCAATTTATCTCCGCTGCAGCGCTGCGATCGCAGTTCCGCACATGCGCGGTAGACGCTCTGTATCAAGGAGAAGAAACGTGCGCCATTTTGAGATCGCTGTCAGCCACGTACGCTTTGTTGTGCTTGTTTACAATATCGGTGTTGATTGAAAATCCCGCCGCTTGTGAAATCAGATCTGTGATTCGTTTTCTGAATGCTAGGAAAGTGAAACCAATTGAAATTTATCGGCAATTTATCGCTCCTAGCGACTTTCATCTGTTCTTACATCTCAAGTCTTTCCTTAGCGGTCAACACTTCAACAATGACGAAGAGCTGAAAGAAAATGTTTCCAACTGGTTGAAGACACAGGCGGCAAACTTCTATGAAGAAGGTATGCAAAAACTTGTGCCACGCTATGAAAAATGCCTGCAAAATTTCGGCAGTTATGTGGAAAAGTAGTTTGAGTTGTAGAATTTTGTGTAATAAATAATTTTTCTGTATCTGTACACAATTTAATTTTATTACCAAACGGAACTTACTTTCTGGACGTACTTCGTATAATACAGTCATCATAGGAACTGTTCTTATTTTTAAATAAATATTATTAAAAATCTTTTATATTTTTATGTGTTATTAACGAAACTACAGAAATGTGTTCTTACTATTCAATCTTACATTTTTTAAAACCTTCGTGTTTGATATTGCGCTGCTATACTTTCAAAACTGCAGAACCATATTTTTGAACCGTGGAACCATTGAACCATGATAATTATCGTATTATATTGTATTGTCATCTATTTCTGATCTATGTGCAAATTTTCAAGTCTCTATCTCATTTAGAAGTGCATGAAAAATTAATTACAAAATTCCACCCTAACAGACAAGGAAGCGAGCTAATAAAAGTATATGCAAGTAAGGAAAGAAAAGTTTAAATGTATTCCCCGACACAAGCAGTAGTGAAGACTTATCCTAAGAAAAAATATTATATTTCATACTGCATAAGATCTGAAAACACTCTTAACACTAAAACGCCCGTTAGCGGTAATATTTTCTTATGCATTTTTAATCGTTTTTCTCACTGAAAACTATAGCTTTTTTCCATGCATTTAGATTTTTCAGATTAAAGAGTTATTTTCTGTATGCAGTGAGAGAAATATTCTCAAACTGCTTAGCTAGGAACAGTGTGTCTTTGCTTCCGCCATTTTAGCATTAATAGTATTGGCTCTGGTCATCCCTGCCTGCAACTATTGGCAGCAGGAAGAGAGATAAAATGTAAAACCAAACAAGCAAATAACTAACTGCTTCATCTCTGGTCAATATTTTGAAGTGCGATCTGCGGAAAAGTGGAAAGCTGCGGAAGTGGAGGGGAGGCATGCGGCGAAAATACGCCACACCCGCCCACCCCACATACGCACACATACGCAGAAATCCATTCTACCGGACAGTTCGCATAATTCTATTAACACAGATAGGTCCGCATCCTCCTCACACCCCTTTCCTAACGCTTCGCAAATCATGGAGTCAATTAGCGATGACGACCTATATGTTCTGCTAGTGTATTCAACCCACTGTCCCGTGTATCTAAAACCTGTTCGTTTCCAACCAGTTTTGTAAACATTACGAGTGTATAAACATTATTTATGACTGGTTTTTGGCTAACAAAAATTATATCAGCGTGTCAGCATTCACGCATTTAATACATGCATGTATATGGTTAGTGGACATTGATGGATGGTGCTCAATTCTGAGTTTTCCCAATTTAATTAATGGAATGGTATCTGGGGATCCTTCCAATGACAAGTTGAAAATGTTGGACTTTGTGTCACTGACACAGATAACGAAGCGTAAATTAATGCTCTGTTATTATTTATTATATTTGTCATAAAATGTCATGGTTATTATAATATATCTGATATACCACACAACAGTGAAATGGCCCTATTAAATGTCATTAAAAATTTAAACCCTTAAAAGCGAAATTTGATTTCTATTTTGCTAACCGAGAGAAATTAGGTCAGAAATATATCTGTTAATGCAGGGAACATATTTAAAACTTTAACACTGAACAGACAAGAATCTGACATACCTAGAACAGCGGAAAGTGGCAATTATGATCCTATAAACAAGCAAAACTTTATCATTTTATTTATTAATAGCTTTATTTGAATTTTGAAATGCTTTCAGAAAAATAAACTAGTGGATATTGTCACGGATGCTATTTTCGGGCGGTAAATATTGGTGTCATTTAATTTGAAATTGAAACGTCTCGGAAAGGACATAGTTTTTGGTTATCCATATTTTTACCATTTTGTATTAGCATGAGATACTTAGTAAATTATTGCGCAACAGGAAAAGTTTGGTTTGTCACTTCCTGTGACAAACCCAAGGGTTTTCACCATGACATCAGTTTCCTTTGAGGAATCTGCTAAAGTCACGTAGGCCTCAGGATGTCATGTGTCAATCAGGATGTTTGAGAACTTTCTGTGTTGCTCTGTGATTGGCTGCTTTAATTCAAACCTAGGGCGGTGACACACCATATTTGGTAATGCCTCTGGGCCCCTCCCTGGGGTATGGGATTCTATTTAAGAGCCTGCAGGTTCCTGCAGAGGGGAGAGAGAGACAGGGAGAAAGAGAGAGCCTAAAGGCTAGGCTGAGGACCACGAGACTGACCGAGAAGTTATGACACATCTTCCAAGGTAAGCCCTGACTGGGGCCACAAGCAGCAGAATGGTTAGCAGGACACTGTCTTGATATTGTAACATTAACTTGAAAGGTCATTCACATTAGTTCGTATTTGGTATCATTCAGAGTGATTATAATAAAAGATAACTAACTTTAGCTCTACCATCTTTTTGTAACTTAGTTTCCCCTGTCATCTCCTAAAATCCTGGGGTGTGACAATATTAAATTATGCTTAAATATTTACATCAAAAAGACCTTAATCAGTAAATTTACCTTTTGGTTTTCAGTTCACGACTGCATAAGGTTATAGTTTCCGGTTGTTTCTTTATCTTGGCTCACTGCCACGTCAGAATACAGTGTAATGAGGAGTAGGGCATTCTTATTTTTCTTTGCTTGGTCAAGGTAATAGTCAAGGTACTACCTCAGCCATCAGTCAGTCTCAAAGTGGGGACGCAGTGGAATGGTGCATTCGTCCTTTTTACCTTATGAGGAATTTCACGACGAATTTTGTTCATTTTTCCCACTAATGACGCTTTCTTCTGTTGGAGTTTCTTAGCAAGTGGAAAAGATGTGAAGAAGTTTTTTGTCGTCAGGTTTCTCCCTTGATTTAGAAACGGCTCCTTTGACGTAGAACTACATATTGCCCTAGAGTTTGATTCTCCGGACGATATATATACTGGGATCCAGAATATCAGACCATATTTATCAGGTTTGTTGGGCATAAATTGGGTAAACTTGTACCCTGTTTTGCTTGGAAGTAATTGCTCATCAAAAGTTATACTTCCCTGGACGACAACAACGGAAACACTTTTCCACAAATCTATTCCAAATTTCAGGTACAAGAATGAAATTATCAGTTGGGAATCTTTCAGCTCGGGTTGATCTCTCATGAATTCGAAGAAATCTGAGCTGCTCCTGAAGTCTATCCCGTAACTTCGTGTTCTTGATGAACGTAGGTCCCCAGGAAGATCATCTACTGACATACTTTTCGTACTCCTTGCATGTGCTTAATCTTCTCCAGTTCAAGTGTAACAGACCACTAGTGTTTCAGTTCCATCCGAGCATTGGAGTCTGTATACTTCTTTATGAGACGAAGCATGAATTCATCTAAGAGTAGATGAAAAATACTGATGGGATTGTCATCCACTCGTTGGAAAGCATATGCAATAGGACCTCCTCGATCTTTTAGGACATTTTTTATAGCCGTTCTACCTAACGACGATTGTAACCTATTCAGACCCATTTCTAGTCACCATTTTCACTGTGGAGGAATCTGATGGATCTGCTAAGAGGACTGAGGCAATGGTTGAAGAGAATTAGCACCCGCTTCGGATAAGAAGTTCTCACTAATATTTACATCACTGTCGCTAGTTTTTGGCATAAATTCACTATCCGAGTCTGATAGACCAATTTCTGATTCAATGTCGGAACTCCTGGGGAGGGGAAACGCTCAAAATATCGTCATATGAAAGGCTCCTCTGGCGATACATTATACAACACACATATCGGGTCCCAACAATCAGGCGATACTTCTCTCTGCACATTATTGATCACTCTACCTGTATTGTTGGCCATTTGTCCAAAGTTTTACTGTACAATTACGCTATAAATATATAAGGGTCAGATGCACACCTCGCTGTTCTAGGTACAGGGCATCAAAAAAAAAAAAAAAAAAAAAAAAAGTACTAAAATATAACATCATAAACAGGAAAAAAAAATGGAATGAAAATCACGATATTTGGTGGACACATAAGGAAACTGTTCAACAATAAAGTTACTCAGCGTTCATTTTGACCCCTTCTGCAGTTCTATGATTTTAATCACACTCCTAATACAACAGTTTATGCACTTCTAACAGATTGAGATAATATATGCATAGATTATTTTATTCCCTTTGTTAACTAGTCATCACAGGCGATGAACACTGACGACACACGAGATGAAATACTAAACGGGGAAATTAATTTTTTAAATGAAAGAAGTGCTCCAGCCTTAAGTTTTAGCGTACCTCTCCAGCATTTGCCATTTTTGAGGACTGAGGAAAATCTGGAAAAACCTCAGTTTAGAAGAACAGTTCTGGTAGGAGCTGAACCCCAGACTTAATGACCTAGGTCACCCGTGGCGTTTCATAATAGTATACATATAGCTATAAGCTGATTATGGGCAGCCTAGTCTTCTTTCCCCATCTTCTGTGAATATCTTGAGACAAAATGATGTTCTAATAAGAGAAAAAAAAAAATTATTTAATTTTTAACTTTTTTCATAAATAGGGAAATATTTCATATAAATGTTAAAAAAAAGTCAGTGAATATGTGATGCATTTTCACATAATTTAAAAGCTGATATTAATACCATATATGTATGTGTATGCACGCGCGCGTGTGTATGAGGGTGCCAAAAATGTATACGCACTTTCACAGTAGATATCTATTTAATATATTTCAAAGTTGAACCAAACAACAACAGTAATGTGTAGTATGATGTCCTGTAAACAAATGTGACTCACATTACGTCATGCTAGCGTTGCTACAACAAAATGGAGCCAAGATTATCGTTTGAACAGCGGAAAACAATTGGAAAACCGAGAATGTTGCTGAAGTTCAAAGGCACTGAAGATCTGTGTACAGACCAGAACCGCTAACGCGAGTAACAATTGCACGCATTCGAGACAAATTTGAGAATCATGGTACCGTATGCAGATCTGGGAGACCTCGCACAGCAACAAGCCCCGCGTCCTCGGCTATAGTTTTGGAACGTTTCGAGCACTCGCCGTAGAAATTTACAAAGCAATGTGTTCGTGAGACTGGGATTAGCAGAACCAGCGTACACCGTATTGTTGAAACAGCAAGTTGAAAGCTTTCATCCCAAAATTTTTGCATGTACTAAATGAAAATGGCCCTAAAACGGCACGTGCTGAGAACGCTGAGGACACTTTCTCAAACGTTGCTCAATCAAGTTCAACGTACTCAGAAGTGTATCGATGCCGATGGTGGGCATTTTGAGCTATTTTCTATGTGTGTGTGTGAATTCAGTTTTGTCATGTTAACACAGTTTTTACTTGCTTGAAGTGTATATACATTTTGGGCACTCTCTGTGTATGTATTTCATGATAAAGAAAATTATAAATATTAAGGTCAGCTCTTGAAACTTTTACACGTAATGTCCTTGAACGTATCTCCACATCAAAGGGAAATGCATTTAGCATTCTCTTCCATTATAGACACTTTAATGCTGAATACAACAAATGCCTTTCTGTTTAAATAAGTTGACCGTCATAAATACTTTGGGATAAAAAGGAAAGCTCAGAGTAAATTTCTTGTTTTATATAACGCAGTTTCTCACAGTTTCCACAGGAAATAAAAAAGGGGAGAAAAGAGCTAATGAAATAGTTGGCGGTTACGTACAATTTATTTGGACGCAAACTTTCATGATGTAAAAGCACTCGAGAGTTGGGGCTTTAGAAAACATTCAGGTTTTAGTTCTTTTACATAATTCTTTTTGACAACTTAGTAGAAACTCTTACAACATTGGAATTAAATTCTTTTCGTGCGCAAAGTGATTTAGAGCCTACACCTTTCTTACTGAACGTTCTCCTCGAGGAAGAATAATAGTAAAAGCATCACCAGTAGTTATGGAAATATCCAGGTCCAAATCGATGTAAGAATAAACTTATTCAGAGATATTCAATAGTTTTGTGCCTTTAATAATTATGGTTTTTATAAACTTAAAGTGAAACATTTGCTAATTTCACAAAAAAAGCATTATTTAAATGAAGTTGAAACTACTCTTGTATTTAAGGACGTCAGGTAAACTTTCTCCAATGGCAAAAATCATTATATTATGCTATGCATATCACTCAAAAGAAAAATTTATTTTCTTATACAATTTTATTCCATTAATGAAGCTGTTTAGCCATTGCCAGATTACAACAAAGAAAAATAAATTATAGAAAGGAAGATTATATAGCGAGGGTGCCAAAAATTGTATAAACACTTTCACAGTAGATATCTATCTAATATATTTCATAGTTGAACCGAAAAACAACAGTAATGTTTAGTATGATCTGTAAACAGATGTGACTCACATACATAATGATAGCGTTGCTACGTGATAGGTAAATCAACAATGAACAAATGAAGCCAAGATTATCGTATGATGTTCTGTAAACAGATGTGACTCACATTACGGTATGATAGCGTTGCTACAAAAAAATAGAGCCGAAATTATCCTTTGAACAGCGGAAAGCAAATTTGCAGTGGTATTGGAAAACCGAGAATGTTGTTGAAGTTAAAAGGCAATAGGACGAAGAAATCTCAGCCGCGTTCTCCGGATCTAACTCCGTTGGACTTCTACCTATGGGGAACTCTTAAGGATGTTGTATGCCGTAGAAAACCAGCTACACTGCCAGCATTTCGGGAAGAAATTGAAACGGCATGTGCTGCAATCGTTGAGGACAATTTCGCAAACGTTGTTCAATCAGTAGTTCAACGTACTCAGAAGTGCATCGTAGCCGATGGTGGGCATTTTGAGCAACTGTTGCAACTGTAAAAGTCTAAGATGATTAGTGCTCATCATTTTCTGTTTGTGTGAATTCAGTTTTGTTATGTTAAAGCAGTTTTTTCTTTGCTTCAAGTGTTATACATTTTTGGCACTCTTTGAAATAGTGGTAACATGCGCTACAATGTCAACGTAAGGCGCTCTTTCCAATTAAAACAAATACATTAATGTTATAATTAATATACTATATAATATAATACTTTTCATTGTATATAATTTTCATGTATTGTATTTTCTAAGTTTTTCACTTAAATATCGTTTGCTTTTTTAATGTTATAAACTTTTTGAAAAAGGCTTAATCCGCTTGAAATAATAAATATAACTAAAAAGCCTCTAATAAACACAAATGCATTATACAATATTTATCCACATTCAGCACAACAGAGAAAGAGGTCACGTACAGTGTGGGTGAGGAGTGAACAAGGCTTACATGATAACAACATAAGTGTCGTAATTAAAAATATCAATTTTAAGACAAATATGAATCAACATATGGAGTGTACGGTGAGGAGAAAGCGTTTTCTTCGTTTTGTGTTAGGCCTAGATTACAGTTCTGTGTTTTTCTTATTTGTATAACATTATTACAGTACTAGACAAAGTATTAATATTAGTTTTGAACATTTAGTGCACACATATTTACGTAAATCCGATTGTATTAAAAGACCTATGAGACATTGCGCAGTATAAAATAGCATATTTCATCTGTTGATGTCTGCTTGTGACGGTGAGTATATTTAACTAGTTCACTTCTCTTTCCCTTCTTGCACATACGTTTAATTTTTTAAGACGTATAGTTGCAACACATCATATTGCATAACTATTTTATGTCATTTCATTCATATATGAACACCCTACCTGCCAACGGATGCCACCCGCTACTATTTGAAAGATTAAAACATTTATTTACATTGGTTGGTTTAAAGTTAACTGGATAAACGGTTGGCAAGTTCATTCCTCTTAACCTATTTAAAAGACCTTGGCTTTATTAACCAATGCCAATAGCAGGTCTTTTAAGAAGTAGCACAATACTGGTTCTTTTGGGTTTATTCTTCCTTTGAACAGTGGTTTATGGCCTCCTTAGCGTTTCGGGCTCTCGTAAGCAGCTACTCCATAGAACTTTTTCCTTTGTCGACATACATTTCATATGTTAAAGTTAAACCGTAGACACACATATATACACAAAGTTATACTAGTAATCACAATGCACAAAATATAATAGTTATGCACCAAAGTATAACTGTAAAAAAAAATCTAGCCCTGTCGAGAACCCAGAGATATATTTATCAGTTTCAAAACAGAAATGTTGTCCTTGAATCACCTGTACTGCTATATTATGTTACAAACTCACTGTGCAACAAGGCAAAATTTTCTTTTTGAGAAATATTCTAAATTTTGGTGTTTTCTATATGATCGTTGGTGGCAGATATTTGCAGCCTTTCATACTTCGATATCATTAATGTGTGAGAATCTAATAAGGTACATTTGAGCGCATAACTGCACATCTTCATATTTGGTGAATTAAACACCTAAAAATAGTTTTTGCTACGACTCTAAGAATTACCCATCAAAGATATTGTCTTCCCTTCCAATATGCGGCAGAAGCCATTATGATATCAGGAAAATCTTTCAACACAATCGAGGTAGATATTTTTAGAACTTTTGAGAGAGATTGAGCTGTAAAGACTGTTGAGAACCCGGTCTCTTAGTGTTATAAACAGTAAACTGTGCAAATACACTTCTCACTAGTCTTATATCTGACTCTCCAACTCGGTTTGTATCTCTATTGCGTTCCGATTTTACCATGCTATTCAAGGCAGTAAACATTGCCAAGTGTCGCCGGATATCACGGTCGTTCTTTTCAGCTATCCGGGATAACCCCAAAGTGGGTGCCCCCGGTGATATTCCTGCATTATGATATTGTTCCTCATCAGAAGCCGAGGCTTGTATCATGGATGTAATTCTGCTGCGGAACAAAGAGGTTGCTATCGCATAACGCCCTCTTGTTGCGATGCAGGTAGTTCGATATAGGGAACACAACCTCTGAACCGTATCGTCTTTATTCGCAGTGGACAATACATTGAGTAAATGGCCAGTGGGAAACGCGAGTAGGTAGAGCATACATTTATCCAAATAATACATCGATATTTCAAGTTTAAAGTTTGCTTAGTACGACTATCATGCACTTTCTCCATCTCCTATTTGAATATTTGGCTTTATTAGTCCTTTGTCTTCGCTATTCGCGTCAGTGAGACTTTGCATTTTTACATCCACTTCAATTTAAGCTCAGCACTTCCTTGGTAATTTGGAAAATGATAACCATCAATAATGTGACTTTCAAAATGTATAGTCAACATTTTTTAATTCAATAGACTATACATTTAATTTAAGGACCAACACTACTCCTAGAAGGGTTGGAAAGTTGTAAAAAAAACTTCATTTTTATATTCACAAACTTCTAAAGAAGGAAATAATCTTTACGTGGAACTGCATACAGAAACACCAGAAGAGATGTACTACCTTACGTAATTCTTTCTGGAATATCAAGGGGCTCTTTCACATTTCTCATAGTCTTGGGTCAATATTGACAAAATAGGAGGCATGCCTAAGGTAGATTTTGCATAATATTTTTAACAAATAAATGTGAGGAATAAAATCATTGTTGTAACCAAGGTTTTTGCAATGACGTGGTATTTGTACATACACGTTCTATCTCCAGTTCATACACACTGCTATATTATGTTCGTTGTTTCTGTCTGTTCAACTATTTCGTCCAAGTTTTTACTACTCTATAAATGTGCACATTAAAACTGTGTTTTATAATATTTTTAATTTGCATTTACTGGCATACATTTCTTAATTATAATTTAACTGAAAAACTACTTATTCTAACAAATACATCTTCAAATAGCGTTCTGTAACCGTCACATATGGGGGTAGATCCATAAGTTTCCGGCCTCACCAATAAGGATTATCGCCTTCAAAAAATCTGGTGTCATATCTTATCTGTTAAGTAAATAATTGTAGCTGTAACTTCCGCTCCCTGTGTTCAATTGTTCAGATATAGTTGCATAAAGAAGGCTGTATGTAGAAGATTTTGACATGTTCAAAATGCAGTGACGAGCTGTTATTAAGTTCTTCACAAAAGAAGGACTTACTCTAAATGAAATTAAACAGCGATTGGATGATGTATATGGGGGAAAATCCCCCTCATATTCTACCGTAAAAGAATGGGCCAATTTTTTTCGAATGGATCGAGAAAGCATTGAAGACGAAGAGCGTGCAGATCGGCCCTTGCAGGTGCTCACTCCTGAAAACATCGCTAATGTGGAAGGAGAAATTATGGAAGATCGGCGGCTCAAAGTTACAGAAATAGCAGCAAGATTGGGTCTTTCTAAAACAAGAGTCCTTCGAATTATTCGGGAACATTTAAACATGAATAAGATTAGTGAAAGATGAGTGCCTAGACTTCTTTTCCTCATTGCAAAAGCAGCAACGAGTCATCTGTTGTCAGGCATTTTTGGAGCTCTGCCGTGACAACGAGAGAGAAGCTCTGTAAACCATCGTTACAGAAGATGAGACTATGGTCCTCTACTATGATCGCTTGTCCAAAAGAGAATCAATGGAGTGGCATAAACCTGGCGAAAGACCGCCTCTAAAGGCCAAGGTCACTCAGTCAACCAAGAAGAACCTGGCCACAATCTTTTGGGACTGTGAAAGAATATTCTTCATTGACTACAAGTAGAGGAACAGCATAGTAAATGGGGAGTACTATGCTGGCCTACTACACAGACTACGTCCTTCCATCAAAGAGAAAAGGCCGGGAAAGCTGAGTGGTGGTGTGCGCGCCTTCTTCACAACGCGCGTGTGCACATAGCTCTTGTTGCAAAGGAAGCTGTGCAGAAATGTGACTTCAAGGAGATCGACCATCCATCCTACAGCCCAGATCTAGCTCCCAGTAATATCTTCCTTTTTTCAGCATTTTAAAATCTTCTATTAATCAATATTGATATAATATATATAATTATGACTATGATAATCATTCAAAGAAAGAACAGAATGTCAATTTACAATATTTCACATCAATTACACAGCCTGCCAACACGTTGCATAGTTTGACATATATAATTTGAAAGTGTATATTTTAGAGTTTTAATTTAATTAAACACGGCATAAAGCAGAAGAAAGGGGGACTGATTTACATATCCCCCCCTCAAATTATGGAAAAATATTTTGTGAAAATGGTTTACATTATCTCCCTAATATCTTTTCTTGCCTATAGAATTGTGTTTTATAAATAACAGGAAACTCTCGGGAGATTGTCCATAACATGAAAGTTAATATCCAGCTCATGCAAACAGGCAAAAAAGAATGACGTTGCGATGTTACATGGGAGAAAAAAGAACATATTCGAATGCATAGAGAAAACCCATTTAAAACGGTTAATATTTTATAACCTAGAGCGCAGGTTACGTTTTCTCTAGAGGAAGATTTACGAAACTCGATGTTAATACAAACAGAAACTGTAGTGTATTTCACTTTTAATATTTACCTGGCTGATGCAGAAAAGAATCATATCAGAAATATCTTTCACTGAACAATTTCCATTTATTATTTCTATTGTAAATGCATAAATAATGCTATACAAGCCACAAATCAGTTGTGTTCTAACTTGATTCTGTAGTCATAACATATTTGTTTTGAGTAAATGTTACTTTTATTTGCTTTTGTTTATTTTTTAACTTCATCCATGGTAAAAAATAAATAGGAACACAGATGATCAGAGTAAAATAGATCAGCACTGGCTAATCATGAGATATAAAGACATGTTAACTAGTTATGGTCTTAGTTTTATTAGGCACTAATTTAGAAAATATGGGATTGAATGAATGAATAGTGTTTAACCCCGTTTTGCTACATAGGCACCACAGACGATGGACACTGATGATACATGAGATGAAATGATAAATTGAGAAAGGATATTTTTTTAAGGAAGGAAACGTTCCAGGCCTAAGTTTAGGCTATTTACCCGGCAATTGCCATTTATGAGGACTGAGGCAAACCTGGAAAAAACCTCAGATAGAGAGGATCCTGGTGGGATTCGAACCCCAGACCTACCATTCATGAGTCCGCGCCTTAACGACCTCGGTCACCCGTGGCGGTAGAAAATATGGGAGTTCTGCTGATGAGTCTTTCTAAAGTGTATGTATGTATGTATGTATGTATATATATATATATATATATATATATATATATATACTAATTGCTGATAAGAGTGCAGTTAAAGGGTAAATGTCCCACAAAAGTACATAAATGGGAGATGAAAATTTTGGTATAACTAATGCGTTCAGTTATAGTTGATTTGATTTACTTACGAACGCTCTTTAACATTTCAGGTCATCAGTGTCCCATTCAATTCAGGGCGTGAAACGGCCGACAAATTTTGCTCAGAGGCCTCTTTTTTCAGGCTTGAGGTTCTTTTTCGTGCCGTAAATGTACGACACGGGACCCACGGCTTTACTTCCCTTCCGAAGGAAGCCATACTTAGGATTTTTACGCCCAAAAAAATCCATCGATCCTGGCCGGGTTCGAACCCGCGTTTTGGGTGTAGGAGGCAAGTATGGTAACCACTACACCACCAGGACCGACAAATTTAAGTGTGACGAAGTAGTGATGGATTTGTTTATGCCCATTTTGCAGACAAAACTTCTGACTATTTTTGGAGGGGAGGATTGAAATGTTAATTCACAGTTATGAGAAATGTATTGCAATAAAGGGTAACTATATTGAAAAGTAAAATATAGTTTTTGTCTTTATCATACCTAGAAAATGGTTAGGGCCGAAACTTATGGATCTACCCTCGTAGCATTTGTATTAAAAATTGAGAGTGAGAAGATATCGGCTATTGAACTTTTTTGCAATTCTGAAATCACTGTTAGAATTCAAGATAGTAGTGCGAAACATTTTTAACTTTTAACTTCAGAAACTCAGTGCTTGCTTTACACGTTGCAAGAAATACATGAACAAAAATGTTCACTGTCAATGTAAAGAACTCCATTTTGTGTAAGTTACATTCAAACATGCCTCATTAATAACCATACTGAGGAACCGACGTCTTTATCTTGACTGATAATCTTAAGTATGGCTTCCTTCGGAAGGAAAGTAAAGCCTTGGGTCCCTTGTCGCAGATTTACGGCACCTAAAAGAACCTCAAGCCTGATAGAAGAGATATCTGAGCCAAATGTGATCGATTGGTTCTGTTTGCTACAGTCACCACTTTCTATTTTTTTGCGAACTAGAGCTACATAGATTAATACGAAGAAATATTTCCAGAAACACAAGCTGGTTAAAAAGGTTCTAGTTTTCGTTAAGCCAGTTCTGATATGTTAGTATTTAATCTATCTCTATTAACTACAATAAAATTTAGCTGGACTCTTAAAGTCCCATCGTAGATAATATTTAATACTTTAGTGACGCTAGCTTAGAAAACAGGCGTTAAAACATTCCATTGAGAATAAAATGATTTCAAATTACAAGTATGTTACATAAACGGAATATTTCATGGAGATTTCCAAAATGCGTTATACTATTATTAATATAATTTATCTGAGCGTTAGTTGGTCCTGTAGGTATAGCGGTAACCATACTTAACTTTCTAAATCCAAGATCGCAGGTTCAAACCCGGCTAGTAGACCCTCAAGTCTGAAAGAGAGGCCTCTGAGCAAAATTTGTCGGCCGTTTCACGCCCTGAGTTGAATGGGACGCTGATGACCTGAGATGTTAAAGAGCGTCCGTAAATAAATAAAATCAACACTTAAATTTCCTTCCTCAAGTTCGTTCTTGAGTTTTGAGAAGAGGAAATAGTCACTGGGAGCTAGATCTGGCTGTAGGGTAGATTGTCGATCTCCTTGAAGCCACATTTCTTCACAGCTTCATTTGTAACAAGAGCTGTGTGCACAGGCGCGCTGTTGTGAAAAAGGCACACAGCACCCTCAGCTTTCCTTGACTTTTCTGTTTTAATGGAAGCACGTAGTCTGTGTAATATGCCAACGTAGTACTCCCCATTTACTGGGGTGTTCCTCTCCTTGAAGTCAATGAAGAGTATTCCTTCACAGTCCCAAAAGATTGTAGCTATGATCTTCTTGTTTGACTGAGTGACCTTGGCTTTATAAGCGGTGCTTCACCAGGTTTACGCCACTCCATTGATTCTCTTTTGCACAAGAGATAGTAGATTACCATAGTTTCATCTCCTTAAACAATGGTTTACAGAACTTCTCTCTCGTAGCCACGGCAGAGCTCCAAAAATACTTGACAACAAATGACTAGTTGCTGCTTTTGGACTGAGGAAAGAAGTCTAGGCTCCCATCTTGCACTAACCTTATTCATGCTTAAATGTTCATGAATTATTTGAAGGACTTTTGTTTTAGAAAGGCCCAACCTTGCTGCTATTTCTGTAACTTCATAATTTCTCCTTCCACAAGAGCGATGTTTTCAGCAGTGAGCACCTCCAAGGACCGACCTGCACGCTCTTCGTCGTCAATGCTTTCTCGACCTATTCAGAAAAAGTGAGCCATTTCTTTTACGGAAGAATATGAGGGGGATGTATCCCCATATACACCGCGCAATTGCTGTTTAATTTCATTTGGAGTAAGTCCTCCTTTTGTGAAGAAATTAATAACAGCTCGATACTCCATTTTGAACACGTTATAATCTTCTACACAGCCTTCTTTATGCAACTGTATCTGAACAAATGAACGCAGATACAGCTGCAATTATTTACTTAATAGATAGGAAATGACACAGATTAGGATTTTGTGAAAGCAATAATCCATGCCTACTGAGAGAGGAAATACGACTTTAAATTAGGAAAAATATAAATATCCTTATCAACAGCTAGAAAAGGTGATAGCCAACTTGTTTTTGAATGTTCAATATTGTATTGGTATTAAACCTCTGCAAAATCGTCGAATTCTTTACGAGTCTCCACGCAAACCTATAGATATGAAAATACGTTAAAAATCCTGCAGACAATTATTTCATATCAGCTGAAACAATTTCTTTGCACTCTGAATGTTGTTTGAAAGAATGTGTGCAACAGAACCCAGGCCTAATTTTTTTTCTATTTAAATACAACTTTATTTTACTGAAAACATTATTACTGCCTCTTTGATTAGCCCCGCCAAAATGTGTGTTGATGTTATCGATAGTAAAAGCTAAGGTTGTGTTTACTAATTATATTTGCTGGGAAATTACAAAACTACATCTGTGAGAACATCTAAACTTTCTCCTTTCACATTAACGACTTGCAGCATTTTCACCAAAATACCAATCAGTTACATAAAATAACCTTCAAACATAGGAACTATTTTTGAACTTTGTGATTCGAACTGTCAATTATTACTACATAGTACTTTTTCTATCTCCTGGACAACTTCTTGCATGGCGTATGGGGCTAGGACTTTTGAAAAATTTACGTGAAGAAATATTACTAAAATGTATAACATTTTCAGTGCTGAAATGCTTGTACTTATAAACATGGCCCATTCTTATTCCCTAAGTTAAAGTATGTAATCTGCTTGGTCATAGTTTGTCAGTTCGTTGGAAATTAAAAAGACATTTAATCAGTTCGTCTCTGGCCTGAAGAAAACACCAAATAATAGGAAAACCACAGTCCTACCTCTTCCGAATTTCCCAGTCTTACTCATAGGGATCAAAGATTGAATTTGCTACTTTATTGTATGAGCACTTTGACAATATCAAGGAATGTGTGCTTTCTTTGAATCTATCATTGCACATACATGTGTTTTCTGACAATTTCTTTAAATGAATAATTCTTGAACGAGTCTTGGAATAAAAACTATGAATGTGGTTGCCAATGCGGAAAGAAAACACACACTCACTGGCTCTTGCTCGTAAAAGTCGCTGTCGGGTAACGGAAACAAAAAACTTGTAACTTTTTTCAGAAGTCAAAACAAATTGAAATGCTAATTTATATTTCTGAGATTTGAAAGACCTGCATTATCTGACCGTCTTTTATGAGTCATGGAAAACACAGAATTATAGTTATTTAAATACATGACTGTTTCATTGTCATAGTACTTTTACCTCTTTATGTACGAAAATTCATTTTGCACTTTATTATTGATCTTGTATTTTCACTTAGGAGTGCCTGCAAAAGTCAAAACATCCACAAAAATCAACTTACTCATACAGCAAGAAACTTCCGAGAACTAAAGTCCCGAGAGACAGCAAAGAGTCCCGACGAAAGTTGTGTGTGGCCTCTTGTAAAAGTGTAAATATTGCAGGTATTTTTTTTCACTAAACGTAATGTAATCTATGCATTGTCCTCCGTAACTTTCTGGGGGAAATTTGTTGTTCCTTATTACAAAACTGAGTTTTTAATTTTTACCACACGTTGTCTTATTGGGATTCGTAATTACTTCATATATATATATATACATATATATATATATATAAATTAACACTAATAATAAAAGTAGATAAAGATAAAACACAGAGAAACAGTCACACTTGAAATTGCTATATTTCGAACTACTGCGAGTTCTTCAATGGCAAGAAGCTAGACAAGTGAAGGTGATAAAAGTAAATATTGAGTATCGAAGGTAACGTTATGCATGGAAACAGATGAAACTAGATATGAGAGTGTGGGAAGAAAAAACTAATGTGTAAGATTTAAACCAGGAGGTATGCGCGCTTTATGTAAAAATATAGCTGCCATTTCTCTATCTCTGAGTAAACTTTCACAGCATTATGTAGGTAAAGCATCAATAAGACTAAAAGCATCATCAAAATCCTTACAGTGAGATAAGGCATGTTGGGCAACCGGCAAGGGAGACTTGGTTTTAACAGAACGTCTATGATTGTTCATGCGTAGCGAAACAACAGTAGAAGTTAAGCCAATATAAAACGCTTTGCAAAGCTTACAAGATAACATATATACGACGTTCTTGGAAGAACAGGTAGCAAATGAAGAAATGTTGAATTCCTTGGATAAATTAGGGCTATGGAATGATTTGCACGGCATAATTAGTGCACAGGTTTTACATTTAGGACGTTGGCAAGGATACGAGCCAGCAAAGGGACGTGGTAAATTCGGAGAGGCTAGGTTACGGCGAAATATACTTTTAAGGTTAGGGGGTTTTCTGAAAGTAAGGCGGGGTACAATTTTAGAAAAATCATTTAAAGATGGATACATTAACAAAGTATCGTGACATTCTTTCAAAATAGGTCTGAAGCATTTTATATTGGTTTAACTTCTACTGTTGTTTCGCTACGCATGAACAATCATAGACGTTCTGTTAAAAACAAGTCTCCCTTGCCTGTTGCCCATGCCTTATCTCACTGTAAGGATTTTGATGATGCTTTTAGTCTAACTCTTATTGATGCTTTACCTACACAATGCTCTGAAAGTTTACTCAGAGATAGAGAAATGGCTGCTATATTTTTACATAAAGCGCGTATACCACCTGGTTTAAATCTCACATATTAGTTTTTTTCTTCCCACACTCTCATTTCTAGTTTCATCTGTTTCCATGCATAACGTTACCTTCGATACTCAATATTTACTTTTATCACCTTCACTTGTCTAGCTTCTTGCCATTGAAGAACTCGCAGTAGTTCGAAATATAGCAATTTCAAGTGTGACTCTTTCTCTGTGTTTTATCTTTATCTACTTTTATTATTAGTGTTAATTTGTTACATTGTTAATAGTGTTTCTTTATTTTTATGTTTCATATATATATATATATATATATATATATATACACACCCACGCACTAACCTTAACGCTAAACTTTGGTAAATCCTAGAAACCGGTGGACCCAATGGTTTTCTGGGGCTCGCTACGGCCTAACGACCTACGCTCACATCTTTTTTGTAAATACAAGTTGGTAAGGGTGGATAAATCATTCTAATGTTGGCAAATCTCCTTTGATTCCGACAGAACAAGAAATTCGTAAATATCCATTTATAGCGCATTGTATGCGTGATACTATGTTTAGAAGTAATCATTGGAATGGTTGCAAATCTGCTTTAACTCCAGCAGGAAAAAAAGCACCAGGACATGAAGATTCGAACTCAACAACTTCACAACTATAACATCACGCTCTAACCATCTAAGCTATCATGCCATTGGGCTTGGAAGCCTTATTATCTAGCTGTATCTGTGCAAGACACTCTACCTTCGGCTCTCTCCGCTGTCGCTCGGGACTGCAGCCCTTACGACCTTTGATTTCCAACAGAAAAATGCATTCGTAAATATCAATTTATAGCTCATTGTGGGCGTGGTATTATGTTAGGGAATAAATCATTGTATGGTTCGTTGCGTTTGAAAGTATTATTATCTAGCTATATCTGTGCAAGTCACACTATCTTTGTCTCTCTCCGCTGTCGTTCGGAACTGCAGCTTTTACCACGCCAGCAGTCTCGAAGGTTTCTTGCTGTAAGGGCAAGTCAAAAAACACCTTGTCTCTTCAACAGTCACCAAACAGCTGTTGACTGTTGCCGATTGTTGCACAATCAAATATTGATATAGCACTTGATTCGCAAACAATGAACCAATAATTTGAAAATCGTATGTTATGATATCTCGTTTAAGAAGTGTTTGCAAATCTTTTACTATTTCTACATACCTACAGTAATTCTCGTAAATAAAACAAACGTATGTGTAACGTGTCATGATATGAAGCAAAAACCGGCATTTATTTTCAATTTTGATCCATTTGGGTTATTTATATGTTTGAAAAAACCCTTTCGTGTCGCTAAGCTATAAAATCCTATATTAGATGAATATATTCAATTCCTGTGTCATTTTCAATCCCTTTTATTATGCTTTAATTTGATATGTAGTATTTGAAGAACTTTCACAAAATAAAAATTACTTTCGATGAATTTAAAAACATTCCTTTTAACTTTGCAATTTTTTTTTTTCTGTACTTAAGGGTACTATTGCCAGAATTTCAAAATTTTGAAATTGGTTTCTTAGGCAAATGGAGTGTTAACTATAGTACAGAAGATAGGGGACTATTCTAATTTAAAAATTATTCACACAAGTAAACGATTTTTAATGCACCCCTTATTCATAATATTTTACGTTGTATTTTTGGACACACTGCAAATGTCGTGTGCGCGCGCGCGCGTGTGTTATTGGAGTTTGCAGTAAACTTTGCCATTTAGTTTAAAGGTAACTCTAAAGTGTATGCTTAATTATGCAAATTTTTTTCTGCAAATTCATTTTAAATGTTATCAACTGTATATTTTATATTCCAATACAAACGTGAGTCAGACAGCAGAAGAATGAAAAAAATAAACAATGAAGAATATGTTTGTTAAGTGTCACTATTACATTTAAAGAGCTAAAACGTCCAAAATCAGAGCGATAGAATCGGCAAAGGTAAAGAACAAGGTATTCTCCTCAAGCTGTAAAATAGAATGGGGTATAAAAATATATGTAACAGCTGAAAAAATGTCAAAATAGTTTAAAGATTCTTCTTCAGAAAATGCAGACGAAACTGGTAATTTTTAAGACAGGAAATATATGATACTGTTGGTACTTAAACTTTGAAATTTCACCAGTCAGCATCCAAAGACTGCATGTAAATGCTTATGCTAAAAAGAATATTTTAAAAAATGACAAGTATCGAAATCATATATGTCCTCTAAGTGTTCAAAACTACAAAAACCGTGGTAGAATATTGGAGTGAATTTTAAATTTTAAATTTTAATCTATTTTACAGCAAAGGGGAGTAACAAATTGACATTACTTTCTCTTTGGTCAGTTCATGGGATCAATAAAAGAATAATGAATCAGGATTTTCAAACTAGACGTACCGAGCAGCAAACAATTGGTTATGGAAAAGTATACCTTAAGTACAGCAGCTGATAAACATCCAAAACTTATTATTTTAAAGTTATTACACAAGACTTTCAATAAACAATATAGAGCACACAACCTTCTTATTATTGTGAATTGAAAGCAAATTCTATTTAAAAAAAAAAAAACTCAAATATATCTCTGCAGCCTTGAATTTTTTTTAAAAAATAAAAACACTTATCTTATCACTTTTATTAACTATGATAAAGTTGGAATATGGACCATAATACATCACTTTTTTGAATGTTTTGCAAAGTTTTAATAGTGTTTAACGCCCGTTTTTAATACTCAGGCACCACAGGCGGTGGAAAATGACGATACATGAGATGAAATGATATATTGGGAAAGCATTTTTGTTTTAAAGAAGGAAAAGTTCAAGGCCTATGCTTAGAGTACCTCCCCGGCATTTGCCATTTATGAGGACTGAGGAAAACCTGGAATAAACCTCAGTTTGGGAGAATGGTCCTGGTGGGAATCGAATCCCAGACGTCTCCCGCTCATGATTCCACACCTTAATGACCATGGCGGTGAGGTCTATAGAGTTATGCGTTTTAGAATTTTTAAAAATTAAAAATTACTCCTGTTCATCTTGTTATATACAATAAAGGAAACATTATAAATGTCAAACACTATCAAAACTAAACCTATCGTTGATTTTATATGAAATGAACAATAAAATAATACATTTTAGGTAGTAAATGTGTGAAAGTTGGGCTTTTGACCTAAATATGAGTTTTAAAGTATAATAATCCTCTATTAAATGCAATTATTTTAATCAAATGTGAATAGATAAAGTTTGTTTCATAACCCTAAAAAGAAAAATGAGACATTTGACCTAATGATAATTTTACAAATAGTTAATTATTGCTATGGGAAGTGAGAAAAATTGACAAACACGAAAAAGCGTTCCACGCCACAGTAAACACGCATGAAAAAGTCGCTCTTTCAATTGGGTCTTGTAATCCAATCGCAGAGTTTATGTTTCTGTGTCCGGATATACCTTGTTTGCTTGCGCACGCGTGCCGTTCACTGTTCTGGGATACGAACTCAATGTAAACAATGCACGAGCGGTTTTCTAAGAAGAATGTAAACAAAGGTCTGGATATCCGATTTATGAACCTCTAAGCATTTTATCTCCGTTTGATTACTAGCCTAGCGTCATGAGCCTCGCTATTGGCTGAGTTGATGCTAGTATGGAAATAGAACAATAATATTTTAGAAAAGCAAGCGGACAACTTAGTTGTGATCTAGAATAAGCTCCGGTTAACAGTTCATGATAAAGAACCAACTAACAGATATGGCTATGAGTGCTATAACTTCAATTGATTTGCTTTCCCTAACGTTGAAAGGGGAATCTTCAGACATTTTACTTTGCTAATCGGAAATAATAAACATTTTAGAGTAATGGTAGATAAATTGATTTGAGGACGAAGTGAATAATCATTTTCAATTCAGACATATTTCCTACAGTTGTCCTTTCTGTTTACATTCATGTAACTTTTTAATTTAATTCCTGTTTTGAAACAAGAAGCTAAATTCATAAATCTATATCTTAAAGTGATTCGGGCTACAATATTTAATAGCCATATAACCTAACAATGTCAACTGCTACAGCTATGGTATAAAATAAATATTAATTATATTTAAACTTACATATTAAAAAGTTGTGATTCATTATTAGTAGTAATAATATAAGAAGAAAGAAAAACCGCCAAGGGTGGCCAGGTCGTTAAAATGCGGCCTTGTGAGCATGAGGTCTGGGGTTCGAATCCCGCCAGGACCATCCTCCCTGACTGAGGTTTTTTCCAGGTTTTCCTCATCCTCATAAATGGCAAATGCCGAGGAGGTACCCTAAACTTAGACCTGGAACGTTTCCTTCCTTAAAAAAATCCTTTCCCAATGTATCATTTCATCTCGTGTATCATCAATGTCACCATCTGTGGTGCCTCAGTAGTAAAAACGGGCGTTGAATACTAATAAAACAAAAATAAGAAAAAACGATATATTACAATAATAGAAAACTATAAATAGTAATTTGCTTGAAGTAATTGCATTTTATTATTAGCCACAAAAAGTATGAAGAAAATTTCTCCATCCTGATCTTATAGTTCAGTAATGTCACATTCACTTGTGTATAGCTTTGCTCTCAACTCTACCCAATGTGATGGATGCTCTTATGAGCACAACACTGAAAATAGAAAATAATTTTCAAAATGTTATTCGTTTTATTTCAGAATTTATGTTTTTGTAAAAAAAAAAAAAAAAAAAAAAAAAAAAATCTGAACATGTAACCAATGCTTGAATAAATTTCGACCCTGTGGAAAGTTACGCAGTTTGACTATAAATAGCTTTTTGGGCTCAGAATTTAGATGCAGGAGTGTATTCATTCAGCTCGTTTGACAAATTTTATAATGCCATAACCCACAGCTGGTATATTATTACTTCCAGCTGTCTACGTCATTGGCTCTGAAACGGACTCTACGCTCAGGGCCTCCATTTTTATCAAACCTTTATACTCTTTTTCATGTGATATATAAATTTAGTCCTTTATTTTATTAATTTTTTTATTTAATAAATAGTAACAGATCCAGTGTATTATGTTGTATGTTACTGGAACTGTAAACTTAAAAGTACAAGTATGAAGATTAAATTTCGAATAATTTTAATATATACTATGAGGGCGGATTGGAAAGTAACGCACAATATTTTTTTCTGCGTTGGTATTGCAGCTGGGATGTTGAAATTTCAGCAAGATATGGTTTGAAACTTTCACTACAGACGCTATTTTGTTGTCATGTGCAGCTCTAGTGAGAGAAGCGTGAACTATGCAACAAAGATGGCGCGTATGTTACTGTCTTTCGCTTGTGAAGAGAAGCGAGGAGGTTTTGTGGGCTAAAGGGCATAACCGAAATTCACAGGGACAAGCGTGGCGTGTATGGGGACGACTGTATGGACAGTCTCCAGGTGGTGTGCATTCCTCAAAGACGGCCGTGTTCGCCACGTTCCGGGCGGCCGGTAACGGCTGCAACCTCGCAGAATGTCACAGGCATTGAGACGGCAATTCTGAGCGACCTGTGGATCCAACTGCGAACCTGATCTAGCATGATCAACATTTCATACGGTGAGGTGTACGATATTGTGAAGTTTCGTGAAGTTTGTGCTCGCTGGGTGCCTAAGAACCTGACAGGCGACCACAAGAGCCAGCGAATGACAAGCTTGGATCACTTATCGCGTTAAGTTGCAGAGGAGCAGGACTTTCTGAAGGAAATCGACACTGGTGATGAGTCGTGGGCGTACCCACTGCACGCCCGAAACAAATCAGACCTCCCTGGAGTGGAAACACGCTGCTTCCCCAGTAAAGAAAACATTCAAAGTGACTGCATCTACTCAAAGTGCTTGCGACAGTATTCTGGAATATAAATATGTTTTACTGGCGGACTTTTCTGAACATGGGACCACTGTGAATGCTGCAGCCTACATTAAAACCTTGGTAAAGTTGGTCGTGCCCTTCGTAACAAACGTCGTAACATTAATGCTGACTATGTCAAACTTCTTCATGACAATGCTCGCCCACATATTGCTGCTGCTGTTCGTTAGAAAATCAACAAATTTGGTTGGGAGGTGCGTCCAGCGTCCACCATACAGTCCAGACCAGGTACCGTCGGACTTTCATTTGTTTCTTCCCATGAAGAAATTCCTGGCCGGTCAACGCTTTGCGTCAGAAGCAGAAGTGAAAACAGCAGTTCGCAGATGGCTACACTCCAACCGAACGGACTTCTAGGAACAGGGTATTATTATACGATGGAAGAAATACTTTGAGTAAGTTGGCGACTATGTAGAAAAATAGACAAAAGATGTCAGTTCATTTATTTATACTGGTACCTATTAAACTTTTTTTTTAAAACAAAAGTAGCTGTGTGTTACTTTCCGATCCACCCTAGTACTTTGACAAATATTCTTTAAGTTTCAGCACTCTTACGTTGCTGAGATAAAATTATTTATTTATATATAAATCCTCTCTGTTCTTAGCTTATGCTTTGAGACTTCAATGCAAAGCAATGGTTACACTGGAACATACAGGATGAGAGAGACCAGTAATTACTTAGCTGTGACGTCTTGTTTATATGTGCGCATGAGTACGTGCGTGTTTGCCTTTCTCACTGTGCTGTCAAACTAGGAACGTCTACTATAATATAATTAAATACACCTGTACCGCTTGTACCTTACAGGTAGCAAATCTGGTATATGAGAGAGGGCTATAGTTGCACTCAAACTAAGGGGCTTTATCTCTAAAATAGCTCAATTGCGCCTCTGAAAAAGTAATGGCTTAGTCCAAGTTATGGTTTTTATTCTAGAGTAGGAAAGACACCAGTAGGAAAGGCAGGAGCTATACGCGCAAAATTTTCATTCTCATTTTTACTTTGTGTGAAACATGTGAGTTAAAAAGTATTCCATTCCTTTTTCTTCGTCGACGCACATTCCTTCATTGGATTTTATAATAATTAGCTGTACTTCTTACATATTGCAATAGGAGCTCTCTTTTCATATACATAAATTGCAATTAGCCTGGGTCCAATATAGCAACGAGGCAATGCAAATAAAAATATATGAAAGAAGTTTAGAACAAGGCTAGAGGATATCAACAGTCAGGAAATCGTGGCAAAATGTAACACAGAGCCTATTAAATGAAATTAAACTAATCCGCAGTAAATAAGTACATATGCTTGTGCTTGTTCCAGGGAGAAAGACGAGATCAGAAATTACCTGGTTTAGGCGGGGGGGGGGGGTTGGAAGGCTCACAAAATAATGGATAGTTCTGGTAGGAGAGTTTGCCCATTTTGTGCAGGGAATGAAGAATGGGTACATATTCTGTCAGAATGTATCCACAGGAAACACCTGAGAAAAACGCTGTCTCCATAAAACTTTTTAAGACAATAAGAGATCGATTGGCATGCTTAGGTCTGTATACAAACCACGCTATATGAGTGAATGTGGGCATTTTTCCTAGATTAAAGTGTGCAAAGCTAAAAGAAATTTATTTCCAGGTTAGAATGCAATAACTTGTATAATTATAAATAATATGTAATATATTTCAGTTCATACATCTGTAAACACTATTTATCACATTTTATTATTTTAAAAATATTTATTATCATTAATGTCGTCTTATTTTTTATTATTATTTGTTCCTCCTTCAAAGTGTGTGTCATATTTAAGCATGTATTGTCTACGATCCATGTGTAAATATATTTGTAATGTATATATAGAATGTTATAACCTGCAACTACTACTATATATTGCAACAAATTAAGATGGTGGTAGACAGGAAGAATCAGACTGGAAAAACTCTGGTAATGGGGGATTCGACCACGGATCTTCAGCCTTCCCTGCTTACGCTCTAATTATTTCGAAATAATAATTTCTTATACAAGATGGCGGTGCTCTTGTTGTTTCACGATCTACCTGAAAGGTTCTATGAAATCCAACAGCACATTTTTCAGCGTGTTCACGAAAAGTTAAATGGAAGGAATTAAATTCTTTTCCTTATTTGGGTGAAAGGTTTCAGAAGTGTTAGATATTCAGTGCGAAGTGAGCGATGTCGTAGTGAAAATTCTGTGTAGCTTCAGAATGGAGACTTAGATTGAATGACTTAAAAGCCACAAAATAAATCCTCTGGTATGCTAGTAAAATGCATTTCTGTGTATGGCACAGAGATGTATAGCTCAAGGGCAGTCTTTTCGTTAACAGCCCAAAAGGAAAGAAAATAAAAATATAATTTAGGCGAGTAAATATATATTCAGCCAAAAAGAAATTGAAAAAGCAATGTATGCTGATGCTAAAAAAAATATCAACATATCCAGTACTACCGCAGCTGTAGAATAAAACAGGTGCCCTATGGCATTGGAGTGAATATGAACCTAACACTGTGTTTGCTCTACAGTTAACCAAAATTATTTATGCAAGTGGTAAACGCTAATTAATAACCTGTGAATTTTATTTGAGATGTTATTGAACAATGTTTATTTGGCCAATAATTTAAAATAATCACCAGCGGCAAAGATATTTATGACTGTATTGGAAATTGCTTTGCTACAAATAATGTTTCATGGGGAAATGGTATCTCTCTTTACACTGACGAAGCGATAGCTTTAACGGTAAAAATTATAGGTTTCATGTTCCACGAGGAAGATAAACCTGACTATAGGGAAACGTGCACAGAGGCGCAAATTATGAAGTGTTGATGGGGAGTCAATTTAAAATGCTGAAATAATAAAGTGTGCAAATGAAAACAGTAAGGCCTGGAGTGTGTACAGTTTGCGAATCTTTGAGAACCGTTTTCATTTGGTTTATTTACGGACGCTCTTTAACATCTCAGATCATCAGCGTCCCATTCAATTCAGGGCGTGAAACGGCTGACAAATTTTGCTCAGAAGCCTCTTCTTTCTGGCTTGAGGTTCTTTATCGTGCTGTAAATGTACGACACGGGACCTACAGTTTTACTTCCCTTCCAAAGGAAGTCATACTTAGGATTTTTACGCCCGAAAATTACGCCCAGTTCTGGACGGGTTTGAACCCGCGATCTTGGGTTTAGAAGGCAAGTATGGTTACCTCTTCACTACCAGGACCGACCGTGAGAGCCGAGCATACTAAGTTATCAACGAGCTAGACATGAAACAGAGGAATTGCATGGCTTAGACTGCGAAGCTGGAAGACAAGTAAGGTTGCTGTCAGGAAGACAGAAGAATTTGCCCATTATGCGCAGAACCGTAAGACTGGAATGATCCGAAATGCTGATCTCAAGAGGAATGTGTTATGGCGTTGATATGCTTTTTATGCGCAATGGTATTGCTAGATTCAATAACTTTTTTGCTATTTTACACAATAAATATAATCTTTCAGGAAATAATTGAAGCACTAGCACAAAAGCATAGCATTTTATGTTATAGATTTTCATAGAGACGTAATGATAGGCGTCAGACATCCATTCTGATAACAGAGTAAAACTGTTACTTTAACAGCAGCAAAAAGCGATTTTAGAAACAAAGAAGGGGGGAAAATAACTACAAAAAATAAGTTAATGTTTCGTCTTTAAGGGCCTGATTTGTTTAAAATATTCAGATATGCATTACTGTAAGAAACATAGTGTTTAATTCAACGAATGTATTCAATAACATGGTCTAAAGCAGAGAAGAAATTGATGTTAAAGAGCTGCTTCACCAAGCGGCTAAATGAACATCGGAACATTGCTTATGAATGTGTCCTCTTCTATTTACAAAGTAGAACTTTCCCCCACTCCTTTACACAGCTTTAATGGCAGTATACCTTACAACTTTAATGTTTAAATGGAGGCATACCTAAGCAGATACAGATTTACATTTACCGCTGAAACATTAGTGAAGCACTTGATGCATACTTCTGCTCCGAAAATTATAGAAACACAGTTACGGGTGTACATATTTTATGTCAATAGGAGAAAGTGAGCAAATTTCCGCACTTGGGGATCAATACCGCGTTTGTGAATAGTCAGAAAGGTAAATTTTTTATAGTACTAGAAACAAACAAGTATAGCAAACAAGTACTACAGGAGGAAAAAAAAACTGAGATACTGCCTGAAATATTCTAATACTGTATTATACCGAGAGTACAAAAAATGTAAACACACTTTCAAAGTAGATATCTATTTAATATATTTCAAAGTTGAACCGAAAAACAACAATAATGTGTAGTATAATGTTCTGTAAACAGATGTGACTTACATTACGCTATGCTAGCGTTGCTACAACAAAATAGAGTCAAGATTATCGTTTGAACAGCGGAAAGCAATTTTGAAGTGGTATTGGAACACCCATTCCTTTTGAAGTGTACACTGTCCCAGTGTACCTGAACATGATACGCACGTCGTCTTACCCGTCATTTATATACTGTATGGAAATGAGAAACTTTACTTCTAACAGAATGGTGCACCACCACATTTTCATCGTGATGTACGTGCGTACCTTGATGACAATGCGCTGGATAGGACGAAGAGGTCCGATTGAGTTTCCACCGCGTTCTCCAGATCTAACTCCGTTGAACTTCTACCTGTGGGGAACTCTTAAGGATGTTGTATACCGTAGAAAACCAGCTACACTGGCAGCACTTCGGGAAGTAATTGAAACGGCATGTGCTGCAATCGCTGATGATACTTTCGCAAACGTTATTCAATCAATAGTCAACGCAGTCAGCTCGTGAGCGCGAGGTCTGGGGTTCGAATCCCGACAGCACCGTCATCCTTGACTGAGGTTTTTTTTCCAGATTTTCCTCAGTTCTCATAAATGGTAAATGCCAGGGAGGTACCTTAAACTTAGGCCTGGAACGTTTCCTTCCTTAAAAGTAAATCCTTTCCCAATATACCATTTCATATAATGTATCATCAGTGTCTACCGCCTGTGGTGCCTCGGCAGTAAAAACGGATATTAAATACCATTCATTCATGTATTCAAATCTACATGCATATATACAAATATCCAAATACTTCGATATATTTACGTTTTCTATCAATAATTTTAATAAAAACGCATAAAAATGAGTGGAACCCTTACTCTTGAGCCCCCCTTCCTTTTACTACACCCCGTCTCCAACCCCCCTTCCTCTTCACTATAGTCATTTCTTTGTTGGGTCTCCTCTAAAAATATTCCCAAATTGTGGGAGTATCTTGCATGCACCAATACTTCCCGGCATTTGTTTAAATTTCCATTGGAATTCAGAAATTTCGGTGATAAATGCTCATTTCTTAAAATCTCCGTTTTCCTGCATTCTGTCACAATATATTTCCAGATATCGATCTCTCTGCAAATTTAAGTTTATTAAGCAACATGGATTAATATGAAAAGTTTTCTGCATATAAGGCGCTTTGAATTCTGTTTATGTCCATCTCCGAGTCATATCAAATTTATTGCAAGTACTTATCACAACACTAAATCACAAATCACAATTTCCGCTCATGTTACTTGAATTAGTGCTGATAGGATTGCTGTTAACTAACCCAGAACTTCATTCAGCTTGTGTTTTTCGAATACATGATAGAACAGAAATGAAGTATTGTGTTAAAACAATTTTATTACCACCGACTTATGCCAAGTATAAATTGAAACTGACCAATATATTGGGACAATTCTAAGCACGTGGTTTTTTTTACCAAGTCGGAAGAGCAAGCTATGCATTGTTGCAGCCGTTCAGTTGAACAATCGAAAGTAAAAGAAATAAACTGAGCATTGTTGCAGGTGATTACTTATCTGTCTCAAAATATCATGGCAAATATAAAATGTGTTATACAGGGTATCTCAAAAACTTCGACAACGCTAAGGATGTTGTGTTGGAAGGCAATTTGATCGTTTTTTAAGAATGTTCACGATTTGGGCGCTGTAGAGCATCGAAGTTTGAGAACGGTGGGATGCCACAATTTGTTCAGATTCATTCTGGTGTCCTAGTAGTTACGCATTCCTAGCCATCAGCTACATGGAGATGGGTGATATGAGCCAAATAATATTTTTGCGCATGCGCTTTATTCTTCCATCCTTGGTGCGCATCCTTTTGGTCTTGTTACATGTGAATACTATGTCAACTCTTTTGAATGTTTGCCCCGTGTTAGATGCCAAAGCGTGATGTGGGTTCGTCCAGCTCCGCTGTAGGAGGAGGTATTGACAATGTACGAGGAGGACCCGTCCACCAGTTCTCTGCACGTGGTGATCTGCAATCAAGTAGGAGGTAGGAACCCTTTGTATTGTACTGCTCTTGTTGGGTTATTGACGAAATGGGAAACGGACACCCATCACAATACCAGAATCATTCATAAACTTCGACGCTGTACAGCGCCCAAATCGTGTTTTACAGATATGAGCTCCTTCTTGAAAAATTATCAAAGTTATCATCCCTAACAACGTATTAAACGTTGTAGGTATTTTTTAAAAAACCCGGTAGAATTTTTGGATGCAGTTGAATTTATTTTTAGATTCTAAAATTCCGCGACACCCCATGGGACTGCGTGATGTCACTATGTCGTAACACATTAGTTGAGAATGTTCCTCTACAAAACTAATCATTACAAATACTTCTGACACGGCGTCTCATGTGGAAGTAACCATTCTGAGAAACTGGAATTTCTTGAAGGGTGCGGCTCCTCCGGTTGGGATCCTTTATCTAGAAACAGCGTTAGGAACTCTGTTTACGTTCGTGTCTCACTACGCAGTGTCTCCTTCAAATAATCTCTGCCTCCCAAAAGTGCCTCATTAGCGAAACAGACACAAACGGATAGCCCTTGAGTATGACTGAAATTCCGAAAGTTTTTTTATCTGTCTCTATCAATTCAAAACACTCCTCAAGAGGCAGCTTCGGTAAACTATTACATATAATTCGTGTTATGTATTAACTATTATTCATATTAATGTTTCGTTACATATTAACAATTAATCATGTACTCTGACCCTTTATTTATTATACATATTATTCATTGGTCCTTATTGACAATTTAACAAGTAACTTTTTACTTGTATTCATGGATTTAAGTTGTTGTTTTAAGCAAATTATACATTTTCTGCTAGTAAATTCCGCAAAATAGTGATGATATAAAGCTGGTAAAATCAAAACGCGAGCAACACAAATTGATACATGCAGGATATGTACGTATAATAAATATCGAACGATTTGTGATGTTACTATAGCAATGAAATAACACCGGAGACTGTAAAACAACAACCATGTGTGTATATGATCACTACACCATATAACACGAGTAAAATATGTTAATCATTCTCCAAATATGGGACCATTTGGAACAATTTGGCATTAGTGTGTATTGAAAACATTAAGGCAGGAACGTCAAGAAAGTACTTGTATTTTAATATCCAAATAAGAATGCGACAAGTAACGTGGGGTTAACATCAAACTCCCAAGAATTGAAACAATAAAAGGACACCTGCGAAATGGCCGAAGAAAAACTTTGTACATGAAGTCAGACACTTTCATGAACTCCATGAAATTGGAAAAAGAAAGTAGTGAATGTGGATAAATGGCTTCTACACTTCGGTCCAGAAAACCCGGAAAAGTAATAGTTTTGGAAACAAAAAGACATTTGCTATATTTGTTGTATCATATCGGATAATGGTTGAAACTCTAAAATAGCTCTTTAAACTTCTTGGTGTCTTGTAGTAAGCTCTTATGGGAAGTAAAACAAAACGTTCTTATAAAACTTCTTTTCTAAATTTAAAAATAAAACAATAGACTCATTACGACGTTCATTATGACAGAAAGTCATATCAGTTGATTCTGAAGCCAAAGTGGGCAGTCTTATTAAAGAATTTCGAGGTATACATCTAGCAGGATATTTATTGCATCTTTCTCAATCGTCTTGGACAAAACTATAGTCGGAGTTAAGAGTATATAAAGGATGAAAATGGGGGTTAGTTCCATTCCCCAGGAACAATTGTCTTTGTGCTACAAGAAGATTTTATCAATGCATTTAAATAATTAAAAGAAACGGTGGAAGCAGACATGATAAATGCTTCTGAATATTTCAAAGATATCTTACTTTCAGGAGAAGTCGTGCAAGAAGAGGGCAGCAGTCATTCTATCCTCCAGAAATATGAAATTTCTATGTCCGAATACTTTAAAAAATTCCAAAACATAAGCCACATACTTCTCTATATGATAGATTCAAAGTGAGACAGCGATTGAAATGAACACAGACAGAATACAAGTAGGGGGCTCAACAGCCAAGAAGAAAAGAAAAGCCTTTATATGAAAGGAAAGAAAGAATTGTAAACACTAAAATTTCAAAGAAGAAAATAATAATGGTTTATAGATCACATCTTATCTGGTAATAATAATAATAATAATAATAATAATAATAATAATAATTATAATAACATTTAAACTCAATTACCAGTAAAATAAAATTAACCAATATAATGAGAAATATCTGTCGAAAGACAGTATTAAAAATGACATAAAACATTTACTAAGTTAAGATGTTTTTGTTATAAAGACAATTGTAGATAAGTATTTAAGCAAGAAAAGCTGAAGGGTTTATATTACTTTGAGAAGGCATTTGATACTATAAATAGAGAAGTAATATAGTTAAAGGAATAATAAAGTTCATTATAAAACTATGATAAATGGTATATACTGATAATTATTTTGCGTCAAATTTTCATGTGATGAGGTAACGGATTATATGCAGAGTAAAACATAGTAAGACAAGGTTGTAAATTAAGTACAACACTGTTCAATCTTTATATTGATGACATTTTGGAAGAAACTAAAAGAGATAAATTATATCTACCAGTAATAAATAATAACAAAATACCAGGGTTGCTTTTTGCAGATGATTTAGTAATCAAATCTGTATCTAATGGAAGATTAGGAAGAGCAATTGAAGTAGTAAACAATTGGTATTGAAAATTAATGAAAATAAACAAAAGATCTCAGTTTTTAAAAGAGGTTATATGTTGGAAAATAATGAAAAATGGCAGTTAAATGGGAGAAAAATAGAGGCGCTAAGGAAAATTAATTATCTGGGGACAAGTTTAAGCTCTAATGGAAGTTGGAAGGGGCAGAAATGTAGCAACAGCAAAAGGAAAAGCAGCTATAAGAACATGTTTAAGAAAAATTCCTTATGTAAGAGAGAATTGACTGAAAAAAATACACAACCACAATGAAAGCTAAAATATTGTATGGGGCAGAAAATTGGGGTGTAGAGGATGCATGGAAAGAGGTTGATAAAATAAATAGAAATTTTTATAAATTGATTTTAGGTTTACCAACATCATCCCCAACTAGAATTAGGTAGATATTCCACTAAGAAAAATATAATCACAAAATTATGAAATATTTATTCAGAATTACCACACTAGAAGAGATTGATATTATTAAAGAATGTCTTAGTATGCAGGAGAAATGTAAGTGGAAAGAATCATAGTATTTCAAATTGCAGGAAATTTTGCAACAGATAGGCTATGGAAATGTATGAATAAATAGGGGGTACCAAAACAGAGGATTTTGGAAAGAAATACATCTAAGATTGGAAGACATTGAACAACAAGGAATAATTAGTAGTTTAGGTGAAAAGAGTTCATTAAAACTTTTTAGGGGAACAAAAATACTATGGAGTAAGGGAAAATATACAGAACAATGTGATAAGGCAGGTAGAGAAGTGTTTGCTTGGGTTAGAACTGGAGCTAGGAATTTAAAAGAATTAGGATATGATAGAGTATTAGGAAATAGTTTAATGTGTAGAGAAACAAATATATATTTTCATTGTTTGTTATATTGTAATCAAACAGTGATGAGAGTAAAGGTTTGGAATAAAAAATGGGAAAATTTAGATGGATAAATTATAATTAGGAAGATTTTAACTGTAAAAGAAGAGAAAGATATAAAAATGATAGGGAACTATTTAGGTAAAGTTAGAGAAAAATGGATAAGAATGAGGAAGAGGATAATGGAAGGAAATGTAGAAAAAAATGTAACTTTAGAAGTTTAATAATTTATGGATTTACAGTGGATTTAGGGAAGGAAAGAGAGAAATGATAAAGAATATATAGTTAATGCTTGATAAATTGAATAGAGGAGGAAATGGGAGTAAATTAGTATTAGAAACAGCAATATTATATACCAATAACCTGGGTGTTAGTGCCTATATAGTCCTAAGGAAATAAGTAATTCACAAGTATAGGATAATAGTTGAATGTAGTGTTTAGAATTAAAATATTTTAATGGTCATTAATGATAAGTATTAATTTTATATTGATAATTAGTATTATGGAATTGACGAAGACATAGATCTTATTGTGACATATAAAATTGTGTGTTGATGTAAAGAGAAACAAATTCAACAACCCTAAAGCTGAAAGTTATATATATAACAGAAAAAAAAACATTATAGCAAATTTCCTCGCATGTAAAAATGTAGTATTGAGGCGAATATCAAGAATGTTATTCATTCCTGCTGAAAGTTCTAGATCTTAGAGAATACAGCCTAGTTTTCCCTTCCTTCTTACCTAAGATAATATTCTGAGATCATTAAACGTCAAAGCACTCATACTTTCTGATGCACATCGCATGCGAGATTCAAAAAATGCAAAGCAGGCTATCCATTGCTTGCTGGGTTCAGTTAGAATGGAAATACGGTGCTGGCCTCATAAACTGGTGGAATGGAAATGAATATTTATGGCCACAAACTTATACAAACGCATGCGCCACACATTTAAGTTATTATTTATAATTCTAGGCTATTAAATTTGTATGTCAATTCCGGTGTTCTAAAACGTAACGTTACTTGAATTGCAAATATAAGCCGATTTACCCCCTTGAAGTACAGAAACGCCAAACGTACATCTGTCTATTTCTAAATATTTAATTGAAGCTACCGTAGTACACGGATGGTAACCTGGTAGCGTTTTCTCTCATTCATCTAATAATGTTATGCCATGTCAGATTATTGATGTTTTTTTTCTAGTTATTAGAATTTGTTTATTATTGATATACTTTCAAAAAAGTATTCCCAATATTCTATAGGACAATACCAGGAAATATAATTTGAGAATAAGTATTTCAATAATGATCAAATATCAGAATAATTAAGTATCTGTTTCTACAGTGTTTAAAATCAAATTTCAGTTATATTAAATTACGCTGTTTTTATTAAAAGATGATGTAGCGTTTTATTTTACACCTATAATTATTTGTTTCGAGTGCAGTGAAATTTCAGTTCAGAATAAATAATTTCGTACCGCTACGGCTGGCCGAGAACGCTAAGCTGCGAGCTCGTGAGCGGAATGTTTGGGTTTCGTTCGATTCCTTCTAGAACTGTCTCCCTTACTAAGGTTTATTCCAGGTTTTCATCAGTTCTCATAAAGACAAATGCCGGAAAGGTACCTAAAACTTATACATGAAACATTTTCTTCCATTAAAAGCTTTCCAAATTTATCATTTCATTTCATGTGTCACTTAGTGCTCATCGCCTGTGTTGCCTCAGCAGTAAATTCGGGTTAAACACTGTTAAAAATAAAAATAATGAATTTTAATGATGACCATATATCACAGTTACAAAATGCCTATATCTAATGCATACAAAAGTAAATTGAAATCATTTTCTGTTGTAATTATTTTTATTTTATTTTATGTAAATTAAAACAAAATTTTCTTTTATAACTCTGACTTTTTGTTTCAAATTAAAATGAAAAACCTATGATTCAAACCCCAGGAGCACATAATAAATGTTAATTTTAATTCCATTACATTCATAGGCTTATTTTCATGTATGTTTATAAACCATGCACCTTCCGACAATGTGTACTTAAAACTTGTTTGTTGGCGTGTATGCACATACACACACATTTAAACGTAACAATCTTTTTCAGGACACATACACAATCCTAAAGATTATGAATAGACCAATCAGAGATACAGGCAACACAAAGTTAAGAAAATTGACAAATGGCAAGCGCCTAATAACGACGTTTCGGTAGTAAGCAATCTATTGTCGATTATTGGAAAACGCGAGTTCGAATTCAGTTTGCACACATAATTGCCTAATTTGAATTAGACATCGCACAAATAGCTACCAGAAGCAAATGGCAATAGGGCGGTCATGTCGCTAGAATGCAGGGCAATAGATGGACCTACAAGATCTCCATGTGGGACCCTGGATAGGAAAAAGGACTGAAGCAGGTGGACAGACCTCTCAAGGAACATGCAGGTCAAGAGTAGCAAGAGGAAGAGAAAAATGGAAATCTCTCGAGAAGCAACTAGTGCAGTGAGAAATGGAGTAACCAAAGAACAAATCAGTCAGTGTGTTAAACAGCATACGAACAACTAGCGAGGAATAGCTCACTACGTTAGGAAAAGGCGAGCGTTCTCTTATCTTTAATATTCTGGCTAATAGTTACATGTTTCGAGTAGTTATTTAGGTAGCAAGCATGGGCTGCTCACTGTCTATTACACTATGGGATGAATGAGGATCTTGTGTGTTCCAAAACCAATTTTTCTACAAGGAAACATAGCCATTTAAGTTGAATCATGCCTCATAAGTAAAAAGTATTAAATATGGGTAAACAGTACTGTCAACGGTATTTTGTAAAATCCTTTTACATAAATTTGCTCGTTTTCGTCTCAAGCGGTTGAAATTCATGAACTATAGTCACTCTGTAGGACTTCAATTTTTAAAGTTTAGTTGCTGTAAGAAGTAGAGATTTTTAAAACACCCGCTTGCTGTGCAACGCTTCTTTGGAGAGCGTTTGAATGATGTACCAAATTTATCAGTTTTTACCTCCGTTAGAGCATTTCTTGTTTGCTTCTTAGGTTTAGCGTTTAGCGATCCCGTTGTCCTAAGCTTATTAACCAGACGTCTAACAGTTTCTCTATCTGGAACTAAAATACCAGGAAATTTCTCCTGAAACTGTCTACACGCCTATTTACATGATTCGGTTTTTACGTGTGTATCATGCAAAAAAAATTCTGTTCAAGCTTCAATTTTTCGGTAGGTATTTCAGTGGACTATTAACAATAACCTAATATAATTCACACACAACACAGATGTCTTGAATAAACTTTCACCTATGTGATGCACAATGAACAAACTCTAGTCTTTACAGCTCGAACAGAAGCAACAATTGACACAGTTTAACACAGCTGATAGATGTAACCTTGAGCGGGTCATTCACCGCTAGTGCGCTACTGGAATAATATCTAGGTCACTGCAGTGTAAGCGATCTGCGCATATACGCGATCTGGGTGAATCAAGTATTAATACTTTGTAGGATTCAGATTAGATATGCGTAGTGGATACAAGTAGCACAGTGATTATTATTTTATATATGAATAGAAAGAAAGTCAGAAAACCACTGCTCTCAGCAATCTTAGAATGCCAGTCGTATTAATGTTTTTAGTTTCATACATTTGAGATTAAGAAAGTAACATAGGAGGTGAACCATTGAACACTCACCGTGAACATCCACACATCCCACTTGGTTCTTCATGATGCTGGTGTTGATCTGACACATGTAGCAGCCGCGGTCCGACTCCTTCACCTGCCGGATGTGCAGCTGCCACGTACGGTGGTTATCATGCGTCACGCTGATCCGCGAGTTGTGTGTAACTACTTTGTTATGGACAGTCAGTATTGTCTGATCCTCAGCCTTGATCCATGCAACCTACACAGAAATATTTCACTCAACAACCATTTTAAATCAATATAACTATTGAACATATTTTGGTAAATTAATTCAAATATATAAGTAGACCAAAATGTATCAGCCAATTTAAAAAAATGACTTACATTTATGGGCAGAAAATTAGCCTTAGGCAGACCTTTTTTACTATCAGAAGCTATTTAGATCTTACAGTCGATGCATCCTCAAACGTATTTGATGAATAAAGCTAACTTAATTAGTGAAATATCTAAACAAGCTATAAAAAATCTGTCCAGAATTACAAATGCTAGTTCAAACAGTCTACATCGTTTTTCTGCGCAGGAGGAAAGGTAATTTCCCTCCTTTTTGCATTTTCAGACTAACATTTTATTCACGCTTTAGAAAAACAAAGATGATGGAATTATTCAACAAGAACATTTTTGGAAAAAAAAACAATCAGAGAAAATTAATGAAATTGAAACTAATGGGCATAGACTGAAAGTGATTTAATGTCTTGATAGGACACATTTTTATTTTTACTATTTTAATATATTAATAGATTTTGTGAAAAAAGTTATTTGGAAGCAGTACCAGATATTGAAAATGGATAACTTTAACATGTGATCATTTGAGAGCGTAGGCTTTCACGGCCGGAGTCATAGATGTAACTACAATTTTCTTCGTCCACGCCACCGAAGATGCCCGCCGTAGTTGCGGACGAAACGTCTGGAATTCTCATCTCCAGCAGACCATGGGACAACAGCCCGGAAGAAAACTGTAGTTACATGGGATCATTTACTGGATATTTTAAAAGATCTGCACAACTCTTAAAATTTGAAGAAATCTAGAAAGTGTTGACACTTGTTTGAAAATAATAACAGTATGGTAGAGGAAAGTCTCGAAAAAGCTATTTATTAGTTATGGTGCGCCAAAACTATGATAATGAAGATCACGTTATTAATATACAGTATTAAGAACATTGTAAAAATATTGTTCTTAATGATTCATCTAAGTAATTTTTAGTATGTTGATGTTCTGTTTTAATCTGAGTAGGCCTGAATCTCATGCCAGACAAAAAAATTAGAAAATGGGGGGGGACCTCAAAGAAGCAGGCAACTCTAGAACTGTATTGCGCAACTCTACGGGAGACATTATAATGGGTGAATCATGAATTTGACCAAAAAACCAAGCTAAGATCCTGAACCTTAACAAAATGGTTCCCGTCGGTCCTGGTGGTCTTGTTCCATAAATCGAAGATAGCGGGTTTATCCCGGCCAGGATCGATGGATTTTTTCGAGTGTAAAAATGCCAAGTATGGCTTCCTTCCGAAGGGAAGTAAAGCCGTGGGTCCCGTGTCGTACATTTACGGCACGAAAAGAACCTCAAACCTGAAAGAAGAGGCCTCTGAGCAAAATTTGTCGCCCGTTTCTCGCCCTGAATTGAATGGGACGCTGATGACCTGAAATGTTAAAGGAGAGACCAAAAATAAAAACGACCTCATAGAAAAGTTAACAGATACAGAATTCTATCCTAAGACTGCTTTTACATTATAAATTGCAATTGGCATTCTATTATTTTCATTAATAGTAAATGTATAAATAATAGACTTAAATATGCTATATTTCTAACGTAGGACACGTTAACAACTTTGCTGTAAAGCAACTTAATGAGTTTGCGTTAGTTAAAAAATACACTTATTAAAACTTTTATACATTATGAAGCTTCAGCTATGTCATTTTTTTAATTGCAATCTTTATTAGCAACAGGCTTTCAGAGTTGTAATGGGAGTCTTCAAATATTGGGAACGTTGTAGGGCAGTAGATGAACAGAGGAACTTTTCAGCACTGCGGCTAAGCCGATGAGCTTTTTGTACTTGCGGAAGGAAGAGATAAGATGAAGGATACATCTAGCGGCCAAACCTCGAAGCGCAGAGGCACGGACGTAACATTTCTCTATACGCTACTGGTTTGAATTATCTGCAGCGTAAGAGGATAATTCTGTTCCGTGCGGAGTTTTCCGGATCCTTAACATGTTTCTAGATAAAAGACTCTGATTCCGATGGAGCCTCCGAAGAGTTCTAGCCCCTCATACCACACGCCGGGTAGAAACATTTAAAAGCGCAAGTCACTGTCACACCGCGCCAAACCATCTCACCTAGAACTTTCGACCCTGTAGCAGGACCAACAGACTGAAATGAAAAGAACATAGGGGAGCGGAAAAGTCATATAATGCAAAAACATCGCCTAAGTAACCAGGGAAATCCACAAAAAACTAATAATGTCTGAATAGTTATGCCAGCGGAAATTGAGCCTCGGACATTCGAAATTCGAGTCTCAAGCAATTATACTTGAAAATGTATAAAAATAAAATTGCATATGCATAATTGTGCTCTAAATAAATATTTTGTAACAAATTTGAAATATAAAAATTAACAAATTGTAGACAATACAAAAACAAAATAAGTACTAGAAAGTACCAGAGAAGAAAATTACTGAAACTAATCAAAGGTTTCTCGATTTAGATAACTATCTCATTATTATAAATAGGAATTAATGTTCAAAAAGAATATTTGACAAAGTATAACTTTACAGTACATCCCCGGTAATATAAACTGAAATTGCAAAGACTATTAATTGCTTAAAAGCAATTATTTAGTAAAATATGGTCTAACTTTAATGCGGCAACAATATATGTCGTTTAATGTAAGTATAAAATAAAAAACAGAAACGAAATATTTGTTCTATATTTTGCGATTCACTTTTAACACTGACTTCTGTATTTTAGTACCAACTCACCTGTGGTACAGTAAAACGAAACGTCGAATGTCCGTATGGACAACACACGTGTTCCACCTAAACGTAATTACCCTAATCCTGTGAACCGGATCCTCTCTTGCGGAAGTCGCTCAATGTGCTTCTCAAAAAAGATTGTCAGAGCAATCAATACGGCACTGGAAATCGTTGACACTTCAGCTGTTTTAAAGGGACAAGCAAATAGCAATCATGGGTGATAGAGACCAGCACCTGCTAGCGGAATTTGCACCGAAGAGTGTTGTTATGTTGGGTAGTATGTGCAATAACAACACAAGAGCTTAACGATTTGAATGTTAGTTCTTGGTCTCCTTGCCCAATTATTGCAGCGTCCAATGACACGCTACTGCATAAAGTTGAAACATATGTTTCTGACCACAATGATAACTAATGTTGTGTCATCAATATTTACAGGAATATTTTATCCAGGAATATGTAAAATAACATGAAGGCACACGAAACATGACTAATTAGTCATCAAATGAGCCTAACAGGACTTCTGATATAAAGATGGTATAATTTTTACAACTTTTGACATTTTTCCATTTGATGGCGCTATATTATTTTCTTCCAATGAACAAATCTGAAACCTTCTAGGTCTAATCTCCTAAAAATGATATTTTTCCTCTGAAAAGCTATACATTACCGGAGCTGTTTGGTGTTCTGAAAATAATTATTGTTTTATTCTACGTTTTAGCATGTTAAAACGTAGGTATCAATTAGATACTTATAGCCGTTCTGATCTAATTGCTTATGCCTGATCTGTCTTCTAACACCATTTCTTCTTTTTCAAAGCTTTATGCCCGGTGATAAATAGTTCAAAATACACATACGAGGTAAGGTCAATAAGTTTCCGGCTTCGCCTTCACAATAGCCTAATCTAGTGTCATACCTTATCTATTATGTAAGTAGTTGCAGCTGTAACTTCCGCTCCGCTGTGTTCAGTTGTTCAGATATAGTTGCATAAAGGAGGTCATGTGTACAAGATTGTGACATGTTCAAAATGGAATTTCGAGCTGTTATTACGGTCTTCACAAAAGAAAGACTTGCTCCAAATGAAATTAAATAGCGATTGAACGGAGTATACGGAAAAAGCATCCCCCTCATATTCTACCGTTAAAGAATGGGACAAACTTTTTCGAATGGGTCGAGAAAGCATTAAAGACGAAGAGCCTGCAAGTCCGCCGGCCCTTGGAGGTGCTCACTCCTTAAAACATCGCTCTTGTGCAAGGATAAATTATGGAAGACCGGCGGCTCAAAGTTACAGAAACAGCAGCAAGGTTGGGCCTTTCTAACACAATAGTCCTTCGAATTATTCATGAACATTAAAACATGAATAAGGTTAGTGCAAGATGGGTGTCTAGACTTCTTTCCTCAGTCCAGAAGCAGCTAGTCATCTGTTTTCAGGCATTTTGGAGTTCTGCCGTGCCAACAAAACATTGCAAACATCCACCAATAAATTGCGTTAGTGAGGGATCGGATGTGATATCCATCCAATGCATGCAAAAAGATATTTTGAATTTGCAGAATGTGGAATGATTGCAAATGATCAGCGTGAAAAATTTAGCAACATGTTCCTCACCCACCATTCATTTTCCTCTGTTTGGGAAACTGAAAAATATTTGCGTGATAGACAAATTCGACCCTTCAAAGATGAAATGTTGAAATGGTTTCAATAGTAAGATGCCTGTTTCTACCGAATGGATATGGAAAAACAAATTTGCGTTGTGACAAATGCTTCATTAACTACAATAATCATGTGGAAAATTAAAGGAGGGATTTTAAAATAAACCAATATTTTTGTGTCCATTCACACAACCACGGAGCAATTTGCTACTGATTAGTTTCATCACATGACCATCCTAGGAATATTAGTTTTGGTACTCCTATGCCAAGGCTGCCAAAAAATGTACACACACTTTCACAGTAGATATCTATTTAATATATTTCAAAATTGAACCGAAAAACAATAGTAATGTGTAGTATGATGTTCTGTAAACAGATGTGACTCATATTAAGTTATGCTAGCGTTGCCACAACAAAATGGAGCCAAGATTATTGTTTGAATAGCGGAAAGCCACTTCGAAGTGGTATTGGAAAACCGAGAATGTTGTTGAAGTTCAAATGCAATGGAGGCGTGTGTACAGAACAGTGCCGCCAAAGCGAGTAACAATTGCACGCCTGTAATTGGAGACAAATTTGAGACTCGTGGTACCGTATGCAACACCACATTACCACGAGATGTACGTGTGTACCTTGATGACAATCTTCCAAGGCAATGGATAGGACGAAGAGGTCCGATTGAGTTTTCACCGCGTTCTCCAGAACTAACTCCGATGGACTTCTACCTAGAGGGAACTCTTAAGGATGTTGTATACCGTAGAAAATCAGCTACACTGGCAGCACTTCGGGAAGAAATTGAAACGGCATGTGCTGCAATCGCTGAGGACACTTTCGCAAACGTTGCTCAATCAGTAGTTCAACGTAATCAGAAGTGTATCGATGCCGATGGTGGACATTTTGAGCAACTGTTGTGACTATGTCTAAGATGATTACATTTTTTGGCATCCTCTGTATGTGCAGATTCAATTGGGCGTTTTTGGTGAAAGCAGAGAAATGTTTAATGATGAATATATTCGACTCCTTTGAATATATGTAGAGACTGTAAAACTTATAGAAGCTGAAGGCCAGTATTATCGAAATTAGTGAAATCCTCCACTGACATTTGATGATATTTAGCTAAAGTTTGGGTTTTTTTGGGGGGGGGCATCCTAGTAAAGAAATTACTATTTTTTGGAATAAAAAATTTAAATATTGCACCTAGAAAACGAAATGCTTTAGTGTTTCCTGTTGCTTGGTAGCTCAGAAAGTTACAATACTTTGAGCATTTAACTCTGATGGATTAAGGTCCTATTCTCTCTTGGGTTTGAAAAACAGCAAACTTCTAAAGGCGGCGGTGTAAATCACTTTTCGCAGCTAAGTTTCTACGACTTACACTTCCATTTGAGCCCTTAATTATTGAAACAAGGATCCGCTTCTTCCCACTCGTTACTAATGAATAGCAGCTCTTGTTTTGTACAAAGTGGACGGAAAGTTCGCTCGCAGCGCCAGATGGGAGCAATTAATGGAATTCAACCAAGACACAAGAGAGTTGCATCCGTCAAAAAGTTCCAGGAACTTTGACCATTTCATTGATCTATTGTTATTGCTCCAGATTGTGTCTTCTCAACCTCACACAGCTACTGTGGGTTTGATGGTCTTCATGAGCGTTACATGAAGACAATTTTGGAGCATTTGTCAAGAATTGCTAGGTCAGATACTAAAACCATTTTGAGCGGATGATTGATGCTGGTTCTCTAGTATTATTTAGAAGAAGTTTGTTTTCGTAAGAATATTTCTATACTTTGAAATAAAATGGTATTACAAACTGACTATAAAATATTTTCTTCAGTAGTTTAAAGAAAGTCTGACATGATATAAAATTATGTAATGTAAACATATATTAAATTAGGATGAAAATGTGTTTTATTAGCCCAAAAGGATGTACAAAACTTTCCATGCTTGAGAGTTGCTTTCACCTCACAGAAACATTCTCCTGTATAGCTTTAAGGCTTGTTTCTGACAATAGATAAACGATGAATGATAATGAAGAGAAAAAATAACATCGGTTTGTGTGATGCACAAGCATTTCTTTGCGTAAACTCAGTCCGGTCTATAAACAGTAGTTTAATAGCTGCAGTCTGCATACCACCGTCAGCCAACATGCCATATAGGCATAATTCTTCTTTTTCATTCAACAGCAAGGTTTAAGTCTTATGGCCTTTTCATCATCTCTCCAGGGAATGTAGGTCTCCTAACTTTCCTTTTACCTGCATCATTATATGAGGGGCTTTCGGAAATGATTTTGAAGCTGTCCCTGGCCCCCCAAAAATTATAGAGTAATTGAGATATTGCATATTTGTAATTTTTAATCAATGATTCTGTAATTTCTAACACATATGTTGTACTTTATGTATATGGGAAACTTAAATGACAAAATTCATGCATATATATAAAGTTAAGATTATATAAAGTTTAAGACCGAGCATAAAGGCTATAAGGTGCACTTTCAGTAATATTTAAGAAATAACATAACATTTTATACAATCGTTAATAATCCGTGAGCGAATTTCAAATATATATTAGTTTTATTCTTATTCGATCCATAAAAATAGTCCCATACCCGTATTTGGCTCTCCTCTATTGACATTATTAACAATCGACAATGAAGCCGAAATAATTGCTTCAGGCTATAAATGATGAGAAATTAATTAATAATTATCAAGTAATTTGTAAATACATTCATAGCTGTAAGGTTATTGTTATTTTAGATATTAATAATTGCTAGTTTACATGTGTTTCCTATAGTCAGAGGACAGTACAAAATTGTTTTAGGAAACAGTGTTGTCCTCTGGAATGCCTGCAACCAGAGCCCAGGACCAAGGGGATAGTAGGCTGGCTGAATTGGGGACGGGAAAACATGTTCTTTTGGTTTGTTAACAAATACACCCTCGGACACTGCCTTGAGAGGTGAAGGCTGTATGCTTGACCAGCGAAACCAGTCTTGAGTTAAATTCTTAAGGAGAGGCTCCAGTGTGCAGCTCTGCTAGATTTCCCGCGAAAGTGTAGCGCAAGTATAATCAGCGTAATATCCCCTTTCCCTGTTATCTACGTATAACAAAAATTCCAGCTAGAGTCGGGGCATTAAGTCAGCGGAAATCATTATCGGAGAGGAAAAGGTATTATTTTACCCCTGAGATTTGATAGACCCATTCAAATTAACGTACTTTATTTTAAATCTTTCCCGCTACATATTTTACGTATTTTAATTAAACACCCCCTTTATATGTAATAAAAAATACCGCTGCAACATTCGTCGATGGCTTGAAGACGTTAAGAATTCATAATACGTATGTATAATTATTACAGTGCTACAAGCCAAGCTTAGAGGAATTATATAAAATTTCTTATATTATTCGTGAAAAAATACTAATAAATATCAATCGCTGCGTTCGTAAATTTTATGGGTAATCTCATACCCCCTTGTGATATTACTTGTGATAATAGGCTTAAAAAAGAAAAAAAATGTCCTTGAAAAGTTAAAATTTAAAAATAACTTTATTGAATTTTGTAGAAAAAATACTTAATTAGTCCCAGTTTTACTACAAAACAGTTCATGTTGACCGATACACAACTTTGAGGCACTGTTTTTCCTCAATTAACTGAACTGAACGGGATGGCATTGGCGGTAACGTCTGAAATTCATATCCGGGTGCTTCTCAGTTAAATTCCCACCCTAATTGCTTAGGCGAATGCTTATTTATATTAGGAGAAATTTCCTTTCATTTCATTGTTGGTTCTGTTAAATGGTCGAAAGTGCCAGAGCGAGGTGGGCTGGCGCATTGTGATGGTGAATTGGGCCTTATAAAGCGTTTTCCCTTACGTCTGGTATGGAAAGTCGGACTCCTCGGACGGAGTGCTTTGGAGTGTTGTGTCTGGAAACATAAAAGACTGCAATCTATGCCCGCATGTTCATCACACTTGGAAACATAGCCGCCGGGTATTTTGTCCGTTACCCCATCCCTACCCCTCGGAGATGCTTCCATTGGGGTAGAGGAACAAACGACCAGCTGTGAGCAAGACTTAAGTACCGAAAATATTCCCCTCTGCCCCAGACTGCCTATCCATTTGTTCTTCATTGAGCTAAGCATAATATATTTAGGGTACAGAAGAAAAACAATCATGGTCCACTTTTGGTGAAATTTGAAATTTTGGTGCCAATGGATTAGATATTTAGTACTACATTCTAACACATTCATACAGGAAAAAAAAACTACATGCAGTCCACAAAAATCAGCATATAAAACAGAGTGTCCAGGGGAAAACAATCAGATTCCTTTGTAAAATACTTACAATGAGACCATAGTAAGAAAGGGAGAAGATGAAGTTACATCATTGTTGTTTGGTTTTTGTTTCCATCAGACCCATCAGTTCGAAATTTGCAAAAATTTTGTGATTTTGCCCCAGCCAAAATTAAAATTATACCATTATTCGCCTCATCATGCTATGGTTCATAAACACAAATATTTAAATCAGTAAAAGTGACTTGCCCCACCAGAGAAAGTGACAAAGGTATGGGTTAACAAATATATATATAAAACACATGCTGAAACACCCAGCGATTGGAATGAGCACATTAGAAGATGCAGCATGAAACCATCTCCCTTCAATATCATTCAGTGTTTCCTGGATATTTTTAAATTGTGGTCTTCATTTCTTAATAAAAAATACAGAAAGACATGTTCAATGGAGATTATGGAAATAAAAGAAATCGTAACAGACAAATCCTCTTCTAGAACTATAACTAGTCAAAAACCTACAATGGCTCCCGAGAGTCCCAAGTTATTGTTGACAAAATGTGCCGTACACAGACTGATGAACAGCATGTTCCTTCCTATTCAAGTTTAATTCCACTTTGTAGGGAAAAATATGATAATCTACAATGTCTGAAAAGATTCTGTTCCGAAAATCCTCAGCTCTATTTTTCAAGATTACCCCGTAATAAGACAATAAATGATTATTATCAATATTTTTTCATTAATGTTTATATTTTCCTCAGCAAATATGCAGTATAATTTGGTATAATCCATAATATAGTTCGTGGACTTTAATTGTTTTTATCTACAAGTTTGTGTACTTTGGCTTTTTATTGTTAATTAACATAAACAAACCCGCCACCGTTGGCCGAGGTCGTTAAGGCGCGGACTCGTGAGTGGGAGGTCTCAGTTACGAAATGGCAAATGCCGGGGAGGTACCCTAAACTTAGACCTGGAATGTTTTCTTCCTTAAAAAAAATCCCTTCCCAATTTATCATTTCATCTCATGTATCATCAATGCCTGTGGATGAACAAATAATAAAGGACACCAATTTCAGGAGAACGGTATGTTAGATAACTACCTTAATATTCTATATATCTAATGTGCTTAATTTTGTAAACTTCAACCACATTCCTGCAAAAAAGTAAAAAGTGGTCTTTTAATTGTTTTTATCTTGCACCCTTCAGATGTAGGCTGAGTTTCAACAAAACAGGTAAATCTCAAACAGCTCCAATTACATTGCGTGCAATCGCTGAAGTATTTGATTAAAGAGTAGTTAGTAAAGTATATTAACAGAATTGCCACTCGTTATATGTCGAACAAGTAAGCAATGTTTGATAATTCTGTGAATATTTAAGTGTTTTATCTATTTCAACTTCTTTAGTTATTTCATTTACACGGTTCACTGTTCAAAGTGTTACTTTATTACTTTATTCTTCATTATATATATATATACACACACACACACACACACACACACACACACACACACACATATCATAATGTTTTTGTTGAACAATGATTTAAAAGCAAGATTTATAAATAAAATGCGTAAATTTTAAGTGAACTGAAAACAATCATACCAACAGAAATAAAATTTTTTGAAAAACAAGAGTTATAACGTGTATCAATATGTACTTTGAGATACAAAGCTGGTCTCCCAGTAAGGATGATTGTCTTTACCATTTACTTTGAAAAGTAAGCATTTTAAAGCACATTAACAATTTTAAAAGTCAGGTGTTTTATTTAAAAAAAAGCGTTGTACGAATATTGATTGTATATTTTATCGATGCGCAGAAAATCCAGTGTTTTAGTTCTATGACCATTGCTATGGAATGTGTAATCTATAAATTTGTATATACAGATGATGCCAAAAAATGCATACACACTTCAAGCAAAGGCGGAAAAAAACGTGTTTAACATAACAAAAGTGATTCACATAAACAGAAAGTGGTGAACACTAATCATCTTACACTTTTACAGTTGCTCAAATTGCCCACCATCGGCGTCGATACACTTCTGAGTACGTTGAACTACTGATTGAGTAACGTTTGCGGAGGTGTCCTCAGCGATTGCAGCACATGCCGTTTCAATTTCTTCCCGAAGTGCTGCCAGTGTAGCTGGTTTTGTACGGTATACAACGTCATTAAGAGTTCCCCATAGGTAGAAGTCCAACGGAGTTAGATCCGGAGAACGCGGTGGAAACTTAATTGGACCTCTTCGTCCTATCCAGTGCCTTGGAAGATTGCTATCAAGGTACGAGGATGCGGGGCTTGTAGCTGTGCGAGGTCTCCCAGATCCGCCCTTGTGAACATCGCATGCGGTACCATGAGTCTCAAGTTTGTTTCGAATGCGTGCAATTGTTACTGGCGTCGGCAGTTCTGTTCTGTACACACGTCTACATTGCCTTTGAACTTCAACAACATTTTCGGTTTTCCAATACCACTTCAAAATTGCTTTCCGCTGTTCAAACGATAATCTTAGCTCCATTTTGTTGTAGCAACGCTAGCTTAACTTAATGTGAGTCACATCCGTTTACAGAACTGCATACGATAATCTTGACTTCATTTGTTCATTGTTGATTTACCTGTCACGTAGCAACCCTATGATAATGCGAGTCACATCTGTTTACAGAGCATCATTCTACACATTACTGTTGTTTTCCGGTTCAACTTTTAAATATATAAAATAGATATCTACTGTGAAAGTGTGTATATATTTTTGGCACCATCGATATATTTGTAATGCGATAAAATGTGTGCGAAGGCAGATGTTATTAAACAAAATGTATATATTAATGAGACAATACTGACCTAAAGAGTATAAGTTTTTATCTCGTCTCCAGTTTTTGCTACATGTAGCGCAAACTTTAACCTAAGAGCAGATTACGAGTTAGACATTCAGCGAGAAACGAAAGGCGTTAGTTCTAAATATCGAGACGGTAATTTTGTAATTTCCTAGGAAACAACCCTAGCGAGAAGGGAAATGTTATTTCACGGTTCGCCAGGCCAGTGCAACTGTTGGTCGGGGGCTGTAGCTACCCTCAAGTTGTCAGGGAAGCGGGACTTGTCCGTCCCACTTTGCGTTCTCCACCCCCCCTCCCCCCTCAAAATAACTAAACTGGAGCTGGCGTGATATTACAGAGTCCAAAGAGCGTCTGTTTGAATTAACACTATCTGCATACGCACCTATACCATCTCGAGATTCCAGTTGAATGTCTTTCAAAGTGTTCTGCAGTTAAGGCACCGCATCCCCATTAAGGCAGTGGATATAGTCGTTTTAATTACGATGTAACCTATTTAATATTATATTCACCAATAATTTCATTCTATAAAATTAAATTTACGAAAGATACACAAGTAACAAATGGGAATAATATATTATTTTATATACATATAAAGTAAATAATTCTATTAATAAATATAAAAAATAAACGATTTGTAATAAATTTATCACGAAAAAGAACCTCAAGCCTGAAAGAAGGGGCCTCTGAGCAAAATTTGTTGGCCATTTCACGCCCTGAATAGAATGGGACGCTGATGACCTGTGATGTTATAAGAGCGCCCGTAAATAAATCAAATCAACATTTACCAAAGTTGGTTGTTATATATTTAGTCTCACTTATATGCATTTATTATGATATTAACTTGATATGGCTGTGTAACTCTGATTATTTATTTATATATTATTTACAATAATTTTAATTAATATAAATTAATATTTTATAATAAATTTGAATGAAGATAAATGAGGTAATCGACATTATAATAAATTGAAGAGGAACCTCACCAAAAACAAATGCACTAGCCCTCGACTGTTCTAGGTAACCTGTTATTGGTGACCGTCAAAGAACAAATGACGGAAGAAATTCTAACTGATAGAACATTAAATAGTTTTGATAGAAATGGCGGTTTCAATTCACTATCAAACATATCTACTTTTAAAAGAATTTTGTATGTAAAACACCGTTTTTCCTGCAACTGTATAAGACGGTTTTCCATGTATCGACATCATGGACTGTAGCGTGATATCTCACGTTTTGCACCTGGGATTTATTGAGAGTGTGATGCGCCTATTCCTGTGAACACGAGATAACAGTTGCTGAGTGCAACTGTCAATCGACTGGTGTTTTTAGAATCAAACTCCCGTTCAGACAACGCAGTTCGCATTTCATTCGTACCGCTCAGTCAATTGAGTGACATGTCCATAGCTGCAGAAAAAGTCCATAATTCAGTGGATTCCAACAGACAGCAAAAGCAGCAGTGGGAACCAGAGAGCCATGCAAAAAGTCGGAAACGGGAAAGAAGCGAAAGGAAATATAAAAAAGGAACTGAATATTCTATCCCGGTTGCGTTCCAAAATGGACCCTTCTTTCTCCGGTACAGTGGCGTGTCTAGCAAAAAAAGAGAAGTGTTTTTTATTGCATACTTCTTCATTAATGCTTCATGAATAGAATTTTTCATTACTTTCTAGGGGCTTTTTTCTATTCTACCGTTTAATAATATGTTAAACTACACTCAGAAATGTGGGTACTGGTGGTGTAGTGGTAAGCATACTTGCCTTCTAAACCCAAGATCGCGGGTTTAAACCCGGCCAGGATCAATGGATTTTTTCGAGCGTAAAAATCCTAAGTATGGCTTTCTTAGGAAGGGAAGTAAAGCCATGGGTCCCGTGTTGTACATTTACGGCACGAAAAAGAACCTCAAGCCTGAAAGAAGATGCCTCTGAGCAAAATTTGTCGGCCGTTTCACGCCCTGAATAGAATGGGACGCTGATGACCTGTGATGTTAAAGAGCGTCCTTAAATAAATCAAATCAAACAAAACACTCAGAAATACCGCCACGGGTAACTGAGATCGTTGACACCTTCCCAAATTAAATTTATTCGCCTAATTTTTTAAATCTATGGCAAATGAATTCGAGAATAAGCACAGAGTACACCGTAATACAGTAATAATATTGTAAATACACTTAGTAATAATAGCTGCTAAATACAACAGAGCCATGTTGACAAATATTTTATTACATTACGTAAGGTATTTTGAATGCAGTTTACATGTCAAATTAAACCTTGAATGCGATATGACGCAACGCCTTTCTTTCCTTGAGTTGTACAACCAAATGCACTACACCCAGGCATATTAACCAAATTAAAATAAAATATTTAAAATATTTTCCATTTAAGCATATGGCACAACACACAGACATCAGGTCCAAAATGGCGGCTTATGGTGCCGAACCCAATAACGGAGCTTGGTTGCCGGAAAATTCCGCAGCAAAAAGTGTCCGTACTTGTATAATAGAGGACTTTACCTTAGCTGGCCGGCCAATGATAATATAGCATGTATTTGTTCAATGAATTCTACTGCTGTTACGTTTTTTGCAGTCTTCATGTGGGTAATCTTTTAAGTCTGGTAGGTTTTAAGTTCATTCTGGAATATATATATCCAATGAATGATTAATAGAGATTGCTAATTGCAGGGAAACTTGTGGTAGATTCCGAGAAATTTTCAAGCCACTTTCATACGTATGATGATGGGTGAAGCTACAAATTTTCGTAAAACGTTTGCCATAGAAATACTTTAATTCTATTGAATAAAATAAACATTATATGAAATGAATGAATGAAATGAATATGGGTGTAAACTTTGTAGAATTGTGGTAAAAAGTAAAACTCGTCACATAAGAGATTCCTATGTAAACATTAAAATAGTGACACAGCTATTACGGCCCATCCCCCTATATTATAAATATAACGTATATGTTACAAACTTAATTATCATAGTATTTCATGTAATGTAATTAGTAACAAACTACGGCATAATGCTAACATGTGATCTGTACATAGACAAAAGAGAAAGTGTTTCGTGCGTTTCCGTTACGGTAGCTTGGAAGGCCAGCAAAGTCATAAAACTCTATTCATAGGGAGAAGGAACTGAGAGTTGAGTGTTATGCCACTTTTGTAAAAGGCCTGCCGTTGCAGGTTTAATAAACTCAAGGACTTTTAATCTCGTTAAGGGCTTTGAACGCGCAGACCGTGGTACTTTAGCCTTTAAACTAGCCAATATCAACAAAATGTATTAAACGTTCAAAAATTGCGAATGGCATTGTGGCAGGTGAACATAAATCAGCCTATGGAAAATACATGTTTGAACTTTAAAAGATAGGCGCAAAACTTACGCGTGCCTGTGTGACCCTATGGCGTTGTTAAGCCAAAGATTACTTGATATGAATTTAATATATAAGGAAGCGTTTGCTCCCCTGGAGTAAGCAATTGTCAGTTTTACACGTGACGGAAAGCATTTCGCACTAATAAATTCGACGTTGCCAATTCACACTCAGTTCACAGAATCAGCTCAGAAGTAGATAACAAGTTCTACTTCGGACGCGAGCACGCAGTTCTAATACATCAGCTAGGCAGTTTTTAAGTTGAACTCAGCTGGGAAGCAGTTATTATTTACGCAGTTCAGTTAGGCCATTCCGATACATCATTTAAGCAGTTTTCAGTTTCACACTTGGCAACTAAGTTTGTATTCAACATAGCTAATCGTACGCAAAACACCAGAGGACGCGAAAGATTTTAGACATAATAAAGTACTAATTTCACATCGAGTGCTAATTTACACTATTGAACTCCTCTCCCAGTGCTGTTAAGTACATATCAACAAAATAGCAGAATTCACCTCAGAAATTGTTGTCATTAAACCATGGGCAACAATACCAAAGCGATCATTCATCACTCTACCATACCGGTTCATTGGCGCCCAACGTGGGGCTACCCATCAAATAGTCTCAATAGTTCTCATTCAATTCTTACTATTACTTAGAGGAGTAGACATTCATTTATCATATGTTGTTATTCTTTTTGTAAACATGTAAGATAAAAATTTAAACGGTACTAAGGTAGAAAATGTGCCAAATGGGAAGTTAATGGAAATTCCAGGAGAAAAAGTGATTTGTTATTACCATTAAAAGGCACAGAAAGTGAGAGGAAAATATGATGGTTGAATGGTGAAACGTTACGGCAGTAGTGGTGTAAGTTGTTTTCCTGAGAGAGGAATTGAAAACTCCACATAAACTCAATGATTTCAATGCTTCAACAATACAAATAATACAGAGTCCTTCGCCACACATAAACACGCTCTTTGAAATGCTTTGGTTTTTAAGTTTCTTGCCTTAAAAACCTAGGAACAAAAATAAATGCACATAAATATTTATACATTATCTTGTACATAAATTTATATTCGCCAAGGACAATCGTCCTTAAGAATGTGAATATTAATCCCGATTACACGCATGTAGGAAAGAATCAATTTAAGTTGCCTAAACCTATTTGTTAAAACAATTAAAGTGTATAATTAGTTAAGAAATAAAGGTATACGAGAAGAATATAGAAGTTGTAAAGATAAATAGAAGACATTTCAAATTATTTTTAAGAATATGTAGTTAAGATATGCCCCTCCTAAACACAAATATATATCTATATACCAGAAGGCTTTTTTTTTATTATTTATTTACGGATACTCTTTAACATCTCAGGTCATCAGCGTCCCATTAAAATCAGGGCGTGAAACAGCCGACAAATTTTGCTCGGAGGCCTCAAATACCAGAAGGTAGTTTTGGAAAAAATCGTTAATGCATGTTAGAGAGAAAATATTGCATCAAAACCATAAACGAATTGTGTTATAAGGAATATAACATTGCCTAAGCTTGAATTGTCTTGTGTATGTGTGTATTTTACCTTAATATCGGAAACTGCGTGTACAATTATATATAAAATGTTTTACATATGCTATAAATTTTATTAAGTTAATACTTTTTTTTTTTGCCGTCTATCACCTACTGCAAACGTTTAAAACAAATGAATGCCATAATTCAAAAGTGGTTCAGTAAAAAAAAAAAAAAAAAAAAAAAAAAAAAAGTGACGGTTGTGTTTGTTGTTTAACGCCACTGTTTCTCTTTTGTTTCTACCCCTGACATCATTCTAATGTGCCAAAAAAGTGCTTCTGCTTTGTTGTCACCATTCTTTTGAAAGCGAATATAAAATAGAATGTATCTCTCAATTGAAATACTAGAAAGATATCTCAGTTTAAATGTACCCCATTCTGAAATTTACGATTGCTTTGTCGTTGTTATTCTCTGGAAGCGAAACGCGCTTCAGGCTCCAGATAAAGTTATTCGATGGATATAGTGTTTCGTATAAACATGACAGCCCATAGAGGGGGTAAATATATTCGTGCTCTTAGTGTTAAATAAAAATCCTTTGGTAAAAATGTTATATTACCCATGTGATTCAACCTAAAAGCGGGGCATAGCATTTCCCAAACTAAAATATACAGTCCATTAGCCAAACCCGATCGTTGTTTCAAAATATTTTACCTGAGAACTTGTCCTCAAAGGCGTAGTGTTACAAAGGTTGAACTACTCTACCGGAGCCTTTGTGCGTCATCTAATCTTACAAGGGCCACTCTCTTTTCCTCCCTTTTTCCCTTTCACAAACCAGCCATTAGAGTATGTATCTATCTCTTTCTTTCTAAAAGAAAATCCCTTGCTTATTGTGCTTTTCGTTACTGAGTTTGGCGTCATATTTTCAACAAAGTAATGGATATAAATTTCAGCTTTTCAGCACGTATAAAAAAATAAATCTAAAGCATAAGGTTTTGTTTTTCCTTTTCGATCTGTTTTAGCGATCAAGTGGATATTGTGCTAGACTAAACTGGTTTCTGTGAAAACAGATATGTTCAACTGCTTCGCTAATGAATTTGTGTAAAAGACACAAAAAGGAACAAAAACATCTCTACTTCTTCCTCCTAGTAATTTCATTTCTCGTTTACAACACACGTATGAATTACACTGGAAGGGCCCAAGTAAAACTAAGTAATAACTAACACTACTATAATAAATTTAGATGGATTATTTACGCTGGTACATACAATTAACGTGCAAACAAAACGAAAATGTATGGGTTTGCATTTATTTTGAAAATATTTTCTTCGGAGTGATCATGGACCTTTATTCTCTGGTTCACGCCTCTGGTGGCGCTGACTCATGAGCGGGAGGTCTGGGGTTCGTTTCCCGCCAGAACCGTCCTTCCTGACTGAGGTGTTTCCCAGGTTTTTCTCAGTCCTCATAAATGGCAAATGCCTGGGAGTTGCCCTAACTTTGGCCTGGAACGCTTCCTTCCTTTAAAAACTACCCTTTCCCTATATATCATTTCATCTCATGTCATCATCAGTGTCCACAGCCTCTGGTGCCTCAAACGGGAGTTAAACACTACTGAAAAAAATTCTCTGCAAAAGAAACTGATTTGCAATTTATTATGTCCTCTCAGAATAAGTAAACTAAAATTAAGTTGTGACTTAAATACAATAATATAGAATGTACATGAAGACAAAATTTCTCATTGAGATAATTAAGAATCTAAATAAAATTGAAAATAACACTGCATAGATAAACACAATATCAAAACAAGAATTGATAGAACACTACAAAAACATATGATTTCAAGAAGAGGAAATAGTACTATGTGATAATAAAAGTATAGGTGCAATCAATCTCAATTAATTGCAAAAGTCTCTAAAGGAAGCTAATCAGAGAAAAATGAGAGACTCTGATAAAATAAATACATATAAATATGAAATATGGAGGAAAAGAAAGTCGGAATGTATTTATTACAATGACACCTATACAATATAACACAACTTTAACAGACGCATGGGTTAAATGCTTTTATGATAAATTTGTCGTGTTTGATTTAGCGAAAGATTATTACATTAGATGTTCGCAATTATATATTTTTTCAGCATTAAACAAACAAATAAAAATAAAAATAGAAATAAATAAGAATCACCGAAAGAACAACATTCAAAAATATTAAAAATACATATAAAATATAATGAAAACCCATTATGAATGACATACAGTTGGATTCATGCAATTTATTTATCCCCAACACCTCCCCTATCATCAGAAGCTATCTAACTTTCATCAGAAATTTACCTAATATCTCCTCTCCTTCTTTGCCTGTTACATTTAAAAATGTTGAGTTTTATTAATGAGTTCTGGCAATAAAATATCAGAATCCTGGGAAATTGCTGAAATAGTTACATATTTTTAAAAGGGAGATATCTGTATTTCAGAGGCAGATACCGTAACTGCCAAACACTAAATGTTACAGTAGGAGATAAAAAATTACTAATAACATCAATAATGTTTTTTCTCGGATACTGCCGCCTTTATAATGGTCAAATATCAATCTTATACAGAATGTTTCGGAAATATTTTGAACAGCTTTGGTGGTGGGTTCCTCTCAACAAAACAAGAATAAAAGTTCATATCAACATATGTCCTGAAATTTAAGTTTTTGAGTTTTTAATGAAAGCTTACGCCAGAGTTAAATTAACTATTTCTATCACATCTTTAATAGAGTATTACAAAATCACATAAATGCCTAACCTTCAACAGTGCCATTGCTGCATTTGCGAATAATATTTTGTGATTTAAGTATGCAATGCAAATGCGCCAAATGCTCCACCAGACTTGTATAGATCATTTGATTACTTTAACAAAATTAATTTTATTTTCGGTTAGGAACTTAAGTTATATTTCACCTTGAAGCGTTAAGTACACTTGCATTAATAAATCAAAAACTAAGGATTTTCAGACATATGTTTAAATGGAATTTTTTCTGGTTTTGACGTGAAGAACACGCCACAAATGTTTGTAAAAGTATTTCTAAAACATTCTGTATAAGTTACATCTTTTCGGCGGTATAGTGGTAACGATACTTGCCTCATAAACCCAAGATCGCGGGTTCAATCCCGACAGGGTCGATTTTTCAGGCGTAAAAATCTTAAGTATAGCTTCCTTCGGAAGGGAAGTAAAGTCGTGGGTCCCGTGTCGTACATTTACGGCACGAAAAAGAACCTCAAGCCTGAAAGAAGAGGCCTCTGAGCAAAATTTGTCGGCCGTTTCACGCGCTGAATTGAATGGGACGCTGATGCCCTGAGATGTTACAGAGCATCCATAAATAAAACAAATCAACAAATGCAGTTATACAATTGGATTGACGCCAAAGTAGACCCGCTCTGTGTAGTCAACAGGAAGTTTGGGGATGAACTCTTCCGATTTCAATGAATTTAGCTCCTGCACGAGTGTTGGTTTGCCATGTTCTCGAGTAGAATACACAGCAGTGGTAGTATCAATATTTGAAGCTATTTCTTCTGTTTCAATTTTTTCATTCCCATTTAAATTTAATCAGTTCTCTCTTATAATCCCGAAGTTCATTATAAAAGCTTTATCATTTTTGCCACTGCTGCCAAATTCGTCAATTGGTATCACATGAAATGTTTTTGACAATTCGCTTCAGTCCATTAGCACATACGTTTAGCTACGATTATAAATTACAATGTAAATTGTACAGTGAAGAATTCACCAATAGTACTCAACAGCTCCTTTATTCTTTTGTTTACTATTTAAAATCTGTAATTATCAGAGCACATAAATTGTTGCTGACGCACATATTCTGCTAAAAACAATAATTCAGTATTGTAAGGATATCTGAATGTGTGGCTAAACAAAAAGGCATTTACAAATACAATCCTGTTACAGTGTTTTTTTCTTTTCTGGGTTAAAATGGTCCTGCAGTTCTTTAATGTTAAATAGTTAAATAAGAACGCTTACACAGTTTCTAGACTGGTGTAATATTATATACAATTAGACACAAAACTTAAAAAGCGCACTATCTCAGATATACCAGCTTTTTACGACCACCAGACAGAATGAATAGAAAATAATAACAGAATAAACCATCACTTCTTTACAAATACAACCTTAAACAATTATATTATATCATTATTTTTTTATTTCTGAATTGAAATGCCCCCCAGTTCATTAAAGTAAAATAATTAAATAAGAATTTTATGAAGTTTCTAGCCTGGTGTAAAACTTGATCAAATGACACAAAACTTACAAAACTTAGGAAAACTCATTAAATTCTCAGATATACGAAGTTTTTTTGTTTTTACTTAACATCTAGGAATTAATGAAATGACCCCATTTTTAGAAAATGGCAATGACCCCTGAGTTTTTTCCTCAATAATATGGATTTTCCGTTATTTGAAGAAGGAAAAACACCCGAAACAAATAATATTGGTATTTTCTTTAAGCCAAGATATTTACTGATCAGGAATGAAAGCACATTTTTCCAAAAATTAAAAAACACGAGAAACATATCCATTCCTCTACTGTTCCTTGTAAATTTACCTATAATAAATTATATCAAAAATAAATAAATAAATAAATAAATAAAATAAAATCTCTCACTTTTTATACGCTTTTCTTCAGCAAAAACTGAAATATTATTTTCAATGTATTAACAATCCCAAATTTGACTGAAATCTCATTGTAGCTTTTGATCAAGATCTGCATATCCAGGGGTACTCAGCATGAACTATTGTTAAGTTTGCAACCATAAGAAGTTTGCACTTTTTAATTACTTAATTCTTAAAAAAATCAGTTACAATTTTGTTGTTTTATTTTTTAGATTAAAATGGCCCTCCAGTACTTTAAAAATAAACTGCAAACTGATTTTTTTAAAATTTTATAGACATGTAAAACTTGATAAAATTAGACACAAAACATAGGCAAATTCTCTAAATATCTCAGACATACGACGTTTATTACGGCCGCTAAACAAAATGAACAGAGATTATAACAGAATGGGTCACAGAATGAACTATAGCTTCTTTTCAAATACCATAAGTCTGAAAAAATATGTTACAGTGTGGTTTTTTCTTTATAGATTAAAATAAAAGTCTTGTCCAAATGTTTTTTTTTTTGTTTTGTTTTTTTAAGAATTGAAAGATTGGACAAAGTTTTTAGCTGGGCAGGTTTACTTCTAATTTACTTATTTTAAACAATTATTTGGAATAAAGTGGATTTTTGACCCTCCAGTTGTTTAAAATAAAAATTAGATGCGATTTTTTTTTAAAGTTTCTAGGCTGGTTTAATACTTGATAAAATTAGACAAGACTTAGAAAGCACACTAAACATGCAGTTTTTTATAGTGACTAAATAGAATGAACAGAAATTAATAACAGAATGGGTCACAAAATTATCCGCCCATTCTTTAGCGATAAACCTCGTTCTTTAAGGCTGACGCTGTCAGTTGCGGACAGTGAAGAATTGAGTTTTGATTTCTTTGACCTCGGTGAGCTTCTTCATGTCATAATCACTGCATTGGCTTGCATGGGAACTTTAACATGAGCTTTTATGTGGATAAGCGAGGAGTCGGAAGTATGGCCTGTGATATAAAAATGAATGTTCAAGCTGCAGTTTAATACAATGGAAAAGGTTGCATGTGAATTTGATTTAGCTGTTTCAATAATGCGTCAAATAAAGAAGGAAGGAAAACGGTTGAAGTGTTTAACAACATGAAATCGAAAGATAAAGTGAATACATTGGAATTTAACTCTTTTAATGATTTTGCTTAAATGATGATGATGTATGCAAAAACAATATACTATGCAGATGGTTTCTAGAGTGCATTATTATTATTATTATTATTATTATTACACTATAAGAACATTTTCAAGTATATTCTGTGTTTTTGTATTTGTTTCAGTATGTACTGTGTGAGCAATGCTCGACGCAACCACAGGATCGACCGGCAGCGCAGTGTCGCTATGTCGACGGAGGCAGGGAATATATTTCCCCTCCGCTGCGCGAGGCTTCATTATTAGTGGAAATCATGCACAAGTAGCACGTGTTTGTTAGGCGACGTGAAATGGGGCAATACAAGTATTCTATTCCCCAAAGACTATTTATGTATAATGCGTATGTGCGTGCAGAATCAGCGCGTGCTGTAAGGAGATTATCTCAAGAAAAATTTGCTAATGTTCACGTTCCTAATCGGAACGCAAATAAATTTCGTGAAATGGGAAGTGTTATTGACAGAAAACATAGACAACACCACGTACTCTACTCACTGTAGGAACTCTGGAAAGGTCTCCTAGAAAATCAGTTATGCGTCAGAAATGTTTGAACAACGGAGGGAGCGAGTTCCAGCATCGCCTTGCTTGATATACTTGAGTAATTTACTTTTATTTTAAGTGCTTATGTTATGTATGTTAGAAATAACTTACGCTAAAAACTGTAGCATATTTCCTGCGGGCTTCCTGTCACCGTCACCGCCGAAACAGCGGCCAGCCTCGCCGGCCGGCCGTATGCCACGAAACCGGTTGCGTGAAAAATCGTTCACCCCGTACTTCTGATAGGATGATTATACTCTACATCGCCTCACGAAATAGAAGAACCCAGAAAATGGAATTTGTTTTGCTATTATTATTATTATTATTATTATTATTATTATAATTATTATTAGGAATTTATTTCGTTTTCAGTGTAAAAATAAGAACTTGTAAGAATTTTTAGTATTTTTATACAAATATAAGAGTATAGAAACTTTTCTTACTATATATATATAGTACATATTATACATAATATATATACATTATATATAATGTAACAAATTAACAGTAATAATAAAAGTATAAAACTTTTGTCATTATATAAAATATATAAGGATAAAACCCTCAGATAAAGTCTCACTTGAAATTGCTATATTTCGAACTACTGGAGCTCTTCAATGCTTCTTGCCATAGAAGAACTGCAGTAGTTCGAAATACAGCAATTTCAAGTGTGGCTTTATCTAAGTGTTTTATCCTTATCTACTTTTATAATTACTGTTAATTTGTTACATTGTTAATAGTGTTATTTTATTTTTATTATTCATTTACATTATATATGTATATATATACACTTCTATAAAGCATTCTTTATACTACAAGATATTCTCAATGTTTGCATTGTAAGATGTTACACTTTCCCTTTGACAAAGTATAGCTGTTTTGATGAAAAAATATTTTAAAAATCTCTCTCTCTCTCTCTCTCTCTCTCTCTCTCTCATGCTCTAATGGGAAATCATCTATGGCGCCCTTCTCCATTTTCCTTCTGTAGTCCTCATGGATATTTTTTATTTTAAACCAAAGATATTACGAACTTGAAACTTTAGTACCGCAAAAAGTGGCAAAAATGAAAATCATTTCAGACATATTGTCGAACGAAATTCAGTAACTTGTTGCAAATACTGTCGTTGAAAGTAAAACAACTTTTTTTTAATGGTGTTTAACGCCCGTTTTTACTACTGAGGTACCACATGCGGTAACACTGATGATACATGAAATGATATATTGGGAAAGGATTTTTTTAAAGGAAGGAAACATTCCAGGCCTAAGTTTAGGGTACCTCCTCGGCATTTGCCAGTTATGAGGACTGAGGAAAACCCTGAAATAACCTCACTCAGGGAGGACGGTCCTGGTGGGATTCGAAACCCATACCTTCCGGTCATAAGTCCGCGATTTAACGACCTCAGCCCCCCGTGGAGGTGTAAAACTACTGCAAGGCAGTCAATTCATAAGTACTGCAATAAATTCAATTCCGCTTAACAAAGACCAATCACTTAAAAATAGCGTTATGTGTTCGGCGGACTTGAGTTATCTGGGAGCACAATTTCCTATTCGCAAGTTGCGAGGGATATTCATATGTTTCTATATGCTCCCTGTTTGTCAACAAACTTTAAAAAGTTCCATATATAGTTATTGGAAATGCCCGTGGCAAAAACACCGCACACTATGTAAATATACTACATGAAATTATTCGCTTTTGTTCCTTTTATTTGTTTTTATACATCTGTTTTCATGTGCTGCAAAAAGTCAACATTTTATGTTCTACTTAGGCTAAAACGAATGCTTAAAAGTTGGCCAAAGATAAGTTTATGGGTTACACATTCTGGAATATAAGAGTCATATGACATTTAAATTCAAAATCACCGAATTAACTGTGAATAATTTGATGGAATTTAAATAAAGTACTTTTATTTATAGCAAAGGGGCTAAAGAACTGCAGTGCTTTGTTATATCTCGGACTTACACGTTCTGCACAGCGATAATATCACTGTTACACAAACTCTTCACAATTGCTTTGTTCTCATTTGCTTCCTTCTTCCCCCCTCTCTCAACCTCCCTCTCTTGGAGCGTGCGATAAGATCTCATCCTCCATTTTATTTTGGATTTTCTTTTGCCCACTGTAACTGTAAAGCTTTGCCCCAATTTCTTTAGAATCCCGACCAACAACGGATAACTTTATCACATCTCTTCTTTCCTTTATCAACATTATTATTATTGTTATTATTATTAACGGAATAGAGGACAGTGGCAGTGCTGGACTTTGCTGGGGTATGGGAAGGAGGAAGAGGGAGTAGGTAAATCTTTAAATAAAGTGAGACAGCTCAGGTCGGAAGAGGTAGATAACCTCTTTTGGGCATTGGTTGCAGCAGATTCGCGTTTGCCTTGTCCTCACTAACATACCACAAGAATACCTGCTCAAATCAGTACAAAATATCCCCCATAGGTTACAAGCACTGGAACAAAATGCCGGTGTATATGTGGAGTTTTAAATTCCATTGCATAGAGTTTATACTATGTTAAAATCGACAACGAAACTAAAATGTACGAATTATTTATAAAGTTATAAGGATATTATAACAAGAGATTACTTCTCATCCAGTCTGTATATCGTTGTAAGCAGCCATCTTCACTTAGGATCTTGTATGCTGGTTTAATTGCGAGATGTGATTGTGTCCTATTTTTAGAACACTTCAACTTTCATTCTATATCCCCTTCTGTATGCATGAGGCAATAAGCAAATAATCATAACATTGATTAAGATTGAGATAGTTTAGGCGTATTCTGAACAAATGTAAAGTGAATACGATAATGGAAAAGGAATTAAAGACAGTTAAGATGTTAACCTTAACCTTAAAAACCTCTTGGGAGTGCCTTTGATTGCTCCATGTGCAGAAAACAGTAGTGCCCACCTGACAGAGTGTTTCACTATCTACACTAAATTTTCAAATTATACTTCTATATGCAACAAAAGAGATGATGTGACTTAATACCTTCCTGAAAGTTCTGGAGGACTAGCTGTCCGACCTGAATTCGTTACCTGTCATTTGAGTAGTTGAAATGCGAAAATTAATTCTAAAGCACCCAAATTTAAGGAATATAAACAAATTCATCCTCGCACATCTGTATCATCCTTTGGATATATGACCAAAGTTGCTCATGATGCCACATAAATACTTTGTAGAGCTTGCATTTCATAGTTAACTTCTTCCCAAAAGACCAAAAATTTTCCAGACCAAAAAACCGCAGAAAAATATATGAATTTCAAGTTGTTCTTGAATATTAGAATGCGCCTACTGTCACTGAATAGTTTGTGAACTTAAAACTAAACTTTAACATGTAAGTAAATATAAAATAACTAAATACTTTTACATATTAAATATTTCAAACTATGTAAGTACTATTAATATTTCTTCAAAATCCATTTAACTCGACTTTATAGAACAATGGGCAAGGGAGATACTAAATGAGAATGAAATACGGATACCTGTATTTTTAAAACATTATTATTTGTTTATTAAATAAATAATAGTGTTATAAAGAGTTAAAAGCTTTTTTATCCAATAACAATTCTGTAGCGAAAAAGTATTACATCTTAGAAAAATTCACCATAATTTTAAACAAATAGAATGCCTTATATTTGCAGCTCCAAATTAAGTATAAAATATTTTACAGTTAATTAATTTTTTATTTTCAGCACGAGATGTACGTATTCTAATACTTAAATTATAATCACGGTAAACGTAAGTAAATCGTGTAATGTTTAAATATATATTATATTTGTATTCTTGTTTCATCTTCTTTAGTACTATTTCAATTATTCTATAAATGTTTTCTCCTCCAGAAAATTAATTTTAAAAGGCTTTGCTTTTGATATTTTAATTATTAAAAATATATTTTAAGCACAAATTTTAAATTGAGATGCGCATGACAATCGTGTTGTATTTGTAATTCTTAAGAGTTAGTATTCAACAGCAAATAGAAAGTATGCCATTTATAGTATGAATTAACGACATGTATAAATCAAATGCACACAGGATCTTTGCTTTAAACATAGAAAGTAGGCTATTCGAGCTCTGCTACAGCGCTCATTCTGTATTTTCATTAAAATAGTCACTTAGCCTTGGCACAAGAAATGAGGGCGCCGTCTCATAAAGAACTTGAGACCCGAGGCGACTTTGAAAGTGTCTTTTTTGTGCAGAAATATCTCGGACGTAGAAAACGTTAATTAAAATTACCTAAGTAAAAAGAAAATTAAGAAGTACCCAAAGCTGGCAGACAACGAAGCCATTATTTACAGCTCAAATTGTGCCCATCAAGCTGGGCTATTAGACTGTAGAGAAGGGCTTAAACCTCTATGATTTATTTTAAAACTTTTATTGCATATTAAAAGTGAGCTTTCGTAATGTGTTCATTATGTGAAAAACTAATGTATATCTCTTGAAGAATTCTATGTAATTAAATTCTACTTGCTGCGTAGTAAGGTGGTAGTTTTGTTCCTTGATATCTGCTGAACTATTGCGTGTAAAAGAAACAACGCATGGCGAAAAGAAAGTTTATGCTTGTAAGCGGTTTATTTAAGTACACTGTTTCACTATAAATATAATTATGTCTGCAGTTACAACTCACCAAAGTTACAGCATGAATAACGTTTCGTTCTGTAGTTGTGAAGTTACAGATCAATGCACCATACTAGGAATTCTAAAGAGAAAACGTTTTGGTGAGAGTTTATGAGAAAGAAGGGTACCCAGTGTAGAGTTCGTGTTGAACCTTTATCGTGAGAATAACTGGGGAGCTACAGTTAGTAATTTGGTTTATTACATCAGTAACTGTTTCGTGCGAAATGACCAACTGACGGCGTATCATTTAAGTTTGTGGGTAATGGAACTAAAATAGTCGATAATCAGCCTTGAATTGCCGCCATAAACGTCGTTTTTATGCGTTAAAGTATAATTTATTATAATTATTATTAATGCCATCATTTTTTCTGATAATGGACGAAAATCTTTAAGCATAGAATTAAAAATAACAAAAGTGTCATCATGCAAAGGAACTAAAACCCTTTACAATATGAATGCCCTCATAACGAGGTGAGAATTAGCTGCAGTAGTTATTGTTTCATATATTAGGCAGATGTGATTTAGGCTTTGCTAAGTGATTTATTTTATCCCGAAAAGACAGCAGGAGTTATCAGGAAATTAAGTGCTTAGAGGTAGGCAAATAACAATGTTAGAAAATGCAAGCAAAACTCTTGAACTAGAGTTGTTTTCTATAAACATAAGGTGAAATAATGGATCCTATATCGACTTATGTAACTAAGAACTAAGCATTCATTAGGCGGCGTAATATAGTTTACGAGTCGCACGTGCGTACAGAATTAGCTCTTGATGTACGGAGATTGTTAAAATAAAAAATAAGAAGGAAGAAAGGAGAGATGAAAGAGATGAAGATACGTAAATTTATAATAGAGGGGAATGATTTTGATGTGCAATCTAAAGTAGAGAATACGGAGAAAGGTGAAGACTTTTACCTAAAAAGTTATGGGACCAGGAAGAAGATGGAAGAAGGAATATTACAGAAGAAGATTAAAGAGTGTTGAAGATCCACGGAAGGAGATGCAGGATGGAGAAGTGGTGTCCGGAGAGGAGAAGCAGAGCGCGAGAAATGGTGTAACCAGGGGTCCAGCGGGATCAAGAGAGATGGAAGAAGGGACGGTTGGGAAGAAAAGATGTAGAGTTATTTGGTGGAAGCGAGATGATAGTGTTTAATGAGTTAAAGCGTTAGGATAAATAAATGAAATGAGTAGGAAAGATTAATAGTGAACAATGAACTTTAAGTGAAGTACGTTGTTAAAGAGAAGGTGATAGTATGATTGAGATGCGTGAACGAGACTTGAAAGTTTAATAAGTGTAATATTGAGTTAATTTAAGAAAACTTCCTGCAAAAGTAATGGGTACCAGTACATACCGTTGGTAACCAGTGGCTAGTAGTGTAGTAATGTAATAAATTAAGACAATAGCTGGCTACAAGGTAATTCTTTATGGCTACCAGTAGTTTTGTTAATTTGGTAGATTTTGTAGATTTTGGAATATTAAATTGGGAAGTAGTTTAGTAAATTTATACTTTGGTTAATGAATTTTAGTTACTTTTAATATTTTATTATATAATTTAAGTCCAGTTATTAGGGAAATCTGTAAAATAGTGTAGTAATAGATTATTGTATTGTATAGTTTATAATAGTAAATAGAAAATGTTATATACAAGTCCTGGTTTAGGAAACCAGATACCAGAATGGCGTATACGAATTTTATTTATTTATTATTGTTTCAAGAGAGAGATTCCCTGATATTGAAACTTCCAAGTGGAAGTTGCATTCATAAATTGATGTATTAATTTCGTGAATATGGGATATTCTTGATGAAAAGCATACATAACCGTGGATAGAAGAAGCTTTAGAAGACAGAGATTTTAAGGAATGGAATAAGAAATGGGGATTAATGAGTTAGTTACTAATTCTAGACATGACATACTCGTGTCTTTAATATGGAATACCAACATTCACAAAAGTAACAGGAATAAGAAGACTTGTAGATCCAAATTGGAATGATGTTTAGCCTGCTTTTTCTAGTGAGACACTGATGATACATGAGATGAAATGATAAACTAGGAAAGGAATTTTTTTTTTAAGGAAGGAAGGGTTCTAGGCCTAAGTTTAGGATATCTTTCCGACATTTGTTATTTATGAGTAATGAGGAAAACCTTAAAAAAAAAAAAAAAAAAAAAAAAAAAAAACCGATCGATCCTTTTTGTAAATGCTCGTTCCTTTAGCGAAATCCATGGCCTTTCTGTTTGACATTTGTATCTGTGTTTCTTTTCATTAACTCAAATTAATGAAAAACTTTTACCTTTTCATAACTATTATTCATTTTTACAATAATAACTATGGATGTCTCTCGGCCTATTACCATTACCTAACTTTCTGTGTTTTCTCTTAAGTTTACTGGTGTTCCATACGGTGTAAGGGAATGGTACCAATACTTGTTGGGACTAGAGTCACTCAAGCATATCGGCTCGCGAAAGCAAAAGTGGCTGTCAGACATTGCTTGAAGAAGGTTGTTTTTTCTATGTACTTAATTAAAAAACCGACCCTTTATGGTCATTAGTGTTATTTATACGAAAAAATATAGACATGAACTGTATATTACACAACAGATGTCTATGCAGATGTTGAAAGTGACCACCGTTTGCATCAATACACTTGTGCAGACGGTGAACAAGCGAGCGTTGCAAAGATTGTAGTGTTTATACAGATATTGCCGCAAAGGCCGCTGTTTCATATTCTCTGGTGTCGTTGAGAGCTCCTGATACACTCAATCTTTCATTGCGCTCCAGAGACATCTATTTGGGAAACCTAGTTGGTCATCTCACACGACCCACCGATTTGTAAATTTTGCATCCACACCTTCTCTAGAAACATGGACAAAGTGTGTGGGGCAGCCATCAGGCTGAGACCACATTGACAGACACGTTTATTCCACGTCCTCCATGAGAAGGGGTAGAGTGTCTTGGGGAAATGATGCATATCGCTGTCTATTTAATGTTAGGGAACTACAACGCGGTTGCCAATGATACCGCACCAAACACTGACACTCCGCTGTCGTTGCTGAGTAACCTAGCGAAACCAGTGGGGATTTTGCATGGACTATTAGTGCATACTCCTCAAAAATTTTGGGAACAAAGCTTCATCCGTAAAAAAAATATTACTTAGGGATACACTATTATCTTGTAACTGCTTTCATATACCAATACGGAAACCATAAAGTACGTGATATTTTCCTGTTTGACACTAACAGCAGTACAGCCAACCACATCAGTAGACACAAGTACACTGAGTAGATTGATAATGGTTTGTTTACTGCATGCTTTTAGTACAGACATTGTAAGCAACCCATACTATGTGTACAGACTACACGTTTTACATAACGTCAGAAACAGGATATTCATTGCAAATCTCTGTTTCAGAAGATATGCGGTTTAGAATAGTGAAATCGATTCTGTTATCACTAATTGGACCTGTAGTTTTCAATTCGCTAAAAAAAACATACATGTTCCATATAAAAGATATTACTTTAAGTTGAAAACAATATTTTTTAATTTTCTGCTTTGCGCATAACGTCCCATTGTGTCAGCCCCTGCCAAGAGTACATTCCTGCGCGACTAGATTTTTCATATCTTGTTTAATTGCGAAAATATTTGAGGTGGCAGAGGTAGGTGAAACACGCGGTTGATTCAAAAGTCGCGACTCACAGGACAACTCCGTTATTAATGTAGGTACCGAAAAAGGAAAGACGGGGGGAAATGTGGAAATGTATAGTTTTAAATCAGTTGCCTTAACCGTATTTAGATGTGTGTACGACAGGATGATAACCAATTTGAACACTTCCTCTATCATTGTAAAAGTGGAGCAATTTACAGGACATGGCAGTTAAAGTAATTAAATGTTTCAGTTTACATTATGATTGTATAAGTGTCAAGTTTTTGTTAAGATATTTGTAATTTCAAAGAGGCTATTAACGGTACTCTTTTTTCATTTTTTATTTGTCAATAACTGTAATAATAATAATAATAATAATAATAATAATAATAATAATAATAATAATAAATTCTGTTCCAACATTCAAGCATATAATTTAAAACTATATATTTCCCACAATTTTCCCCCTCTTTCCTTTTTCGGTACATGCAGAAATAGTGGAGTTGTTCTATGATGTGCGGCTTTTAAATCAACCGATATTCTCTACGCATACATTTCTTTCTTTTTAATCACTAGTATTTATTACTTAACACTCTCAGCTCCATGTATGCAGTTTCACGCAATACACGTCCTCATATAAATTATATATCAACTGCAGACGGATGTGAATATAAACCATTATTAGTATTAATCTAGAAGCCTGGGCTGTAGATTTATCTCTCGTAGTCACAGAGAGCATCCAGCTTTTATGTCCTCTTTGTGAGAAGACTTTTAATTTCCTGTAGCATATTTTCTGTATTATTATAATCCGCTGAATATGCGATACAAAATTAGAGAGATCAATGGAGGATTCAGGAAATTATTTTTATGATGAAATAAAACTGCAAGATTGGATGAAACTTTGATTTGAATAAAATAACTTTAGTCGTATGTTATTTATAAATCCAAAGTGACTTTTTTCATATTTGTTTTAGATATGATCTTTATTAATTGCAATATAACATTTTTCTTCTATATACAACGGGTTCTAGTACTTATTCGGTAATTTAATTAAACTGAACGAATGTTTATCATGATAATTATTTTGAAGGGTATTAATATTTAAACAGGTGTTTAAAAACGAAATGAAAATACTTCAGCTAAAATATCGGCTTTAACAAGTTGCATTTCGTTAGAAAATTCCAGAGGAACTCTCGACTATAATTTTATTCTAAACAACTGAACATTTGATTACTTACAATAAATTCGAACGAATAATTCGAACATTCGAGTTAATAAGTTTGAGTAAAATTATCATATTAAATCAAAATACAGGTTATCTTATAACAATAGTTTATTGTGAACACTTTGTCCCTGTTTATCACTTGTTGTTTGTTAAATCTAGTGGTTTCGTTCAGGACAAAATTCCTGTTTAATTTCAAGCCATGTCTTTATGCTCTTTTTGTTTTCAGTTAATTCTTCGCTAGTTTTATTTATGTTCTGAGTGTTTACTAAGCCACATCTTGCCAAGTTTTCTTCATAGTTTGTAGTAACCCATAATAATAAACAGGAAACAATGTGAGATAAGTTTTTATCGCTGAATAATTGAATCGAACCAAAGATGACAGGAATGAAATAAATAAGTGTATATTACAATATATTGCCTTTGAACACCATACTATTTACTGTAAATGAAAGTCGATTCTTCTTGTTAAATCGAGTACAATGAACTCATTCGCTGGCTAAAAGACGTTCACGTGAAATTAGTAATACAGTACGTCAATTACTTGATTAATTTTCAAACGTTTTTATTAACTCGCTTTCTTGTCTTTTCGGGTGGAATTTTGTAATTAATTTTTCATGTACTTCTAAATGAGATAGAGATTTGAAAATTTGCACATAGGTCAGAAATAGATGACAATACAATATAATATGGTAATTATCCTGGTTCAATCGTTCCACGGTTCAAAAATATGGTTACGCAGTTTTGAAAGTAAACCAGCGGAATATCAAACACAAAGATTTTAAAAAATGTAAAATTGAATAGTAAGAACACATATCTGTAGTTTCGTTATTAACGCATAAAAATATAACATGTATAATAATATTTATTTAAAAATAAGAAAAGTTGCTATGATGACTGTATTATATTTATGAATACAATAAATAAATTATAGTGTAACTTGATTTATATTTAATTTCAAAGTTTTATTTGAATCTAAAATTATTAAACTTCTTTTTGTTATACAGCCGCCATGGTAACTATTCAAATAAACAGCGCGACGTCGAACGCGCAAATTCCAAGAAACGCATGGCTCAAGCGCGATCAACTGAGACGATGGAAAAACGTTCTTCTCGACTGGCTAATGACACGCAACGGCATGCTAAATATTTTGATAACAATACAGTCGCCATGGCAAATTTTCAAATAAAAACATCAAATTTAAATGCTTACAAATAACATTTAATAAATCTGATTTCTATTACATAAATTCAAATGCGCTAGTGTTAATATGTAACATGTGTATTAATAATGTATTAATAATTTCAACTGTATAAATAAGCAGTGAATGAGTATTATATTTAATATAATATAATGAGTTACATATATTATCAAAAGTTTGGCTTCTATATTGAGGATCTGGTACAAATGTAATTAATGCTGAAATAAAATTTTTCAAAATTAACTTTTGTTTCTGTATTTTGATTTTTAAAAAAAAATAATTAATCAACTGTTTCGGTATATCATTGCGGTAGATAAAGCAATTTTCTATTTTACATATTGATCAAGAGAAAACAAAATGAACTAAATCTAAAAGTTGCTCAATTTTTGTCATTATTTAATTGAGATGTCTAATGCTAATTGCAAAGCGTTTTAGAAAAGTCTTCAAAAACGAAAAACGTGGGGCGCATGCAATAGATAAAATTAATAACTGTTAAGGGTATTCATAGTTTAATTTAATCACACAAAAGGTTTCGGACAAACTATTGCATGCGCCCTACGTTTTTCGTTTGGAAGAATATTTCTAAAAAGTTTATGAGATTATGAATTTGCATAGAGTTATAAAACTGCACTTGGCTAGGATGAAGTATATTATACCTTTTAGTTCATTTATAATTAAGAAAATAAAAACTTCGTTTTTAAAAAAATTAAATTATTTTTCTCTACTATTGCTCTGCATAAAAACACGTTGCTGAATTTGTAAACGTTAAGGTTCCCATTTCATATCAATTAGAGCTGGGGATCAGATTTGGGAACTATAGGAGGGCAGCTGAGGCTTGCTTCTTACAGTACTGTTGCACTAATGCAAGAACGACATGTTATTTACATCAGATATTATATTGTTTCATTTAGAATATACAAAGCGTTTTAATATATTATAGCTACAGTAAATATATAGTAATACAAAACATTTGCATAATGTATAAAAGGCATATTTTAACAGTGTATATATCACTGTGCTTTACTGCATCCCAACAAAGAACAACAACCTCCAGCTATCAGAAAATAAATTCTCAGACATTCTTTCGTCACTGTTCATATCGCTAGAAACTTTTTTTCATATCGCATGATGTGGTTGGTGCAAACTGAAAATATGGGATGTCATTCCTTTGTTCAATAAATATCTAGATAATTTGTCTTTAATATCGCATAAAGCAGAGTTTTTTGAACCCTTGCTTGACTGACTTTCCTAAATCATCAATTGAAATGATAACATTCTAAATGTGGGTTGAAAAACAAGTGAGCCACTGAGGCTGTGGAGATAAGGGAATCCAGTATCATTTGTTTGGGATTTCTGATACTAGCAAGTGACTTTAAGGATGCCTTTTTAACATTGGAAAGGTCAACGCCAATCCAATTGAAGGGTACAAGGGAAAAACAAAGACAACTTTTTACTTCTGTACAGAAACTTGTTGAATTTTAAAAACACAACTTTAAAAATTAAACACATTATATATATTTCTAGAATAATTTTTAACATAGTTTTCTAATAGACCGTTCTTTTGATATCAGTGTCATGTCCTATTTGTTCATGTTAATTAACAATAAAAAGCAAAAGTATCGAAACTTTTAGATAAAAACAATCAAAGTTCACTAACTATATTACGGGATGTACCAAAGTATACATAAATCATTTCTGAGGAAAATATAAACGTTAATGCAACACAATTGAAAATAATGATTCAATCAAAGTTATTCATTGTCTATATAAAGATAACCTTGAAAAATAGAGCTGAGAATTTTGGACAGAATCTCTTCAGGCATTGTAATTAACTATGCCTTGGAAAGTGGAATTAAACTTGAACAGGAAGACACAGGCTGGCCATCAGTCTGTGTACGGCACATTTGTCAACAATAACACTGACCCCCAGGAGTCATTGTAGGTTGTTCGATTGGTTATAGTCCTTGAAGAGGTTTCGCCCGCTGCAATGTCTCATGTTTCTTTTATCTTCATTGAACATGTCCTTCTGTATTTTTATTAAGAATTGAAGATGACAATTTAAAAATATCCTGGGATTACCCAATGATATTGAAGAGAGATGGTTTCATGCGGCATCTTCTGATCTGCTCATTCCAATAGCTGGGTGTTTTAGCATGGGATTTTTGATTTATTAAACCCATGACTTTGTCACATTCCAAATAACTATGACCTCTGAGGGGAAAAATCACCTTTACTGTTTCAAATACGTTGTACTTATGAACCATCATGAATGAGGCGAATATTGATATAATTTTTATTTTGGCCGGAGCATGGAATCACAAAAAAAGTTGCTTATTTCGAACTGATGGGTCCAGATGATGGAAACAAAAGTTAAACTACATTGGTGTAACTTCATTAGCCACGTTTATTACTATGGTCTTACTGTAGATATTTTACAGAGGACTCCGATTATTGTTTCTCCAGGGAACTATTTTTTCTAAGCTGATTTTTATGGACTACATGTGAATTTTTCCCTAAGTGAATGTGTATGTCAATCTACAATCCATTGATACCAAAATCTCAAATTTCACCAAAAGTGAACTTCGATTGCTTTCTCCTGTACCCTTCAATTGTTTCTGGTGCTTTGATTCTATACGATCAGCTGAAATTAAAAGTAAACCATTCTCTTTTTGAGTGTTATGCGGCCCTCATTTCCATTTTTTTTTTCAAAGATGCATTTGTTTAATTATTATTTATTGCTTTGATCTTTTCAGATCCCACAGATATTTTTTACCTACACCTGGAATTCAGAACTACCCTGTAGTAATATTTACAACGGATATGTTTGCGGTGTTGTTAATATCAAATGTATACACCAAAAACTACTTCAATTACATATAAATAGACTATATCGTCAGTCACAAAAAGTAGAACATTGAAACGAATATCTACAGCTCAGCACACCACCCGATATACATATTAATTAATATAGTACATAATTATTGAATTACGCTAGCCAATATTTTGATGATAGGATATAATTCTATTTATATGTTAATTTGGGCTGCTTCGTAAAGAAAAATAGGTGGCAGTATGTTAAAAAAATAGCAAGCTATAAGAGAGGGATTTTGAGAAAGAAGATACAAACTGTAGCTTGCTCAAAAGTTCGCATAAACCTACTTGTGTTGCAAATATCTTTAAAATAAGCAAGAATACAAGTGTTTATTAAAAGAAACAACCTACAAAAGAAAACAATTAGCAGGAAGTCCGCATAAACGAGTCAGATACAAAAGAGAGCAAAGCCAAAACATTCTTTGTAAATATTGTATCCTTTTACAACAACATACAAGGGTAGATCCATAAGTTTTTGGCCTAACAAAGGAGATATTTCACTTTTAAATATAGTTACCATTTATTGCAATACACTTCTCGCATCTTTGAATTAATATTTCAATCATTAATCAGAAGTCTTGTCTGCAAAATGGGCATAAACAGTACCCATCACTTCCTCGTCACACTTAAATTTCTTTCCTCGAAGGTCCTTCTTAAGTTTTGAGAACAGGAAATAGTCACTGGGAGCTAGACCTGAGCTTTAGGGTAGATGGTCGATCACCTTGAAGCCACATTTCTTCACCGCTTCTTTTGCAACAAGAGCTGTGTGTACAGGCGCGTAGTCAATAAGAAGGCGAACACCACTTCTCATATTTCCTCGCCTTTTCTCTTTGATGGAAGCACGTAGTCTGTGCGTAGGCCAGAATAGTACTCCCCATTTACTGTGGTGTTCCTCTGCTTGAAGTCAATGAAGAGTATTCCTTCACAGTACCAAAAGATTATGGTCATGATCTTCTTGGTTGACTGATTGGCCTTGGCCTTTAGAGGCGATGCTTCCCCAAGTTTAAGCCACTCTATTGATTTTCTTTAGGACAAGGGATTATAGTTGAGGACCATATTTTCATCTCCTATAACAATGGTTTGCAGGACTTCTCTCTCGTTGTCACGGCAGATTTCCAAAAATGGCTGACAACAGATGACTCGTTGCTGCTTTTGAACTGAGAAAAGATGTCTAGGAGCCCATCTTGCACTAACCTTATACATGTTTAAATGTTCATGATAATTCGAAGGACTGTTGCTTTAGAAAGACCCAACCTTGCTGCTATTTCTGTAACTCTGAGCCTCCGGTCTTCCATAATTTCTCCTTCCACAAGAGCGATGTTTTCAGGAGTGAGCACTTCCAAGAGCCGACCTGCATGCTCATCGTCTTCAATGCTTTCTCGACCCATTAGAAAAAGTTTGGCCTATTATTTTACGTGTAGAATATGAGGGGGAGTGCTTCCCCATATACCTATAATGTCCAACGTGTTTAATTTTACTTGGAGTAAATCCATTTTTGAAGAACTGAATAACAGCTCAACACTCCATTTTGAACATGTCACAGTCTTCTACACATGGCCCTCTTTATGCAACTATATCTGAACATAGCGTAACGGAAATTACAGCTGCAATTATTTACTTAACAGATAAGGTATGACATCAGGTAAGGATTTTGTGAAGGCGATAATTATTATCGGCAAGGCCGGAAACTTATGAACCTACCCTCGTATTTAAAAAAAGCAATAAACGAAGTCAAACAACATACAACCTACTACTGTAGCAAAAGATAAACTCTCCGCCAAAATGTCGAAGAACAAGCTTTACTACTTTTCGTTTGAAAGTTATGCGTCCTTAACCTTTCCATTGTATTTTAATATATTTAATTATTATATAAGGGCCACCTGCATGAGTTTGCTGTCTTGATGAAAATAAACAATTTATATGGAAAACGATCTGTTGATTTCGAAAACGATATCAGTTTTTTTTATAACACGTGCAGATTTTTTGTAATCTGACATTCTATTGATTATACTGCTATATTGCGGTGATAGTGATAAAATAGCAAAATATTAATAACTTTAACATACACAAGTTATATATAAATACTTACATAGAATATAATGCAGAATACAAAGCGAAGCAACTATTGTTTACTGTTTTATCTTCTTCTCTGCCATGTGTTTAAAGTTTCCAAAGTGACTGGAGCTTATCAATACCTGGTTAGGAAGTAAGGGGAAATGGTTGCAGCGTAGTCTAAAACCGCAAAAACGTCAGTTAAAATTCATTAGCCATTGTATTCGGTAGTGTATTTGTTGTTCAGTGCAATATTTCATTTTCTTTGTGTTGTGAATAAAGTGAGAGAGAACAGGTAACTTCAACCTGTGGAATACCAAGATGGGCAATGTGTAAACAATCCAAATAATTTCTGTTTCGTATGTGGTTCCTACTTGTAAATAAACTAAAGAATAATAATATTACTTCATTGATTTAAAAGTATATACTACCTTATTTAGCCACCAGAGTGGGTATACAAAATTTCCTTTCTTTTAGTATGAATGGGAGGGTAGATGCAGGGCCAACGAAAGGATGCCTAAGAGAAAAAGTTTAACGCCGATAGAAGAAAAATGTGATACGTATCAGTTTAGTTGACCCTAAAGAGATGCTATTGCCTTCGCTTCATACTAAACTTGGTGTGATGAAGAGTTCTTCAAAGCACTAAGCAAGAATGACATGTGCTTCAAGTATTTATACCGTAATTCACTTTTGTCCGAGGGTGTGTTTGATGGACCCCAGATCAGACAGCTAATGAAGGACACTGTCTTTTTGAACACTATGAACGATATAGGGCGTCTTTCAAGGATGTTATGAATAAGTTCCTTGGAAATGTAAAAGACGTGCAATACAAAGAAATTGTAAGAAATATGTGAAAAATACGGCAAGTTCTCGGTTGCAATATCAGTTTGAAACTTTATTTCTTAATCTCTCACCTTGACTACTTTCCACCAAATTTGGAACATGAGAGAGATGAGCAAGGTGAAAGATTTCATCAAGAAATTAAGGAGATGGAAAGACGGTATCAGGGATAGTGGAACGAAGCAATGCTGGTACTTGAACGTAAGAAAGTATGTAGGTACTCGTTTTGTACATTAGATAGGATTATGACGTTTTATTTTTCATTTTATGATACTTTTTTTTCACAAAATTCGACTTCTTTTGCGATTCACATTTGAGATGGCAGAATTTTTGTTTTGTTATTGACTACTTCGAACTTCTCAGATGTCGACAGATATTTTTACCTGCATTGTCAGACCGAAGATACCCTACAATATCATTTGCTCGTACAGAGGATATATTGGCCGTATCTTTAGTATCAAGAGCCATACCTATTGCTGTTTCAAAGTTTTTCAAAATGACATTTATCACACTTTCATAGCCAGCTGATAAATACCATTTAAACATATATTCACTAGGAAATATTCTATTTGTATGTTCTTTTACAAAATATGTTTGAAACAAGGACGTTGCTGGTTTTTAAATGGCATATTTGCGTGTATTAACATATACGCTTGCCGAAAATTAGGACTAATCCTTCGGGACCAATGAGCTTGAAGGAAATATTTTCTTCGTCATTTAAGTCTCTTTATTTAATATTTTTATATATTTTGCTAATAGCATGCTCGTTTTAAGTAGCCCTTTGAGTAGTGTTTAACGCCCGTTTTTACTATTGAGGTACCACAGGCGGTGAACACCGATGATACATGAGATGAAATGAAATGATAAATTGTGAAAGGATATTTTTAAGGAAGGAAGCTTTCCAGGCCTAAGTTTAGGGTACCTCCCCGGCATTTGCCAGTTATGAGGACTGAGGAAAAACCCAGTCAGGAAGGACGGTCTTGGCGGATTCGAACCCCAGACCTTCTGCTCACGAGTCCTCGCCTTAACGACCTCGGCCACCCGTGGGGGTAAGTAGCCCTTTATTTCCATATTATCTCCAACATACATACCTTACATACAGTATTTTCATTATCAAAACACAAGGGCTGACCTGCAAAAACTTCAAAAACAAATTTCATTTTGAATTTGATGATTTCTTAACACAACAGCAAAACCAAGTCAGTTTCCAGTCGCGCCACTTTACTTGGTGGCTTACTAAGCACACCTCCTCTACTCCATCTCCTAATGACGTCATCGCTTTATCTCTAACACGTCAACATGTTTGCTCTCGTTAAAAATCCTGTTTCACTCTGTAGTCATGAAAAAAAAATCTTTTTTATGACTAGAGTAGGATTTATATGCTCAAAATAGCTGTAATATGCAAAAAGAAACAAAAATATTGCTAAATTACATAGCAACCATATTTTCAAATTATACATTCAGATGATTAACTGATTAATCAAAAACCCATTCTTCTTAATTTATATTCCATTTGCAATATTTTTGTTCACAGAATAAGACTAACTGTTTCTAAATGTTTTCAATAGTCACACTTTGTTATATACGAGAATACATATAAAGGTTTAAATTAATCCCTTTGTATTACATTCTTTTATTAGGAAAAATGCTGATGCAAAATATGGGTTTGTTTAGTACAAGTCTAAGCTATCTAAGTTTTCCTGACACAAAACTTTCTTTACATTAAGTACTGGTTTTTTTATATTACCACGCCTGATTTTATTTTAAAGAATTAACCAGTGAGGCAATTTGATTGGAAAATGTATGCTGTTACAAATTCTACAAGTTTATTGACTGAAGACATTGTAGTGGTTTTAGGTTTCCGTAGGGGTCTCTGACGAGAGTACTCCAGTTCTCGACGTCAGTAGGTGTAGCCGATATTCATCTTTCAGGGGTTTACGCCGTCTTCGTTGTCTTCACATAACGGGAGAGGACAGGAAGTTCGCTCAAAATATAAACACACGATGGTGTGCAGGGAAATATGTGCATTTATTGACCTAATTCCTAGTTGTAAAGAAGCTATTTTTCGTCTCGGGAAATGAATGTTCGTAACCCATGCAATAGTAGTTAACTGACTCGGCCCGCTGGCAAGCTAAATACTTAAGATGGTCGCGAGCTTCCCAGGTTTGAAAATCACTTCATCAGCTGATTCACATGGCGCGGCAAGGTTTTGCTAAGTATTGGTTTACCGTACAAGTTTCTCATAAGAATAAAGCTTGCAATCGATTATCATTTGTTTGTTACTTGAGGATTTGACCTAAAGTATCACACGGCTTTCCACTCACATGATATATAAATTGCGCGCCTGCTGTTTGATCACAAAATATTCGCCGTCGACTGACGCCCATACATGACTAAGAGAGTGATTTAAGAATATCTAAGAGTGTCAGAGAGAGTGCCTCAAACTGGACGAATTGCCCCTTTATTGCCCCTTGGCTTAAGTGCCCACACACAGCCTCCAGGGTATCCACGTATGCTCAAGAGAATCGCCGGCTTTAAAAATGAAAATGCTCACGGCGGATTGGCCGGTTCATATAGAATGTTCTGGAAAGTTGTGAGAATTTAGCGAGCTAACATACACAAAGTAAAAACCATGCTCACCTACACTTGGAAAAAGACATTAGTGGTAGCTTTGAATGCCTGGTGTTCGTCTTTCACTTTTACTCTTATGTAAATACAGAAGTCTGCAAGCTTTATATTGACATTCATTTCCCAATTCGAATCTAAGAATCTTAATCTATATATAGTTACTATTTACTAATTACACAATTAAATAAAGTGTTCTAAGGCACTGCGGCTAGCATTACTATATACATAATTAAACAAAGAATCATAACTATTTACATACACAAATACAGTATTATAAATGCGTGCTGAAAACAATGAAATTGATATGCTATTTACAAATATATTAATATTAAATTACAGAAAGGGCACCGATTATAAATAATGCTACATGTTACATGAACCACACAACGACATTCCTTTAATTTCTGCAATATTAATAAATTCGGAAAGTTTCTTAAAAGTGAAGTTCAAACAATGGAAATGCATGTTTCAAAGTAGGTATCCCCTTTGAAGCGGAATTTCTAGGTGCGTTGGTGATTAAATGGTGAAAAAGACCAGTGAAGGTATTTGCTGAACTATTGAGGGTCAGGTAAGAATTTTGGTGTCGGAGGGGAGGAAGCAGATTTACATTAGGAGGTTCTCTCAGGGTGTGTATGGGGGACGCAGGAGATGGATTGTTGAGTACGGGGAGTTGATCACCTCGTAACCGTCTCTGGTGATACCGTCTTCCTCTTCACTGCTCCAATCTTCACACTTCTCCTTCGCTTCTATTAATTACGAAGGGAATTTTCCCTTTCCGGCCCTGGTTAAGGTGAAAAGTCTAGTGCATTTTGGGAGACACCTCGGCGCTCCTCGGGTAAAAGAATTGGAGGGACGTGTCCAAATGAAAAGCACTCAATTAATAATTAATCAATGATATCAGGTTCTTTATTTAACCTCTTTGATGGGGAGAAAAACTAGGGCAACCAATGAGACACCAGGCTGTTTCAAATGATATCTCACTTAACAAAAGAACAAAGTCGGTGAAAAACTTAGCGGAACACGATCAATGTAGAAACTGGCGAAGAATTGTGAGCTGTCTCTAATTTCCGGCGTTTCGGTAATTTTATTTGACTTCAGTCAGACCGTCTCATGACGCCGCAAACATCTTGTGTCACTACAGTTAAAGCAATTCTTCCCTTCCCATTGGCGACTACGTTTCGCGCTTTTTCCTTGGCATTGTCACTTATAGCTTGAGTTTTCTGACCTAACTCTACGCATTGGATTCAATAGGAGCTGTTTACACGTCCTTGATGAAGAAACTTGGGTCAAGTGCGATAAAGGCTAACGGTTCAGAAGAAAAATCTGTTTTCCTCCTGCGTAGTCTTTAGAAAAATCCTCCAGAGTTTTACGGTCCTGGGTTGGGTATAGGTCATAAACCATTACGTCACTATACAGTTTGGCACCCTCCTCCATAATTTTGTGCAAAGCAAGTTTTTCGCTTAGGGCCAAATATACAGTAGGTGAAATATACAGTGCTTATGAGAATTATAAATTGGTTCGTTTATATTTGAATGCTGAATTTGACATTATCGCCCACAATTATCTTGGTTTTAAGGAGTAGGGGAAATCCCTATTTCACCTTCTAAGTCATTTAAGAAGCTGAAGAAAATCAAGAAATAAATGCAGGTTTTGTATTATTGCTGACTGGGAAGAGCTTACCGCTTGTGAGAGGGACCCGCGTTTCTTGAGACAATCGCATGAAAAGCGTCACCGACACTCGTGACGATTAATATTTCTTTGATTTTTCAATGAGTTTATTGCCTTTTTAACACAATGTAGAAACTGAACAGTTCACGCAACGCAATCTTAAAAATATGCAAAATAGTCTTATTGTATACAGATTCGCACAATATATACAACAGTGTGTCAAATAAACTCTTGATATTCATGATTCCTATGATCGGAACATGTATAAAACAGTTTTAGCATTGCTTAAATGATCAGGTAAAAATGTGAATTTGCATATGAGTCCTTATAAGAAGTCAACAGAAGCAGGGTACTTGCGTGGGAAAATACTAGAGGCAAATATTTATCATCGTAGATTAATTAATGGTCCTAAACAAGAACAGTGTCTTATCACGTTTTTACTGTATGAAGGTCAAAAATAGTCTTTCACAAACCATGAAGCCAAGACGGAGCCATTTACAGGCAAATGAAAACAAGGAATAAAACGGAGGGAATGGAATGGCATTAAAGAGGTCACGTAGTCAGAATATGTGTACCATCGCAATTCTTCCGTATTTGCTTCATTTTATCAGTAAAGGAAGATAAATTAACCAGCGCCTGTTATTTCTAGTAAAGGAAGTAAATTCATACATTTTGACCTTTAGTGAGCTGTTATTAAATAGTGCTAATTGTTCAATCCTGTTCCGGTACTGCCTGGACATTTCTTTCTGCAGATGAAGGCTAAATCAATTTAAATTCCCCTGGTGGAAGTAAAAAAGTCTAGACGAGACTAGGGGACAAATATTCCTCAACCTATTTTTCCTCAAGAATTCCTTGCGGAGTAGATTCCATGGTGTTATGAAGATGCATTAAAACTCGCTAATATTTACTTGATAGAAGGCAGGTCTCAAGTTTTCGCTGAACATGTAACGAGTTTGCTCTAATCATAGACTGAAACTGATGTATAACTATGCTTGGCCACACATTGCTCGACTTATGATAAAGTGCATTGATGAACTCGAAATTTGGACGCAAAGTCTAAATCCTGTGAACCATGCTTGATTAGAGATATCGGGATCGTAACATGGAAACTATGAAAGATATGAGGGCAAATTTGGTTGAAGAATGGCACGTCACTCCCCAGAATCATTGCCGTGTACTTGTGGACTCTACATTTGATGTCTGGTGACAGGACTTCGAACAATAACTTATGATGTTTTCTGAATATTTTAAAGTATTATGATATAACATTTGCAGGATATTAAGTGCCATTTCACTAATGATCAAAGTGAACTAGGATTGGCAATATACATATACATTTTTAAAAACAATTTACAATGAGAAAGACGTGTTTGTGTCTCTTTATGTTTAATACAAAATTTAATAAATTAAGAGTAAAACGTTCCAACCAATATTTGTTTCACAAAAGTAAATATAATAACTAAAATAACAATAACTAGAAAAACAGAAAAGGATAAAACACTAAGAATAAAATTAGTAATCACTATATTTCGAACCACAGAAGAACTCAAGCAGTTCGAAATATAGCGATTACTAATCTGTGATATTTTCTTAGTGTTTTATCCTTTTCTGATTTTCTAGTTATCGTTATTTTAGTTACATTGTTAATAGTGTTATATTATTTTTCATTTTATATATATATATATATATATATATATATACGGTGATACTAAAATATAATAAAAGTACTAAATTCATATTGATAGGAAAAAAATGTTATATTTTAGCCAGTCGATTACAGATATGGAAAGACAATTAGGGAGAAACTTACATCCGGACTATCACGTTTATTTTGTGGAATAAAATCACATGCAAATAAAGCAAAACCTTCTTTTCGTATATAATTTTTCTTTTCCTATCAGACACAGACACATACACAATTTTTCAATTCCTATCAATACATTTAGTACTTTTATTCTATTTTAGTGTCACCAAAAGAAGGTTTTGTTTTATTTTTATGTGATTTTATTCCATAAACATGGTAGTTTGCATATAAGTTTCTACCTAATTATTCTTCCATATCTGTAATCGACTGGTTTCAATTTAAATAACAGGATTTTTGCCTGCATTTCAGATCTTACAAGCCGGACGTTGTGTTTCTTGTTAAACCTAACATTTTTTTTTTTTATAGAAAATGGAAAGATGTTCAGTGAATGAACAATGAAAACGAAACAACTGTACCATTCAACCAAAGAGCAAAATAAGTGACATTTCCTGGGGGAAAATAAACACCGTTTCGTGCTCTTATGCTTACCTCAAGATTACATTGATGTCACTCGCATCAGGGACAAAGCCTTTACCACAAACATTTGTCTTAGGAATTAAAAGTAATTGTGTTTTTCATGGAAAAAAGTACAGAAGTAACTGTGGGTTATTAATTTCTTCTACAAAGCAGTTAGTGAAATTTTACACATTTTAAGCGTGTTTTACAAGTAGCATTCAAAATGTTTCTACATATAAGATCCTAACACTATGTTTAAATCAAATTCAACAAAAATGATAACGAACAACAGAATAAACTTAACTTCCTTCATGAACTACAAAGAGCAATCCACAGGTCGAAAATTCGGGTAATTTAAATTGTTCCGTTGCGGTCAATGAGTTATTAGCCAACGATGCTGTTAATTAGACCCTACAGGGCAGGCGGCCCCAAGGGATACCACGTTTCCTATCCCCATAGTGATATCAATCAAACTTAATGAATCTCTATGGAGCAATTATAAAGTAGGATGCATAGCAAAGCATTAATACTTGTGTGTGCCTCGTTCACTAGTTTCAGGTTAAGCTGCACTGTGAAAAATGTAATCTGAGTTTACAAAACTTTCGTAAAGGTGAAAAAAGAGTGAAGCAAATTCACTCCACTTGTAAGATTTACATCAGTAAACCTATCTCTTATGTTCTCCAGCTACCCGGCTACCGTCGAGCGTTTCAAAGATTATTGCCCAAATAATACACTTGTTCAACAATACTATAATATACCATGTCAATATATCAGGATTAATATCTACATTTAAGGATAAGCTATATCAAATTGCACTTTGTATATTTTCTGCAATATGTTATTTATTGCAACAAGTACGTTGCTCTCTAAAACATGTTTTAAACTGTTCAATCACCCCTTGATTCTTGATATATGGCCTTAATAGATTATCTTCATCCTTTTACAGCCGCAATTAGTAGAAGAAGTTTCACCAAATAGAAGTGGTAAGATCTACAAGAAAACGTCTAATTATGGACAGAGATTAAAATACTGGCATGGATTCTAAATAAACCTAAATAAGATAACCAGTTAAGTTATGTTTGATAAATCAAGAATCATTTTTAACAAAGGAGTGGTTGAGTAGTTAAAAAATTGTTTTAGAGATCAATGGATTAGGATATATATAGACCTTCACTTGTCTTCTTGCCATTGAAGAACTCGCAGTAGTTCCAAATATAGCAATTTAAAGTGTGACTCTTTCTCTGTGTTTTATCTTTATCTACTTTTATTATTAGTGTTAATTTTACATTGTTAATAGTGTTTCTTTATTTTTATGTTTCATTAATATTATATATATATATATATATATATATATATGGAGGAAAAGAGATACAAATGTTCAAGGTTTTTGCTTCAGAGGCACCACAAGCGAAGGACACTGATGCTACATGAGATGAAATGATAAAATGGGAAAGGAATTACTTTAAGGAAGTAATCGTTCCAGGGCTCCACGGCATTTGCCATTTATGAGGACTAGGGAAAACCTGGTAAATACCTTAGTCAGGGAGGATGGACCCTGGTGGGATTCGAAACCCAGATTTCCAACTCACGAATTCGCGCATTAACGACCTCGGCAACCCTTGGCGATCTGGAAAGAGGCGAGAAGACGTTTTGAAGATATAGAGATACAAAACCTATTTAGTAATATAACTGGGAAGACATCACTGGAATTTTGTGTTAAGATGAAATGCGCCTGGGAAAGGGAAATTTACATAGTTATGTGGAGGGAAAGAAGACTTAGAACATATAGTGTTTGAATGTAAGGAAATTGAAAACTTGAAAACTGGAGAAATGAACTCATTAAGGTAAAATTTAAAAGGTATAATAGAGCAACAAAGAAAACATTTATAAAAGGGTGCAGAACTGTGGGTTAGTATTTATTTAAAGTTTAACAGAAGTGGAAATGATCAGTGAAGAGAGTAGAAGGAAACTGACACAAAAATAGTATATAACCTATAAAATAATGGTATAGAGAATAAGTTAGATATCATTTTGGTACCTGGGGTCGGGTAAGATACGGGTCCCTGGAATTCCAGTACGTTGTGCTGATGAACTTGGTCAAATGCAATAGAAGTGAAAAATGTGTATCCTGTTTATTTGGAATTTCGATTAAGGTATTAATATATTATTAATTATTGTAAATATTGTAATTGTGAGGGGTACATCTAAAAGACATGGGCCAGGTAGATGAAGGGCCCTTGTAGTTTGTATTTTCTTAGCATGCAAATAATAAAATATACAAATGTAATGAAAGCATACGTTTATACAGGAAAATAACATAAAGCAGCACCGGAAATAAATCCGGGCATGAAAGTAGTTTTTGATATTACAGGTGAACTAAGAGGTCAGAATGTAACAAGCGACGAGTTTTCTATGTCTTATAATTAGGGACAGAAACTTCTGAACCTTATGGAAATATACGTCAGAGCTTCCACAATAAATGACAAACATTGAGGTGTACACAGTTCTTCATTTTACGTTACAGATGAAACTACACGTTTTCCTTTAATGGTGTTTAACGCCCGTTTTTACTGCTGAGGCACTACAGGCGGTGGACGCTGATGATACATAAGATGAAATGATATATTGGGAAAGGAAAAAATTTTAAGGAAGAAACGTTTCAGGCCTAATCCCCGGCACCTGTCAGTTGTGAAGACTAAGTAAAACCTAGAAAAACCCCAGTCAGGGAGGGCGGTACTGGCGGGATTCGAAACCTAGACCTCCGCTCACGAGTTCGCGCCTTAACGACCTCGGCCACCCGTGGCCGTGACACTACTGTGGTCAATTATGTTCCAAAGAGGATAAAGATGCTATGCTTACACATAAACTGCATTATGAGAAAATAAACAACAGGGAGAGTAAGAAACTTCATAAAATGTAACTGAAGGAGGTGTAGATCAGGAAACAAGTTGTTTTTGTTTTGTTTTTTATTTTATTCACAGACGCTCTTTAACATCTCAGATCATCAGCATCGCATTCGAATCAGGGCGTGAAACTGCCAAAAAATTTTGCTCAGAGGCCTCTTCTTTCAGGCTTGAGGTTCTTTTACATGCCGTAAATGTACATGGGACCCACGGCTTTACTTTCCTTCCGAAGGAAGCCATACTTAGGATTTTTACGCCATCGGTTCTGGCCGGAATTCAACCAATGATCTTAATTTAGGAAGCAAGTATGGTTACCACTACCACTAGGATAACATAGTTCTATTAAGCCCACGCATAGCTGTTATTAACCTAAGCGCCATCAAAACTTTAAGGAATGTTTAAATGATAAATAATAAACGCTTTCTGTGATGATACAATTAAAACAGTATAGACTTTGCGAATAAAACAAGAATCAAAATTATAAAAATCAAATATTTAACGTTCCGAAACCGTACTCAATGGTAATGAAATGTTTTACGATAAATAATGTAATTATATTATCTGTGACCTGGAGATTACACTTGGATTTAGTAATGAAAATGGGAACTTTGGAACACCCCTTGAGGACGAAGGATTAATTTCCATGACCTAACATTTCTGACATCCTATAAAGAAAGCGGTATGAATGTTCATCATATAACATCACCACACTTTTATTTTAAACACTGGCATTTTGTTAATGTAATTGTAACGGTATAGCACACATGCTCTAAATGACATTTGCATCTCTTCACAATCCTTTCATTCACCCCCTCCCCCGGAGAATTTCAATCCCGATAGCCAGGGAGGGATTGTAGAAGCCCATTGAAGATGTGATTAATGAAATGCCTTTGTTAAGCCAAAAGTCGACAATGAAGTACGGCAGACAATGTTGTGTCAAAATGTTCCGGTGCCTGCGGGGCCTCATTGTCGTTCAACTCTCGCACAATACCTAGGGGTGTGAAAGCGATAGAAGCGTCCATAGTAAGTGAACAGCATAAAGAATACTCTCAACAGGGTTTCGCTGATATTATTTATTGTGTTTATCCCTAACTCACTTATCAAAAATCGTTAATAAAACATGATTAAAGAGCGAGTTTTATGCAGGGCAGTTTAGGCATCTCGTTCGCATGTTGGCCCAACGCTAAGTTTTCAATTTCATCACTATAAGGCCAAATATCTTATAAACGATAAGCATCTTGAAAATAAAATAAGTGTGCCTCTTGAGGCACTAATTGTCTAGCACCGATCCCAGCCTCCCTAATAAATCACACACACGCGCGCGCGGGCGTGCAAGAGACGCAACGAAACGAACGCTATTTTTGGGCAGTAAATAATGGTAAATTGTTATTTAGTTTGAATTAAAGCATTCTTAGAATAAGAAATAGTTATGGCCTATCCATATTTTTAACGTTCTGTCTCAGTGTGAGATGCTTAGTAATTTGTTATATTACAGGAAAAGATTGGTTTGTCACTTCCCTTGACAATCCCAAAGGGATTTTTACCATGACATCAGCTTCCTTTGAGTAAATGTAAAAGTCAAGTCAGGATGGCATGAGTTAATCGGGATGCTTTAGAGCTTTCGTGTATTGTTCTGTGATTGACTGTTTTAATTCAAACCTATGGCGGTGGCACACCATATTAGGTAATGCCTCTGGCGCCCTCCCTAGAGTACGGAATTCTATTTAAGGGGTTGTAGGGTCCTGCAGTGCGAGAGAGAGAGTAGTGTAGGAGCCTGTCAGGCTGTCCAAGAAGGGTTACCTACCGAACGCGCCAAGACACATCTTCCAAGGTAAGACCCGACTGCGCTCATCATAGCTGACTTTGAAACTATTGCAATCAAGTATCATTATAGATGAAGGTTTCACAAGGTTTCAGAAGGTTTCTGTAAGTATTGTATTTAGACACGATTATAATAAGGGGGCCGTTTTATTCTTCACTATCGGATTGTAAGGTACACCCCCATCACCACCAAGTTCCCTGGTTGTGACAATATAGGGTGCCAAAAATGTATACACACTTCAAGCAAAGAAAAAACTGCGTTAACATAACAAAACTGAATTCACACAAACAGAAAATGATGATACTAATCATCTTAGACTTTTACAGTTACTACAGTTGCTCAAAATGCCCATCATCGACGTCGATACACTTCTGAGTACGTTGAACTACTGATTGAGTAATGTTTGCGAAAGTATCCTCAGCGATTGCAGCACACGCCGTTTCAATTTCTTCCCGAAGTGCTGCCAGTGTAGCTGATTTTCTACGGTATACAACATTCTTAAGAGTTCCCAATAGGTTAAGTCCAATGGAGTTAGATCCGGAGAATGCGGTGGAAACTCAGCAGGACATCTTCGCCCTATCTAGTGCCTTGGATTCAGTTCGCTGGTCTTGTTGCTGTGCAAGCGATGCTGTCACAATGTATGTGAGTTGCATCTGTTTACAGAACATCATACTACACATTACGGTTATTTTTCGGTCCAACTTTGAAATATATTAAATAGATATCTACTGTGAAAGTGTGTATACATTTTTTGGCACTCTCGGTTTTAATATGTACTTAGACATGGGAAGAAATACAAGGAAGGAGACCTCTTTTATTACAGGTTCTGTGGCTAAGCTTAAAAGCGCATCCTATGTGCATGCTGCCTGCTATTTAGAACCTTACAAATGAAACACGTGTATCTTCCGATCCGATTAAAATTTGATGGTTGTGACAATATAAATTACAAATTTACAAATTATCCAAAAGTATCTAGCTCACATAGAGGAATATCGTTCAATATCGATACCCTTTGCGTATCGATATTGAACCTATCTCTAGTATCCAGTGTTGGTGAAAAATATTGGAGGTGAAAAGTTCAATATTTTTCTTTGGTACAAAAGGGCTAGGCCTACAACCATATTGATGTTCGTGACAGACACTGGTAGTTAGTACCAGTCCGCCTATTGGTGGAGGGACAGAATACACTTGCGATCTGAGTGCATCACAGCGCATTCCTCCAGGCGCTGTCAATCAGTACATGGGCAGACAACATGCAGAGTGATTAACAAGGGCAGCGCTGGACTTTTCGTTTCTCTGGAAAGGGGGCGTGTGACCATGCAGAGGCGATTTATGTCAGTGTGTGCACAGCAGACATCATCACGTAAAGCCTGTACTACTGAATGGAAGGCTGGGGAAAAGGGCGCGCAACAGAGAAGAGACAGATTCCGGGAGGAGAATGACAGGACTACGCCAGCTAACACCACACGAGTTGAGCTGGATAACAGAAGCATCGCATTGTACATGCACCTTAAGGGGGAGCCTATTTCTGGGAGCTGGAGAGATGGCTAGCAACGTATGCCTTGAGAAGTCTTTATCTGCCGAATAAAACATTACACGCTGCATCGTCTATTCAAACATTTAACAGTCGATCCATTTCTTTACGTTACCAAAAGCAGAATATTAATAGTGAACAGTTGAACGTTACCAACACATTCCTCTGACTAGCCATCTCTCCAGCTCACAGCAGTAGGTCCCTCCTACAACACAAGGGCGATAGCTCTAGGTCATGTGCAGCAATCTCTTGCAACGGCATCAAGTTTAAGACTGGAGATTAGACCACGCTCTATTACCACGAGCCAGAGATCTAGGTCCAGTCAATATGAGGACATACTTTTGCTGACCCAGATAAACTGGAAGCAGCACTTCTAAAGAGTGGTTGCATGCGGGCCTAGAGAGGCTGCACATTGTTGGCACAAGTATATACACCTCAGAGAACAATATGGAGAAGGTGGGTCTTTTTCCGGTTGAAATTTATATAGTTGTGTGAGGGGGAAAAGTGTAAAGCGACGTGCTGTGCCCACTTTAGCTATAGAATTGGATGCTAAAGTTATTAATTTGGTCAACATTTCTACGCTCAATTACCATAGCACCCGTGATAAAATGGAAAATCATATTCTTTATACAAGGTCCAATACCTGCACTGTTGTTATTTTATAGACATATACGAAATTTTGTGATTTAGAAGGAAATTCTAAGATTAAACTAAAATTCTGTTTAGAGCATTGTGTCTATTTTAAAATAATTTGATGAAACTAGAAGTATAACTATCCGGGTAACCGCCTGAAGAGCAGATTTTGAGACACGCAAAAGCGAAGAGGAAGTAAAGTTGGGAACAATGAGTAAGATATTAAAAGGCGTCCCATTAGACTTTGAATTAGCGTTCCAGTTTAACTTACCAAAAGGAGAAGGGAGAAGATGGAAGGAAAAGTATGAACAGGAGGAAGTATAAGAAAAGAGAGGTAAGTCGGTCACTGTTATCAAAGTAGAATACGTTTCATCATATCTTTATTAATATCTTGAATTGCTACGGGAAGCTAATTCTAAACAGAAGAGGGAAAAAATCAAATTTACAGTATACTTACGCTTGCCTTTTTTTTCCATTTGAGTGCTGTTATACCGTATTTCACAACATTACCGAAATTTTTGGGATAGAATAGATTATAGTTTATAAGAACATCTTTTGTTAAGAAAACCAAGGGCTACGATGATTCGTTTTAGTGTAATAATGATAATAATTATTTGGATGATTTTACAGGAAGAGGTTGGGATAATCTGGTGTGTGAAAATTAATAAATAAAGCCAACAGGAATTAATACAGCATTCATTTGACCTAAGATTACACGATAACAGAAACAAAACAAACAATATACAATTGATAAACTCTTACTGATGTGAGAAATTAACCGTGATATCACTCTCATCTGCAAGCAGATGTTGGAACACAAGACCATCCGCGCATCGACTTCAAACTCTCTCAAAGACCCCAGGCCTGTCTCTAATTTCATCAGCAAGTTGCAAGATCTTATAAGTAATCAACAGGAGTTTGGTAAACAAGGAATTTCGTATGTCTCCACAAGTAGAAATCAAGAAGATTAAGAGCAGACGAGCTCGCCTGCCAAGCAACGGGCTATTGCGACCTATCCAGAGTAGGCGCCATATGACGATACGTTGCCAAAGTGAGCTCTCTAGAAAATACCAGTAAATTTTGGCGCTGAGTGGTATGGTCCTATCAGATATTAATTTACAACCCCTGCCTACATATTGACATCAAATCAGAACTAAATGTGAATGCAAAAATGTGGCACTGAATTGTGAGAAGAGAATTAACCAATCCTTTAAGAGTGATGCATGGCTTCATCCTTGAACACTCGTGTGTTGAAAAGTCTTGAAGTTGCTCAGTTTGGTGCCAAGTCATGCACAAAATTGCCATGGCGATGAGTCATCTGACATTATAGCATGGGCCTTTTGAAAATGAAACGCACGTAACGGCTATTCCTGCAGAATTCTAGTGACCATGGAGCGATTTAAGTTCAGTTGTCGCGCTATAGCACGAATACTCGTAGGATTGTCCTCTATGCACCCGATTACTGCTTCCTCGGCCGCAGGAGTAAGTTCAGATCGCCGCCATTCTTGATCTTCTGCTCGTCTACTTAATGCGGCCAGTTCGCGTATTCTGCGATCAAAGCAGGCAAAGGTAGTGTGGGTGTGAAATAAAATGTTCCCGATTTAGCAGCACGATGAAAACTGAAAGTCGCTCCGTATTCCAAATGCGTGTCCACCAATTCTTTCCATTGATTTGGTTTATTTACGGACGCTCTTTAACATCTCAGGTCATCAGCGTCCCATTCTATTCAGGGCGTGAAACGGCCGACAAATTTTGCTCGGAGGCCTTTTCTTTCAGGCTTGAGGTTCTTTACCTGCAATAAATGTACGACACGGGACCCATGGCTTTACTTTCCTTCCGAAGGATGCCATACTTAGGATTTTTACGCGCGAAAAATTCCATTGATCCTGGCCGGGTTTGAACCCGCATTCTTAGGTTCAGACGGGACGTATGGTTACCACTACACCACCAGGATCGATAATTCTTTCTGTTGATAATGTTCCATGCCTGTATCGTAGACAGGAACAAACTGATACTAAAAACAAATACGTCACAACACTGCCTGGAATTACTTATGACACTGGGCTTAGGGAGAGAGCAGATACAGAGTTCGGTAAACAAACTGAATGCAAGCATGATACAGGCTGAAAGAGTAAACCAACTATGAGAAAGCCTTAATGACACAACACCTTGTTGTTCAGAAATGAAACATCGAACCCATGGCTCCTTAAAGACGTGTTTCAAATAATTTTAACTTATGTAAAAAAGTGGATCTAACTTGTGTATATCCTGTATAAATTAGCATGAAAGCCTCATATCGTAGCAAGGTGTAAATAAAATTATGAAGTTCATTTTCCTAAAAGTTTTGAATTTCAATACATGAAAGCAATTCTGAATTAACTTAGTTAATGCAAATACCTGTAAAAAGTGGTTGGCTTTCACTTTGAGAAAGCATTTTGTATTAACCAACAGTAACAAAAAATGCAAGGGGAATTTGTCAATTGTTTTTACCAGCAGTAATGTGAATTAACCTAGAGCAGACATATTTTAGTATCAGCCCTGGCCATCCACATTTTGAAAACAAATGTGTAATATTGGCAACTGAAGATAAACTTAATGGTCAAACTGGGTATTTAAATAAAATATATATTTTCCTGTAATATAGGATCATATTCGTAAACATTGCTCTAGTTTACAATATACAGAAAGGTGACAAATGGGCTGTTAAAAAAAAGTGGGAGCCTGGGGAAATCTCTCTTTATACCTACGAGCTCTTATTAATGTATTTTCAGCAGAAACATAAAAGAGGATTTTTAAATGGAGGACAAAGTAATGCCACAGGTAATACTGCTAAAATATTAATAACCAGTACTAACAGCAGCCGTTATTTCTGCCGTTTGTGTAAATGTTAGGCAAAAAGGGAAACGCCACAAAGGAAAAAATGTACGCATTCAGACACGGACACAAATGTAGTTTCTGATTATGTAGAATTTTAGTAATTTAATCTTACTTACTGAACGTATCGCTTTCCGACAGAGATGGCACACAGCAAATAATCACAAATGATAACCCGAAATCATCCTGGTTAACTGCAGTAAAAGATACTTTTTCTTTGTTTAAATATTTGAACATATTTCTTACGCTTCTAGCAGTAAATGAGAATTTTAAATTACCTCGAAAATAAAGATATGTGAAATAGAAGTTCGTATTTTTTCTACTTTATCAAATTCATGGTTTATAAACATTCCAAATGTGCAGAAGTTTGTGCAATTATTTACATTTTCTTTCTGTAAGCTTTGTATCGTAACCAAATACTTGTCCAGTATCACATAACCTATGACTCCTAGCTGATATATGTACTAGAACTTTTATACTCAAAAATTGAGACTATCTTTGCTTTTTCCCTTGCATTTTCTGTTAAATTTAACCTATATTTGCCATTTTTCCTCCAACATTCAACCTATCCTTGCCATTTATCCTGCAAAATTTAGCATATATCTGACTTTTCCCTTGCATTTTCTGATAAATGTAGTTTATTTTTCCTTTTGGCCTAGATTTTCTGCACATTTTAGGCTATACTTGCCTTTTTCCTCCAATATTTAACCTTTAATTGCCCTTCTTTCCATTTCCTGCAACAAATTATATTATTTTCCCTTTTACCTTTAAATTTAGGTAATCTTTGCCTTTTTCCGCATTTTCTGCAGAATCTAGCCTACCAATTCCTATTTTTTTCCGCATATTGTACAAATTTTTGCTTATCTTTTCGTTTTTTTCTTCCCCATGTTCTGCCAAAATTAGGCTATCTAAGCAAAGATAGTTTATAAATTTTGCAGAAAATATAAGTGAAAAGGACACTAAAGGCTAAATTTTGGAGAAAAAAGGCAGAGGTGGGCTAAATTTTGCAGAAAATGTAAGCAAAAGGACGGGTAGTGATAGGCTAAATTTTGCAGAAAATGAAAATGTAGAAAAGGGCAAAGATAGTCTAAATTTTGGAGAAAAAACGGTACTATTTAAATGTCTCTATCTCTATTCTATTTCCCATACATGCAATTAAAAAAGTTACAACTTACCAACATCTTGTTTGAATTTTAATGTATTCTTTTCCATTCTAGAGTAATAGAGAATTCTAAATGATCCCGAAAATAAAGATATGTGACATAGGAGGTCGTGTTTTCTGCTTTATGAACTCCAAGGTTTAAAAACATTCTAGATGGTGGAAGTTTGTGCAATTATTAGTTAGGTTTTCTTTCTATATGATATGTACTGTAAAGAACTGCAATTTTGAAATATTCTCTATTTCTCCTCCTTTCTCTATCCTTCTCTCTCTCTCATTGCCCTCTATAAAATAAGATAATTCATTGCTTACAAATACATTTAATATGGGAATAAGAAATACAAAGATGATGGAATTACATTAAGATATTGCAATTTTTTTTTATCGAAAATGCCGTTAGATGTTTATAAACATTAGAAGAATTTTACATTGAGCAATTTATTTTTATGTAAGAAATTTCTTAATGTGTATGTATAAGAGAAAGATATTCTGTAATTGTATTAAAAGGTAAGCACTAAAAGATGGATATACTATATATCCTACTCCTAGGACAAATAAAGAAACACAAAGAGCCAGGCCATGAGCAAGGTTCAAGTATTGAAAGTTTGCTCTCCGTCCTTGACCGTTCATCTATTCAATTACTTGGGACTTGCATTCGGAAGAACCCGGGTTTACATCTTTTGGAGCAGCCATCCTGACCTTGTATTTATTTTGTGAATTTTTTCCTGGTCTCCTAAGCGAATTCTTTACTTTCCATGATTTTTCTGTTTCCTCATTTCATTCCGTAGATTTTGTTGTAATGAAGTGAATATTAAAACTGAGAATGGGAAATAAATATGAAAATGTAATATAATTTTTCTATCTATATGCTACTCGCTGCATTAGAAAATACTGAATTAATATTTTATCAAACTGTATTCTTAATAGAAACGTATATAGTCGTCAAATACAGACTATAGAAAAATGCCTAGGTGCACGTTGTAAAGAGAGTTGCTGCGGTAAAGTAAAGATAAAAAGGGTTATTATTAAACAATGTTTAATGCCCGTTTTACTACTTAGGTGCCACACACTAAAGATACATGAAATGAAATTACGTATTGAGGAAGGATTTTTTTTTTTAGGGAAGGAAACGTTCCAGGCCTAAGTTTAGGGTACCTCCCCGGCATTTGCCAGTTATGAGGACTCAGGAAAACCTGGAACCCCCCCCCCCCCACCAGTCAAGGAGGACGGTCCTAGTGGCAGTCGAACTCCAGATCTACCGCTCACCAGTCCGCGCCTAAACGACCTCGGCCACCCGTGGTAGTTACATATAAAAATGGTGAAAATATACTTTACGCATTATGGGTGAGTGGTACAAAAGTTACAATATATAATATTTATCCATGGAGAAAACAAAAAGAGCTATGCAAACGATGCTATGAACAAAACCATAAATATAACGGTGCTTCTGCGTACAAACTGTAAGGTCCATTATTATTATTATTATTATTATTATTATTATTATTATTATTATTATTATTATTATACAAAATTTGTAGCTTGCATCTTTCGAATGTTAAAGTAAATAGCTACCATCTGCTGACTACATTACTGATTTACGAAAAGGTGAACTGCAACCTGCAAGAAGTGATCAATACTTCTTTTGATTCATTAACTTACATGAGAGTTAACAACTTACGGGCGCTACAACAGCGCAGGCCATGTCACCTGGTGGCCTAAAAGTGAATTTACGGGAGAAACTTGCCCTCGCCTAACAAAACCAGGGACCTGTGGCTGGCCGCATGAACATTCTATGCTTGGTTTGAACTGCGCTACAAAGTCTTTTTCTATTTAGAAAGGTTACTTGCCAGAGCAAGCCATCATTTATTTTGAGGCGAAGCTCACCAAGGCGAACTTTAGAACGTGTTACAAATAAGAGAACTTTATGAAAGTTCCATCTCTCTACTCTCTGCCATGGCACCCAAAAAAGAAATAGCATTAGATACAAAACATGAAAATTGCATTATAAAAAAGTCACAATACATAATCCAAAGGTTCTGTGTTCAATCTATATTTGTTCTTAGTATGAAAAGGCAAACAACAGGCAACTTTATGATCCAAACACTATCGAACGATATTTTATTCTTTGGTTGACTTTGAAAAACTATGTCAGATTCTCAGCATTAGAGAGAAAAATAATCAAAATATTACAGTTAGGACGACAGAAGGTATATTTTATTATTAAGAAGTATTTTGACAATTAGTGTTCTAGTTGTGAAACACAGGAACTCATCCCCATGTTTCAAGTATTATTATTATTATTATTATTATTATTATTATTATTATTATTATTATACACTTATATATAATATACACACATTACAAATATATTTCATTCATTGGTCGTAGACCGTGTATGCATAACTGTGATACACAATTTGAAATAGGAGCAAATAATAATAAAAATAAGGTAATATTAATAATAATAAATACTTGGTTAATTTTTAAAATATCGAAAGCGACATTTTCACATATATGAACTGAACCAAATCACATATCATTTATGAACAAGTTAGTGCCCGATGTCTTCGTTGACGTACCATCACGAATTTCTATATTAAAAGAAATTAAAATAATTCTACAGTTGTTTCATTATAACGAGAAAATAAATTGCTTCAAGCTTAGCGCACTTTGGCTTGGAAAAATGCTCATATTTAACCAATTAGCTTGGTCCAGAAATAGACCCCGGTATGTCAATCGACCTCTAGAACAGTGTTTTTCTCAGGTGTTCCCAGTGGGTACATTCTGCCAGAACATGTACCCATTCCTCCTCCACAAATGGACAGATTCTCCTACCAAAACTATCCGTTATCTTTTTTAGCCGTTCAACCTCTCAGCCTAAACCAGGTCATTCCTGATCTCGGCTTTCTCCATAGAACAAGCATATACACTTCTTTCCCCTAATGAAATGCAAAATTTATTACTGTAAAAGTATTACTTTAAACTGTATTGATCTAAATTATTCGTTAAAATTAGTTTAAGCACAGCACAGCCCCCCCAGGTAATGTAGAAAACAAATGTGAAAAATTAGCATTGTCTTCTCATGAAACAAAAGACAGGTGACTATACATTTCTTAAAGTCATGCCAACAGAAAACTTAAAGCTACCTTTTCTGCGTTTTCTTTGTCCATAGTAAAGTCTTTGTTCATAAACATAATATGCTTTGCTCTCTAGATAACTGTAATATCCGGAAAAGCTAAACTACTTCTCATTAATTTCAATATACCTGCTCATTCACACGTAATCATCAATAAATAAATTGAGCTTCATTATTAGCACATTATTATGTTTAATTACTAAATACTGATGAATAGAATATCCATTTAAATGTCACTGTAACTTTTTAACCTTTATAGAAAAGTGATTTTTTTTTGCGTAAAGAAATATAAACTCTAAAAACCTGAAGTGTGTTTCATTGACTGTATCAAATATGCATTTCAGTTTATACAACTTAGGCACGGTGTTGTTCTCTGCACATTATGATCGTATTGTTAAATAAACTTGCTGGAAGCACTCAGTTTGATGGCTATACTTAAAGCGATTATTTTATTTATATAACTTCAAGGGTAGAAATATCACTTGAAAAAAACTTACTGAGATTGTAGTATTGAAGAAGGTAGATTTGCTGATATTTATCAAATTGCTAAAGAATGTGGTTATATTTTGTAAAGTACGAGTGTAGGCCCATAAGAATCGCTTTCACAAAATGCTTATCTGGTGTCATACATAATCTATTAAGTAAATCATTGCAGCTGTAACTTCCGTTCCGCTGTGTTCAGTTGTTCAGATATAGTTCCATAAAGAAAGCTATATGTACAAGATTGTGACATGTTTAAAATGAAGTATAGAGCAGTTATTAAGTTCTTCACAAAAGAAGGACGTACTCTAAATGAAATTAAACAGCAATTGGACGGTGTATATGGGAAAGCATCACCCTCATATTCTACCGTAAAAGAATGGGTCGAGAAAGCATTGAAGATGAAGATCGTGCAGGTGGGCCTTGGAGGTGCTCACTTCTGAAAACATCGCTCTTGTGGTAGGAGAAATTATGGAAGACTAGCGGCTCAAAGTTACAGATATAGCAGCAAGATTGGGCCTATCTAAAACAACAGTCCTTAGAGTTATTCATGAACATTTAAACATGAATAAGGTTAGCGCAACATGGGTGCCTAGACTTCTTTCCTCAGTTCCAAAAGCAGCAACGAGTCATCTGCTGTCAGGCATTTTTGGAGCTCTGCCATGGCAACGAGAGAGAAGTTCTACAAACCATTGTTAAGGGAGATGAAAATACACATTATATTGGGTTTGCTTCCTTTAAGTGGAAAATTGGTAGTGCAACTTTTTCATTACTATAAGCGGTGAATAATAGCGCCATAAGACACTTGAAAAGTGAGACAGATCCTTTGTCACCTACCCTACAAGGAAATAATTTTGCAAATTGCATAAATTACAGCGAATTTATATTACCTAATGGGTTGTAATGTCTTGTGTCTTCCAAATGGCACAAAGTGTACTCTACTATTAATATGTAGCACATATGTTATAACAAGATTTCCGATAAGTTATAATATGAATATGCAAGAAAATGCTGTGTAAAAACAAGCGTTTGTAAGAGCATGATTTCGCTTGGTGCTGTCGCTTTCGAACCTCCGGCGGAAGACACGAACTAACACAAAATAAAGGTACAGTTGACCAGGATGGATTGTAACAATATTATTTTGTATTCAAGAGAAGCAACAAATCCTTTAGGTACAGTTTATAGACAAATCCATTAAGAGGCGGTAAAATAGATAAACGCACTTTGCATAGCGTGGACGCGAATTCAAACGTCCACCTATAAGAGACAAGGATTTTAAAATATGAACATGAGCGACTTAGCATGAGCTTTGACTCACCAATCAGAACCGTGGAATTTCAACGACTAGAGTCCGTGAGCTCTGCCATGAAGTCCTATAGGAGCTAAGTGAGTCACGTGGTCTAGATTCGAAGTTAGTACATATGGGGAAACTTCCTCGGAAGTCACTCAGTTCTTGGACAGGAAGGAGCAGAAAGGCATGCACTTTCACGCAATTCACAAAACTCAGAAAAGTCGCAGGAAGTCACTCGATTAGTTTGGTGCACAGCCCCGTAATGTTATCACATCTCGAGCATCGAAAATATTACACGAACACCCACGTACGTCGCATGCTAAATTAACGTCGGCGGCCAAAGCAGCGTACGAGGAGACTCGACGATCAGTACATGAATTAGTTGTTGTTCTGTTAACACCTGCCCTTGTCCTCTAACTCGCGGCTCCGAGGGCGCGAAACAGCATAAGTTATAGTCATTGCGACGTTAACAGTTTGTGACCGTACCCAAGAACGAAACCGTTGCAAAGGTAAAGATAAATATAGAAAAGGTATATTATATAACTAAACACAATATCATAATAATCTTGACTAATACTTGTTATTTGGCATAAAATAATAGCATATAAACAGTTCCAGAGAGAATTTAACCCATAGAATTTTCAGATTACATATTTACTATACTAATATCCGTCCCAGGGGAATCCCTCATTCGGGAGATTTAGGATACAATTTTTTTCCGCTATTCGCTTAGGCGAATGCTGGTATTTTTCATCCTACAGATTTTTCGCTCCCCTATTTTACATCGTTTCATACTTTCGATACTGTTAGGGCCCATAATACCAGGCGAGGTGAGTTGGTATTATGTGTGGTGTGACCGTGGCTTGCAATGTCATAATATACAGCTGCCTCAACATTAAACGGCTCAAATTCCTAAGAATGGGAGAGCTCCATCGATGCTGGAGTGCTCTATCTGTAAACAATATTAGGGCCCAGTGTTCGACCGTGGATTCTAGGCAACTGGCCCTCACCTCATTCCTTTCTCCTGATGTGCCCCTATTGGTGACGTGGGCACAAACGGTGAACCCTTGAGTATGATTTACCGAAAATTCCTGCTCTGTCTCCATAAAACCAATTAAATTTTTCGGTTTACAGGTTAATCTGGTGCATATAATTATCTATAGATTTTGCAAGCGCTTAATTTTAATCTGAATATCAACAATTTAAACGTTTCTCAAGATTTTTCTGCGATAACTGTAATGATTTGATAGAAAAAATAAATGCAGCTATTTAATTTTAATTTCATTTATATGTTTGAAGAATAAAAATGTCTACATGTTTTATATTTAGCAGAAAAAATATTTTGAAATTAATTAATTTCTTAAATAACCACATGTATTTACTTGTAAATCATGAAAATAATCGCGTTTACAATATATTATGATTACATTCACAAATTTGCATTGTAGTTATGTGCTGATAACAGCTTGTTAACTCTTGTAATTTCATATTCGTGTATAATTTTCTCATACTTACTGTTCCGCTATATTTACATTTGTTTACATTTTTGTACTTTCTGTATTTTAGTTGGTCTTTGTTACTTTTGTAAAAGGAAGAACTTGTTTACCATACGTGCTCTACCAGCTAAAGTAAACGATTTAAAATTTGATTCTCGACTGTTCGGTATAAAATATGTATACAAGTCTCTCTTCAGTCTTCTTTCTGTACTCTCCATATGACACATGACACTGTTCGATAGATGCTTAAGGCAATCGTAATTTAAAAAAAGAAGCAAGATAATTAAAAACATTATTAAGACAATAAAAAACTCAGAATTTAAATTGCCAATTCCAATTGAATAAAAAGTAATTCCTTTAATCTATAACATGTTCCTTAAAGTAAGAAATACTTGAATATTTTACAGCTAGAATAAAAGTTCAATTTCAAAATTAAATTTCTTTAATATCCAGAGTGTCGAGTTCTGGAAACAAAACTGTAACGTGCTCATGTTGCTAGTTTTCGTTAGTTGCGTGCCCCAGATTATGAAGTGGTCTTGTTGATGTGGTGATCACCTCGGTTGTTGTCCACGCTACACGATATTATCTCAGGGTATTTTTTCCTTTTTTGTTGTGTTGCTCAACAGAACTGGGAGAGGAGATCAGCTGTGACAGTAATCACGAGATGTGACGTAGTATATAGAGTAATTCATTAATTGTTATGTCTTTTACAACCTCTGGTGTTTCTCTGAACAATAGCACCTGCTGTTATAGCGTTGACCTACTCTCGACCGTAATAAACTTACTGCTCCGGGGAGACGGTAGTTAGAATCCAGCTTCGGTCTTACATAATTGACGTGAGCGCGCCCTCAATATTAAGACTATCTGCCGACAGAGCTTCCAATAGTTCTGCCCATCGACGACTTCCAAAATAAGAATCTAATAATGTGAATCTGAGCTGCGTCTTGAGTGAAACTGAAAATCAGTTGCAACGACTATCTGAGAATGAAAATAGATATGAGAGCAGAATAAACTCTTCCTTACATACGCAATTCAAATCGCCTAAGCTTTGGCATGGTCAAGTCATAAGGGTCTACACATGCAAGCGCACTCTCGCGCTGCACTTCAAAAATTTAAAAAAAGTATCTATAATTGGCTGGTTTAAAGTCAACTGCCTAAAACGGCGAGCGAGTTCACACCTCTCAATTCCAACTGACGCTCACAAACGTTAGGTCATTCAAGAAGCGATATAACACCTTTCCTTGCTGAACAGTGATTTATTATCTCCTTGGCGCCTGTTCCGTAAACAGTCACACCACATTTGCTGATTTGCCTTATTTATGGACGCTCTTCAACATCTCAGATCATCAGCGTCCCATTCAATTCAGGGCGTGAAACGGCCGACAAATTTTGATCATAGGCCTCTTCTTTCAGGTTTGAGATTCTTTTTCGTGCTGTAAATCTACGACACGGGCCCATGGCTTTACTTACCTTTCGAAGGAAGTCATATTTAGGAATTTTAAGACCGAAAAAATCGATTGATCACTTGCGATCTTGAGTTTAGAAGGCAAGCATGGTTACCACTACACCACAAGGACCGACAGTCATACCACAGAAATCCCTATTCCTATTCTAAAGAAACATAATTTAAGTTTTAAAGTAGTTCCTCAAAATACATGTATACTTAATATCTACACCATTAGTTACAATATACAAGGTTTACAACATATACATTATATTGATAATTCACTAGGGGCGAGCATCAAGTACTGTTTTAGATGTTGCCAAAATGTGTATTTCTTCTTCGTAATGAGCTTCCGTTGTGTATGTTTCGGCGATAAATTATTCTGCAGGTAAACTTTCCAACAAAACCCGTCCAATTTTAGATATTATTAAGTTTTTTCTTTAATTAAACGAAATTTACGCGAAAACGCAACGGATACGCCTTGTACAGGTTTTTCAGAGCCCATCTTTGTTCTTTTTCGCACTCTTGCTCAGACATAATTTCCTGCACTAAGCGTACTTATTATTAGCCCAATTACTTGCGGTCCGCTGTATATCAAAGAATTGAGTGATGGTAAACGAGCTGCTCTTTTTCAGCCGGTGGCGCTGTTACAAACAGGGGCATTACTGTTACGCTTCCAAACGATCAGCGAATTACCACAAATTGCTGACCCAGCTGGGTCGTTGGGTTCTGCTTTGTGTGAGAGGCCTAGCAATAAAAGTCAGAGCAGAGTGAATGGAACATGTCCGCTGGAATTCGCGAACATGAATCTTTTTAACGACTTTTATTGGGTGGTGGTAACGGTGGCGGATGGTCAGTCTAAAGGCCATTCATCAAGCTGTTGGGGGCTCGCCACCCTTTGGAAAGGGAACCAACCACCGCATACACTAAAACACGAATAATAAGCAAAGTTAACTTGAACAAATTATTACGGATTATGTTGTATGTTTCTACACAAGTATGTGTCAGAAAACTGCCACCTTTTATGTGGTTGCAAAATAAAAACATATACCTGAATACTTGAATAGTGTAAACAACGGGACATATTTCATTTATTTTCTAGTTTAATAAATAACAGTGCTCAAATATATAGTGGAACTAAGATTTGAAATATTTTCATAATGAAATGTACAACCATGCCAAATATTTTAACTTCATTTTGAACATCATTCTGGTCTTTAAAGTGACCATAACTTGGAAATCTTCGCTAGTAAGCAAGTGGCAGGCAGTTATCGTTTTTCTCGAATAAGCATAATGCTTCCTATATAATCAATGACCGCCATGGGTGGCGGAGGTCATTAAGGCGTGGACTTGTGAGCGGGAGGTCTGGGGTTCGATTCCCACCAGGACCGTCCTCCCTGACTGAGGTTTTTCCAGGTTTTCCTCAGTCCTCATAAATGGCAAATGCCAGAGAAGTGCCCTAAACTTAGGCGTGGAACAAAATCCTTCCCAATTTATCATTTCATCTCATGTATTATCAGTATTCACTGTCTGTGGTGCCTCAGCAGTAAAAACGGCCGTTAAACACTACAATATATATAATACAAAATAAAAATAAAGTAACACTATTAACAATGTAACCAATTAACAGTAATTATAATAGTAGAAAAGGATAAAACACACAAGTCACACTTGAGATCGCTATATTTCGGACTCGAGGAGTACTTCTATGGCAAGAGGGCAAGTCAAGTTACTTGTCTTCTTGCCATAGAAGGACTCCTCGAGTCCGAAATATAGCGATCTCAAGTGTGACTTTTTCTTAGAGTTTTAACCTTTTCAATATATATATATATATATATATATATATAAACTTGATTATGAAATACTACGGGAAGTTGTTCCATTATAATTTAAGGACTGTAGCACCGAGGAGGATATGGAAGTAGCTCATTTTATTTATAATGATCTTAAATGAACGATAATTTTGAGTTACTTCTTCCCTTTAAAAAAATTAGTTCGTTCTTACCAAATGAATTTATATTTTAAGGCCAAAAAATTTCCGGAATACTCCTGTAGAAAATAAGATTTGTTTATTTGTTTATTTCTTACTGACATTTCCGTAGTTTTGTTGCAACAAATATGTACAATGCATTTCTCTAAAATTCCAAAAGAATAGCTTATTGTTGCATTTTAAAGGTCTTTAATCAGTTAGCCAGAGCTGTTATAAATAATTAAACCAAGAAACTAAATAGCAACTAAAATTTACTGGAAAGGAAGGATTCTTGTGTATTTCTGCAACAAAAATTTAAAAGTAGAATTTTGTAGCTTGTGAATGCAAACACTACAGTACACCATTATTTTACAAGTGCCTTTTTAACAAATCTGGCTCTGAGTAGGGCTTGAATCTCTTATAGAAGATTGAGTGTCGCCTTCATTTCTAATAAATGTTTTGTTATTTTTAATATATTAATTGGAATTACAGGAATCTTGATGGCTATCCTTCAATGGCTTTTAAAGAATTTGTGGCATCATTTTCAAAATATTTTGTTACCTTTATAGTGAATACTCACTCTCAAATTTTTCTACATGTACAAGTAGCATATGTGTGAGTGAGGGTTTTTTTTTTTTTTTGGTGGGGGATGGGGGAGGACTGGCGGCTTTGTTTATAACTGTGCATTGCTTAGAGGCAGCTGAATAAATCATTCTGGGCAACCAAGTGTTAGTCAAATAGCAGACAATATAGTCTCTAAGGTTTAGTTATCGCTTTTGCTCACCTTATAAACTCATCACCCCCTCTCTCTCTCTTCCTCAAGTAAACAGGCTGCCCTATGACATTGGTTAAGGTTTAGCTGCCGATGGAAAGCTTCATTAATGCAAAACTGGTGTACATTCACTATTTTAAAGTGTTAACGCCCGTTTTTTACTGCTGATACACCACAGACATGTGCACACTGATGGTCAATTCTCTGCAATGAAAGAATGGCAAAGGGTTTTTTAAGGAAAGAAAAGTTACAGACCAAAATTTAGGGTAACCTGCTCTACTGAGGAAAATCTGGAAGTACACTGGGGAAATCGAACCCCAGACTTGCTTCTCACAATGACCATGGCCATCCCTGGTGGTGACATCGCCTTCTGAATAAAGGGAAAACTGCTAAACGATTTTATGATATTCTCATCAACTGTATATATGCGTCAATAGATGGAAGATGCAGCGGTTTTAAAAATGTATGAGGGCGTTGATGGTTAATTAAATATGTAATAGATAGAGGGAAGAATTTGGAAAAAAGGAATTCAAATTGTTAGGTTTTTGGGTGTATAATCTCAGGGGTAAATAATACTTTCTTCCTCTCCGACGATGGTTACCGCTGTCTTACAGTTTTGCCACGGCTGTTGAAACTCCGATGCTGGATACTTTTATGGTCCTGTGATCACAGGGGAAGGAGTATACGGAAATTAATAATGCTTTTTCCTTATGGAAGATGGAACACATTTTACTGTTCATACACTTTTATATATAAACTATTGCACTATTGCACTTAACTAAGAAAGCTCGTCCACTTAATACTCTTTCAAAACTAACTACCGCTTTCCACTAACTGAACTGAACTGAGAAAGCCCCTCCACTGATATTGACCAACTGAATACTCTTGCAAAAACTGACTGCGGGCCTCAAAGTTGTAAGACTAAGTAAATATGGTCTACGTGACTTTTTCCATGTAGAATCCACTCAAGCGGTTGGCTTCTTCCCTTGAAGAGGTTATCGGTCTGTCTTTTCATCCCTGCAGTCGCCAAATGTTTTATGGTACCTACCGCGCTTAAGAAATTTTCTAACAGAATATCAGTAAACATCTGGCTCCAGGATTCTTTACAAATTAGGTTAAAAAAAGGCTACAGAAATTCCCAGGTCAGATTTTATGGCTGGGGTAGCTTTCTGCGCCCTGGCAAGAAAATAACATTTTACACACAATATTCAACACTTGTACAGGAAAATGACATTATATATAGCTATTACGAAGTTACATAAATTATTTGTTACAATCAATATAATTTAAATATGGGGGGTGGCAGCTCATAAACACTGCCTCAACTAACAGGACCATACATATATCCATTCATATTTATCTGTGACATTTACAGAAAGATTTTTCCAGATAAACCGTAGCACCACAAGTGCTAAACGATATGACTCTAGCAATCCAAAGACGAATGCAATTTAAACACGATGATGCACCGGCACACACTTGCAGCCAATGTTAACAATTACATCAACAAACTCATTGGATCGGTCATAGTGGTTCTATTGTATGACTATACCTATCATCGCTTTGCGTTTTCCCGGGGTGCACTTAATGTGCAGTGAATGAAATGGATGTTAGAAAAGATGTTGCGGCGCTGTACTCGTTTCGTTATATTCTTGGCGGTCATGTTGAGCTCTTACTCTAAATTTTGTATCTTGTGATAATCTTAATCTATTCTTAAATGAATGAACCAATACGGTTCTATTAATAACTATTAAGGAGAAATAATCTCCTATTAAAATCTTATGGGAAAATATTAAGATACATCTCTAAATACTCATTGGAAATATTCACTACAGTTCTGGAACAGACTGTTTATACGTGGTGTGATTATTTTCTTCCCACCTAATATGCATTTTTAGGGTAAAACAAACTTATTATATGTTAACAAGTGGTGACACCCTAGCCGAGTGACTAGAGTGGTGCCCCACACCGGGGCATCCCGGCTTCGATCTCAGTCGCCAGGCGTATGTGGAATTTGTGACGGACAAAGTAGCATCTCGACGAGCTTTTCCCCGGTTCTCCCGTCATTTGTTTGGCCATTGCTTCATCATTACCTTCATTTTCATTTACACTTTCAACTCCGCCGGAGTTTGGTATGCGATTTATAAACTTCTATTCTTTGCAACCAGGACGGCACATCAAGTCTGGCCAGCATGTAAGTTGACATCCGTATCACTCATCAACTAAATCCAGAAATTTCCGCTTTTTCATTTCATTTCTGTTACAATGTCGAAAGTGCCAGGGCCGGCGCGGTGTGATGATGGCTAGCGCTGTTTCTATCCCGGCGTCTGGTATGGAAGCGAACCTTTTGAGAGATTCGAACTCCTTGGGCTCCAGCGTAGACTTCATCTACGTTCATGCATCGCCGACCGTGAAACCTTGGCCGCCCGGTATCTTCATCATATTTCTTGCTACAGCAGGCGCCTCCATTGGGGGGAAGGGATAGCACAAACGGCCAGCCAACAGCAAGACTGAAGTACCTGCCCCAAATATTTTAACTCAATCCCTTCCCACTCACTAAAATCACATATATTTACCCATAATTGCGGGTGTTCGCAGGTAAGTTACAAGGAATGTTTTTGGTCCTTAGCTAGTGCTTTTATCAATAAGAAAAATATATATTTCTAAAATGTAATAATTTTGGTAGAAATTATATTATGTCTATATGGACAAAATGTTCAAAATATGTAGAATATTCTTCAAGTATACATAGAACGTTGCTCGCTTGATTATGTTATACGAATACTTGCACACCTTTTATGATTCAGCTGTCTTATTTGTCGTATTTTCAGGTGTAGGTAAACTTGTACTTATTGAATATTAGGTTTTTATGTATATCATATTTTATTGTCTTCTAAAACATTTCTGTTAAAATAAATTGATACTGTGTTCTTGAGATAAAACAATTTTAATTTCTAAATTATTAACATGATAAATCACATAGATTTAACAAAATTCATAACATTTAAAGTGCCAATTACAGTAAACACTTCTGTATTCATCTGTCAAACTTAATAGTATCTGCATGTTATGAATGGTGATGAAATTGCCTAGACAGGTCTGAGAGGATTAGTTCAGATATCCTGTTACCTGTTCTGTACAACAGTTTTTACGTTAATCATTATAATATTTTTAACTTAAGATATAAAAATTTACATTTTGTAAAATATCATAATTAGAACCAGTGCAGTTGTCTTTCTTGTTAATTTTAAACTTAAATCATTATGTTATTAATGCTAAGGGAGCAAACAGAAAAGCATTTACTTATAAGTTGAAATAACCAAACAAATGTTTATTTTCTTCATATTCAAACTTTTTTCTAAAATATTTTCAATGTTTTGATTTATATGCACCCTCTGTATAAATATTCTTCCTTGCCTATCCTGAAGGTCGCCCACAGATATATAAAATGCAAGGTTCATTCATCAAGTACTTACGTTTTCGCACGAAAGCCACCTTAGCAATGTCACGTTTTGCAAAATGTGCACTGCAATCGAAAATTCCACATATGTGAGATAATATAAAATGGCTTCAACGTCCATTCTTATTATTAATATTAGTATAATTAATTATAAGCATTATAAATCTCATTATAATCAATTTGTACAGTTTATATGTCTGCATATTAATAGTCAAGTCATTTTGCGTATTTCCTGAGAATTGTTAAAGAGCTTTTAGACATAAACCAGGAAGGGTTGCGTTTTGGGAACGGGACAAACAGTCAGATGGTCTTGTGTATATATTTTGTATGAGGCTTTGTATAAGAAGGGTAGTCTCTAAAATTTTTGAAAAAGTGTGGGTCAGATCCCTAGATATTGTATGAACTGACGGAAAGGCCGGGAAATAGAAACTTTTTGATGCAACAGAAACTTGTGGGTGTAACAACTTGTAACCAACATTACGTAACAAAACCCAGGAGAAAAACAGAAGGAATAAAGGGTAAAAAGTGTAGTAAATCGGAGAACTTGTGGAGTAGAAAGACGCAAATTGTTAATAGTGCTACAAAATGAACGGTGAAAGATTTGGTACAATTACCAGGCAGTGATAGACTAGAATCCACCGGGTTAGTTACCAACACTCATTAATAGTTCCAGAACTTAACGGCGGTTCTTGAAAGATAAAATTACTCAAATACAAATAAATAGTTTTACAGTGCATTTCATAATCACTGCATAATTTCCAGTCCTCTCCATTGGCCTAATAGGGTCATAAAATTCCAGGAATCCACCGACGATAGATTGACACGATAGGCAGCAGGAGATGAGGAAATCTCCATGAATCCGTCAATCGAATAAACCAACTCCTCCCACACTTATCACATTAGACTATCGAATATGATCCGACGTGCTAGACCCATTGGAAACGAAATTTTCAATAAGCTGCTCTAAAAATCCAAATTATTTAAGTTTAGATCTTATATCAATGCATCATTTAATTTTTTTTTTTCATTAAAATAAGTGAGTACCTAATCTTAGTGCATAATCACTTTGAAAATAGTAAGAAAGATCTGCGGAAACTGATTAGAAAGCTGCAAAATAAAATTTCCATCAACCTGGGAATCAGTTCTTAGTTTACGGTAGTCGACTAGTCAACTCTCTCTGTTTGTAAACATTGATGACATCGTCCAGCTATAAACATATGACACATTCTTTTACACCTCCATCAGTTACGACGACTGTCCGCTCCTGCAAGTTTTTATTTTTACTTTCACCATTTAGCATCCCTCATAACAGCGAAATAAAGATTTCGGAGTTCACAATGTTGAATGCTCACTGGCATTCACTTGTTCAAAAGCTCTGACTAAAAACCTTACCAGGTAACTGACTTCGTGGGATTCGAACATGGGTTCTCCGGATTTGTAAGCACATACGCTGACCATAAGACCACAGAGAGGGTCTGTCCTGCTAGTAAATGATCACATTAACACCATGAGGAATACTCGAGCTTAAATTAATGATTGTATATCTAATCACTTTTTAAACTTAATTTATATACTTTGCTTTGCATGAACTTCTTTCTGTAAAGAAACAGAAAAGAAGAAAGAAATTGCAATAATTTCTTATACGGTCTTTATTTATCCATATTGGAGTACAAATTAATCGTTTTTTTTTATTGATTTATTTATGGACGCTCTTTAACAGCTCAGGTCATCAGCGTCCCATTCAATTCAGGGCGTGAAATGGATGACAAATTTTGCTCAGAGGCCTCTCTTTCAGGCTTGAGGTTCTTTTTCGTGCCGTAAATGTACGACACGGGACCCACGGCTTTACTTCTTTTCCGAAGGAAGCCATCCATACTTAGGATTTTTAAGCCCGAAAAAATCCATCGGTCCTGGCGGGTTCGAACCTGCGATCTTGGGTTTAGGAGGCAAGTATGGTAACCACTACACCACCAGGACCGACTAAATTAATCATAAAAGATAATACAAGGGATTCGCTAATAGAGAATTACATATTACATTTATATATAATTTATATATTTATATATGTATATTTATGTATTTATTAATCATAGTTCTTCTCACGAAGTACTCCAAACAAACTACCTAAGTAGAAGATGAATAAAGTACATGCCTTCAGATCGCCACTTAGTAGAATGTTAGTTGAGGTGACAACTAATTTCCTTGCACTAATTCCACTCTGACGCTACCAACTTGCAACTTAGTGCATACTTTAGCACGGTGTCAAAATGCTTAGCTTAATATCTCTCAATGCTTATGAAATATTAAAATTTTGCTCAGTGAAAAGAGGAGATTCGTTGAAAATTGTGATTTTTAATAGTGTTTAACGTGCGTTTTTACTACTGAAGCATCACAGGCGGTGAACATTGATGATATATGAAATGAAATGATAAATTGGGAAATGATTTTTTTAAGGAAGGAAACGTTCCAGGCCTAAGTTTAGGCTACCTCCCCGGCATTTGCCAGTTATGAGGACTGAGGAAAACCTGGAAAAAACCCCAGTCAGGAAGGACGGTCCTGATGAGATTCGAACCCCAGACCTGCCGCTCACGAGTCCGCGCCTTAACGACCTCGGCCAATCGTGGCGGTATGGTGGGGGTGAAAACTTCTCCTTTAATACAACTATTTATTAGCTTTGAATATTTTTACCCATTCTTTCTAACAAAAAACTATACCTATACATACTACAATATATCTTTTCATTGGCTACAGGTGTTCAATGAAACAAGATCATCGTTTAATATTGTTAAATTTAAAGTGGACTGTATGCAAAAAATCTCAACTTTTACAGTAATGAAGTTCATTATTATTATTATTATTGTTGTTGTTATTATTATTATCATTATTAATGAAAATTTAGTGTATAGACTTATTTCAATAAATATCCGTTATATTAAATAATATACTAATATTTTATGCATTTTTTTCGTTCTATTTTATAAGCAAGAGTAAAATTGTGCATAATTAAATGGGGAAAGGAACCTAGAATTTAATTTAATAATGGTAAATTATTTTCAAGCCTTCGGTTTATTTTCATCCCTCGATAGAAAGTCGCTTCTGTTTGGTTACAAAATTCCTGTAAACTGAGCAGGCAACGCATTAAGTGCTTTGCATGGGTTTTGATTCTATTACTTCGTCCTTAACATTTAGCGATTTAAGTGCTGGTGGTAGGGAGAAATTATATTTGCTGAAACGATAATGGAAAGGATATGAGGTGGAAGAAAAACGGGTACGCAATGTATTCAAAAAAATTGTCCAATTCTTTAGCATTATCAGAAGAAGAAAGCTGAAAACAAAATAAGGAAAACAAAGGCCTCCCGTAACTGTCTCCTAATGGGAGGAAACACAGAGGGTACAATAATATTCTGCAATGTATGCAACAAACATGAGTTGATTAGACTAAGAAACAATTAATTATGCTTGAAACACATACTTATTTAAATAAGAAAAGTGCTTCTAACATGAAGTAGTATTATATTTTTAAAATCTTGACTTCCGGTTGCTGCCGCGTCTTAGAAATAAAAATTTGCCTAAACTTGGATACCTATGCCGAACTCTTGCAATTGATAGCAAGTTTTACAAAATATAACTCAGCCTATACGAAATGCTATGCTAGCGGCAGCACCCGGAGGCCAAGAATTTAACTATGAACACGAGCCGTGAAATTTGACGTCTTCACACAGTGTTTTATTATTGTTGTTGTTATTATTATTATTATTATTAGTAGTAGTAGTAGTAGTAGTAGTAGTAGTAGTAGTAGTAGTAGTAGTAGTAGCAGTAACAGTAATAGTAACAGTAATAGTAGTAGTAGTAGCAGTAACAGTAATAGTAACAGTAATAGTAACAGTAATAGTAGTAGTAGTAGTAGTAGCAGTAACAGTAATAGTAACAGTAGTAGTAGTAATAGTAGTAGTAACAGTAGTAGTAGTAGTAGTAGTAACAGTAGTAGTAGTAATAGTAGTACTAGTAATAATAGAAGTAGTATTTCTAGTTATAAGGGACAAGAAATTACTATTACCTTATTAATGTTTAGTATATGGTTTGAAGGTTGGTACTCTATACGAATATTACTTTGTATGCTACCTTACATGCTGTAAATTTAAGAAAATATGTTTTGTATTTAAGAGAATGTTTGGGCAGTATTTAGAGAATATATGAATATTTATCGCACGTTTTCAAACAAAAATTTCAATCCTAATTATTAACAATTAATAGAAAAGCTATTTTAAGCAGTTTTTAAAATCGCAATGTGTGAAAAATATGTTCTTTGAAAGAAAAATACCAATTGTTCATAAATTATTAAATTCATAAGATATTTGGAGAGAGTCATAGTGAATTGTCTGTGTACAAACAACATCTGTGCGTGATTGGAGATGCACTGAATTTCCCTGAAAACATACACGTTTGCCATGCAACTTACCAATCAATGGAAATTCACTGTTAAATAAATCACCAGTATTTGCCTTATACAAGCTGAGTATTTTTTCATTAGGGCCTAAAGTATAGCAAGTATTTAAAAGCATCATAATATACAGGGTCATTCAAAAAGAAGGAACAGATTTCAAACATTTAATTCTTCCAAACTACAAAAGATAGAAACGTAATTTCAACGTTCATGGAAACAGAAAAGTACAAGTTTCACGTTTTTATGCATTTAATATGAGCACCATGTGTTACATGACAAATATCAAAACGGTGGCTCGTTTCTTACCACACACGAATCAGCTGGTTTCTAGTTATCGAATTCACAGCTTCAATAATTCGATGTCGCAGACTTTTAAGAGTGTCAGGTATAGGGGGGGGGATAAAAACACGGTCTTTTACGTAACATCAAAGATAAAAGTCACAAGGAGTAAGGTCTGGAGACCTGGGAGGCCACTGCAGATGAAGTTAATTTTCTGCTCCTCTTCCAATCCAACGTCCTGGAATGGTGTCATTCAGGTAACGCCGAACGTGCTTAGAGAAATGAGGCGGGGCACCATCTTGCATGAAGATGAAGTAATTTTCATCATTTTCAAGTTGAGGAAATAATCAGTTTTGGAGCATGTGTAGATAGGTTAGTCCTGTCACAGTGTTCTCCATGACGAAGAAAAGTCAATAAACTTTGTTTACAGATATGGCACAGAAGAAGTTAATCTTCGATGAATCTGTTTCATGTTCAATAACTTGCCCAAATTCTAACGTTATGCCGATTAACTTTACCGGAAAGATGAAAAGTGGATTCATCGGAAAAAATTAATCCTTCAGGAAAATTGTCTTCTTCCATATCATCTTGCATGATAACGCAAAATTCGTATCTTTTGTTGTGGTCGTCAGGATGCAATGCTTGCAATAACTGCAGTTTGTACTGCTTCAGGTGCCGACGGTGTTTCAGAACTCGCTATACCGTCGGTTGAGAAATGTTAAGTTTCTTACTTGCTTGTGCTGTGGATCTTTTTGGGTTCCTTTCGTGAACTGTACGAATATGCTCGACCTTTTCATTCGATGTGCGTACATATCCCGTGCTTTTCCGTTTGCAGATGCAACATCTACGAATTTTCGATGCCACTGGTAAATCTGCTTATGCGCAGGCGGTTGTTTATTAAACTGACGGCGAAAAGCACGTTGAACTCCAATAATGGACTCTAGTTTTGCTAATTGAAGCACACAAAATGCTTTAACCTGTTGTGTCGCCATTTTACTACAGACAATCAACATGGCAAGCAATAGCGCTAATGCGGCCGTGATTGAAACTTCTCCCTGGACAGTTCGAATTTTAAACTTTTGTCTTTCCAGGGAACGTTGAAATTATGGTTCTACCTTTTTATTGTACAAGAAAATAATGTTTTAAAGCTGTTTCTTCTTTTTGAATGGTCCTATATGTACAATTTAGAGAAAAATATGTTACCGAAAGCGGCAGTTCTGTGTAGCTCAAAATGTTATGCCTTTTATATGAACAGGGCCATTGTTACATTATTATACAAAACAATGAAAAGCAATTTCCAGTCTTGGATTCATTTTGTATTTTTGGAATGGATTGGATTGGATTGGATTGGATTGGATTGGATTGTTAAGAATGGAGAATGATATTTTGGGTTCTAAAACCTTCTTCAATGTCTGGCCATTTATTCCTACGCCTCCAATGGGGGTACCTATGAAAGTAAAGGGGGATATCTGAGAGAGATATTTAGGGGCAGTGGGGCACAAACGTAGAGGTTTGTTTCCAAACAGGGCACTCCGACCCCTGTGGAGCCCTCCACAGAAGTTCCAGCTGCTCAAAAGAGCTGTTCTCGTACCAGATGCCGGGACAGAAACCTTTGCAAAGCGCAAGCCACCGTTGCACCGCACCAGACTACCTTGCCCTGGTACTTTCGACCAACCGTTCAAACTTTCGTCCACAAATAAATCCAATGTGAGAATTACCGACACTAAGGGATTTGAATCTGGGACATGGCGAATGCGAGTCCCAAATCCGTAAGCAACACTTATTTGAAAATAAAAGCTTAATTCTTTTGGAGGGAGATAAACTTAATGTAAAGACTTTTCCATTTGTCAAAACCTTAAAATGTTTTTACCATTTGCTTAATGGCTTTAAATGTTTAATACGTTGGGATGGAGTTTCAAGGCTTACATATTGAGAATATTAATATATAATCTTACTAGCTACCATGTTCTAGCATATGCATAATGAAAAAGGCTCTTTGCGCGGTTTTCTAATCTGAATAATACTATTGCGAATTTTTTACCAGCATAATATCTACAGTTGTGAAAGTACCTTGTAAAGTACATTATTAAAAATATTATTTAAAGCAAAAGCTACTCGATATTTGATTATTTCCATAAACAAGAATTATTCTAACACTATCAAAAATATTTGAATCTCCATCATTGCCAACTATATTCATGGCAATACAGACACTTGGACTAAATATTCATGCTTTAAGATTTAAGATGGAGCACGTTCTCGGATTTCTTTGTGCATTTTACTTTCATTTGTGTTTAGTTATTAATATCGAACATTAGAATTTGATGAACTAAAATACAAATTATGAAAAAATACATATTATAGTCATGTTACTCTGTGCAATTCTATTTACTTAAATGCAAGCACAGTTATTATTCTTGCCGATATTCCAATATTTTAATTAACAGAAAAATAATTGTAACTTTGTTTGTACGGACGCGGCCGAAACAATGACAAATTTTAAATTATGCGCTATTGTTGGTCACGACTTTTTAGAGAGTTGATGTTTGTACCATTCCGTAGTGCAGTTCAAAGCATTTTTTGTACCCCATATTACATGACCTTGGCCGCTCGCTCCGCTGCACAGCACTACTTGGCAGTCAGTATGGAGTGCAGGTTGAATGAACATGGTGCATTTGTAATTGAAACGTTTTTCAAATGTGGTGATTGAGTCGTAAGAATACAGCTTTTGTTTCGGCAACATTTCAATATTGGTCGGAATGGACAAACTCCGTCACGGAAGGCGTTACGAGATGGGTCGGTCAGACAGTTCATGACAACATCTTTTTGAAACAAGAAGCCAAGCTATTAACACATCGGACAGTAATGTGAGTCGGATGAATGTCGAACTAATCGCGTTGCACTTTGCTCAAAAGCAGCATTTACTGTTGCCATGTTTATGGAGTACAAACCGTAGTTGACCTACCAGTTGGCTTCTTGTTTGTTGCCGAAACAAAATCTGCTTTCTTACGACTCAATCACCTCATTTGAAACGTTTCAATTGCAAAAACACCACGTTCATTCGACCTGCATTCCATACTAACTGTCAAGAAGTACTGTGCAGCGGAGCGAGCGGTCAAGGTCATGCAATGTGACGTACATAAAATGCTTTGAACTACACTACGTAAAGGTGCAATATCATCTCTCTAAGAAGCCGTGGCCAACAATAGCGCACGATTTAAAATGGATCATTGTTTCTGCCGCACTCTGTATTATCATATAAGTGCATTCATTATTTACGTCAAATAAAGAATAGTGATGTACAATTGAATGATAGTAATATTACTTTCAGGAAATGTTTATGACTGCTAAGAAATTTGGTAAAAGTGTCAAAAATACATTAACTATTAAGTTCATGGCTGCTGAAATTGCTCTGTATAAACTCATAGATTTCCCTCAATATACCCCTGGCCACTCAGTTTCCGACCCTGACATTTGTGAGGATAAAGAGCTATGCCATACTAAGGAGTAAATAGCACAACTAAATTCAAGGTTAAATGAAGCTATTTTGATGCGTTTTAACTGATAAACACCAAAACCGACACTCTGGTTGGATATTTTCAACTACACGCTAAAGAATTGACTCACAGTTTACATTACTGAGGTTTACTCGCTCATCGGGGATGAATGCAGTCTGCTAGCAACCAATCATCGTTCCTCTCGTGCTGTATTCTGCTATGTTGCCAACTCAGTTTTAACCGAAGCACATGCATCCAGTTGTTCGATGTGTTGGTTTAAGAAAAACTGGTTTCTTTTGTAGGTGAGCGATTTGCAGTGATATTATTCTTGTTAAAGCTCTTATATTTATTGTTATGATATTGTTACAGCAACATGGCTATGGTACGTCAGAATCAAGCAGAAAAAAAATCGGGTCTTATAAGAGAGATACAGTTGACGGAAGCAAATGCAAGTCATGTTCTGTCCTTATGCAATCTTTTTTCTTTACTTCTTAAAAAAATATTGCGCCTACCTTTATTTAAAATATAGGACAGGATAGCAAGTATTTTAATGACAATAAGTGATATAAAATTATAAAAAAGCCAATATGTAACTTAATCCATTAATAATTGCAGCACTTATAAATATATAAAACAGAAACGTAAATAAACTTAAAGTATTAAAACCCAAGAGCACCTTCCTTTGTAAATTTACAAAATAAAAATGAAATTAGGTTTATTATTACCAAATATCTAGTTTACCACCGCCTTCAGCTTAAATTGTGTGCGACATTACAAATCTCACTTGTGACTAACGCCACTGATAACATTATCAGTCAGTTTCCAGGCAAAATGTCTAATCCAATGTCTTTATAACGAATATTCGTACGTACATGAATTTTTATTTACTTACTGAGGTAATTTAAGTCTTCATTTAGGCTGGTTTCATTCTGCTAATATTGTTTCCAAAATATCGTCTTATTTGGATCTAGAATCTCACTAGCACCAATAATCAATAGTATTTTAATTAAATTCTGTCAATCACTTGGATAAAATATAACAGTTTTTCTGTTACTGATATTTTTGCTGCTACAATCCCGGAGGGATAAAGGGAATATGTGTTTAATCGATGACCTCTATCATATGGCAAAGTGCTTTAATTGATAAAATTTCTATACCTACCGAACTTTACATACAGGGAAAATTAACTTAGTTCGACTTTACTGGTCTTTTTCACTACTGAAACTTTCCGAATTATAACATACTTACTACTGCTGGAAGCGGCGAAAGTAAAACATTAAGCACAGCGTGTGTATTTAAATACTTAAAGAGTCGGCCCATCTCTTTGCGTTAACAAAAGCAGAATATCAATAGTGAACAGTTGAACGTTATCCACACATTCTCTGACTAGCCATCTCTCCAGCTCCCAGCAATATCTATAAGCATTTGGAATGCTCCATTGACATCAAAACGCAAAGTGTTGAATATGTTTTTTTTTAATTGATTTATTTATGGATGCTCTTTAACAGCTCAGGTCATCAGCGTCCCATTCAACTCAGGGCGTGAAACGGCCCACAAATTTTGCTCAGAGGTCTCTTCTTTCAGGCTTGAGGTTCTTTAGCACTATAGACTTGTGGATATAGTATATATGAAAATTAATGTATCTTGAAACAATAAAGCTAATATAAAAATAAGAAATAGAATGAAAATTAAAACGTAAGATTATAAGGTTGCTTCCAACGGCATCGATAATAACTGTAGAGCTAGGCTTAACATATTTTTTGAGTCCAACCCAGGATATAGTTTTGAAAGTATTTAAAAGTCTTAATAGTTTAATGAGGTATTAAACTTTATGTATTCAGTTGTATTTTTCATTGGCTTTTGGGGGGGGGGAAGTGTTTGTTTTAATTACATCATAAAATTCACAACCAGGAAGTTCTTAATTAATTTTAACATTTAGCGCATGTTTAACAATAGATATTGAAAGTCTGCCCCTTTCTGCAGACCAAATGTTCCCCATAATTGAAAAAAAAAAAATCTCGCAACTGAAGCAAATGTTCCTGGCAAAGACATTGCAAACTCAACCATTTTAGAAATATCGTAATATGAAATATCAGTCTTTTGAAACACCTTAAAAATTGCTTTCCGTTTCTCTTCAATAGTATCTAGCACTTTTTCAGAACTTGAACCAAAACTTATACTTTGGTTTTAAATTACTTGATTCAACAATGTACGCCTCTGTCAAAATGGACGTCAGCGTTTGCTTCAAGATCGGCTGAGAGATGCACGGACGTAAAAGCATGTTTAAAAACGCGATGCCAAACACATAGGACTAAAATTTATATAAAAAAAATCCTGGCCAGTCATAAAATTCTCCAACCCCGGACATTTTTGTAACCCCGAACAGCACTAAAAACCAGGACTGTCCGGGCTAATTCCGGAGGGTAAGCCTATGTAGAGGTCAATACGATTTCACTTTAGTTTTGTGCTTATCTGCTCAAGTTTAACGACTACTCTCTCCTGGGTATCTGTCACCTTCGCTTTTCGCTACTACTCTGCTACTTTGGTTCCCCCTCTCAGCCACCCATCAGTCCTGGCGTGACTAATCGAGCTTTCGCAGCCGCCATATTAGCTTTTTCTCTGGAGTTTAAGAAGTAATCTGTACACTGTGAAAAAGGATACTTAGCTATCCGAAATATCGTATGAATTTCGTTGTTACTCCTTTTATGCGTGTCCACAACTTTTAACAAACATTATATAAGGCACGGTATTCCAAAATCGCAGTATGATTCCAGGAATGGGCAACGCAAATTGCGTTTAAGAATTGGGTAAAAACAGCAATTCGTCTAACAACACTCAGAACATTATCAAAGAAGTATATACAATGTTCTCTTTGTTTCACAAAAGGCTACTGCGTATACTCAGTGAACTGAAACCAAATTCAGTAGTTTACAGTCATTTACAGTTAAAAATTTATATTTAATATACGTAGAGTAGGAAATGAATGCATTAATAACTCTATATCGACTGAATTACTACTAATACACTCGTGAGAGAAAATGAAAGGAAAGAAAGATACATAATGTAATTTTTTTCCATTCCTAAAACCCTTCCAGATGCAACTGATTAATGCGTGCCGTTAAGCTGCATGTATGACTTTAAAACATGAACAGCGATTGTGGATTATGCTGTGTGTATACATTTATCATGCATATCATAAAATGAGTTTGATGTGGACCCACGCTGCCCTACATGTAGTAGTTGTAATGGACATTTTGTTGTTCCAGTTTTATTCAAGTAAGCACAACTGTCGCATGGGCCTTACGGCTGTACATGCTAAATATCGTCCTTGTAATAATCAAAATGGCCATATACATACTTCATATCCTTATACAGCCCCATATGGGCCTTAGCTTACCTCGACGACCACCACGTCCTCTATCTCCATCACATGATACACTGGTAGAGTGCAGTATTGCATGGGGGCATGTGATCAGCACGCTATATCGCGGCTTACTGGATCGAAGATCGCCACCTCTCCATCAGGCAGCTTCCCAATTGTCCTCACGAGGCTGAACGGGTGGACCGTTCCAGATCTCCCTAACTTAGCAAAATTACCAACTAAGTACCGGGAATCGAATTCGGGGCTACCTGACAGCAGTCAGCAACGCTAACCGCTAGACCAAGAAGGTGGTCATACATACATACAGATCTACATGCATACAAAAAGTATACAAATACTTTGATATATTTACGTTTTCTATTAATAATTTTATGTACACATATGTAAACAAGAATGGAACCCATACTCTTGAGCCCCCTTCTATTTACTCACCCCCCATCTCCAACTCCACCCTCTTCACTATAGCCATTAACCTTCCTTGTGGGTCTTCTCTAGAAATATTCCCAAATTGTGTGAGTATCTCGCATGCACCAACCGGCAAATATTCAAACTTCTGTTGGAATTCAAAAATTGCTGTGATAAATGCTCATTTCTTGAAATCTCCATTTCCTTACATTCTGCCAAAATATGCCTCCAAGTATCGCTTTCTCCGGACAATGAGCAAATTATTTCCCCGAGAACAAAGTTTATGAGGCAGTAATTTTGATCGTGCCACAGTTCTCGCCAGGTATCACGCTTCCGGAAGGGTAGAAGTAACAAAGAAGATGCTCACCGCCCAAGCCGATGTCAAACGGCGACGGACAACAACATCAGTAAGCATTGTTGCAAAACTTTCGCTCACAAGGCACATTTTTTTTTTTCAGAAAGTAATTTTCCTATTTTAACTGACTTGCTCAGATTTACTTATGATGACAGAATATTAATGACCATTAAAATAATTTCCTTTATATTTTTAAATTAACGGCTCAATTTTCGACGTTTGCCTTTATCTGGTAGATTTTTACACAGAAGACCTTGCAATAACTATGGATTACAATCTCATTTAAGTACCCTTGATTGCTTAGAATATAACAAGTACCTACAATCATAATTACTAAGATTTCAGGCCATGTAATAAAAAGTTACGCCCGTTTTTGCTACAGAGGTACCATAGGCGATGGACACTGATAACACATGAAATGAAATTATATATTGGGAAAAGATTTATTTTAGGGAAGGAAACGTTGCAGGCCTAAGTTTAGAGTACCTACCCGGCATTTGCCATTTATGAGGACTGAGGAAAACCTGGAAAAAATCTCAGTCAGGGGAGATGGTCCTAGCGGAATTCGAACCCCAGACCTCCAACTCAGAAGTATGCGCCTTGATGACCTCGGACACCCACGGCGGTGGGCCATGTAATAGATATATTCAAGGATTAATAGGTATTTCAACATACTTTATTTACAGAATACGATAAATAGTATATACCATTGCTTTCCATAATATTAGCAATTGCATAACTGTTTTGAATATTGCATAAAATACTTTTTGAAGAGACTTATTAGGAGACCTGAAAATTGTTGTGCTTTTCGTTTAATTTTTATTAAGATAGGTCTTCTCACTTTTCTTCAAGAGTTTCAAGGTGTAGCTCTACTTGATGCAAAAATATCAGCAGTTCGGTTGCAGTGCAAATGCATGAAGGAGAGTTTTAGTGTAAAACAATTCACAACACAAATCCTAATACTCTCGTACAGAAGTACTGAGGAATGCTTTACATTTTAGTTGTTTCTTATTTGGTCCTGTACTCTTGGTACTTTCCATTTACCGTTTTATGTCCCTTTTTCTATTGGAGTATTCTAAGAATTTTTAATAATGCTTAACGTCCATTTTTACTACTGAGACATCACTGATTATTCTTAGATGAATTGATACATTTGGAAAGGTATTTTGGAAAAGGTAGCGTATAACTATCCAGCATTTTCCATTGATGAAGATTGAGAAATTCCTGGATGAAACTTCAGTCGGGGTGGACAATTCTAACCGCGAACTTCCGTTCACTAGTTCTTGCCTTAGTAATCGGTCACCGGTTACCGGTGCTGTCCTAGGCTGATGTTGGGGGTCATACTTTTCATAAAATTTAAATGTATTCACTTCAGCAACTGTAGGTATTGTAATGTTCTTTGTTCACTTTCTTTTCCCCTTTCTCAGACTAGCTCTATTATATAAATCGGTCCTGGTGAGCTAGTGGTAACGATATTTGTCTCATAAGCCCAATATTGCGGGTGTAAAAATCCCAAATATGACTTCCTTCAGAAGCGAAGTAAAGCAGTGGGTCCCGTGTCGTACATTTACGGCACGAAAAAGAACCTCAAGCCTGAAAGAAGAGACCTCTGAGCAAAATTGATCGGCTGTTTCGGCCCTGAATTGAATGGGACGCAGATGACCTGAGATGTTAAAGAGTGTCCGTAAATAGCGTAAATCCAAAATAAACTAGATCTATTATACATCTCAAAAGTTTAATTTCATAAGGATAACCAAGCCTGTTTCTCTGGAAACCTGTTACACTTCTACCCTAATGGAAGTTCGATTATAAATGTGCTTCAATCTCAGTTTTACATTATTTTTTATTATTGATTACGAAGCTACTGTGTGGTCCTCTGTAGCATTTCAGAACACCGGATGCTGATGACGTTGTTGAAACAATCTTTTAACGTTAACAATATTTTAATTTTCGCAGAAATAGGGAAAATGTAAGTTACCAAATCAGTTTTTGCTTTCCATTAAATATTTCAAGTTCTGTTATTAGTTTAAAAAAGCATTAGTTTCTTTCCTTATAGAGTACATTATGCTCCATATTAAACTTTAAATAGTGATAAGGAATGGGTTTTGAAATTTTAGTTCCAAATGATCAAAGCTTCTATGCATCGTCCCACATTTTGAAAATTCATAATTATACTGCAGAATATTTGTTGAATTTTCCGTTTTATTACTATAAAGGAGAATGTTTAATGTGAAGAAAAACATATGTGGAATAGCACAAAACTCCAGCAGCTATTAAACATTACTTGTATTAAAATTGCCCCTTTCCTATGCAACCAAGCATCGATTCTAAGGTTTTTTTTTTTTTTTTCCCCCAATTTGAAAACTCTCGCTAAAATATCTCTAGAAATGTATAAAGTACTATCTAAAATTCGGACTGTATTTTCTCTAATATTAAAATTAGAATAATAATATTCAACTGCATCTTCCAGAATGAGGTGAAGCCGGAATATTGAAGTTCGGCGAGTGTGTAGGTAGCGAGCGACGAAAATCGAAGCGGTCTTGAAGTGTGTATTGTTTTCCTTGTTGGCCCCACGTTTGGTCAAATTATGAAACTACTTAGTAGACTTCGGTTCCGGGACTAAACAGGACAGGGAGAGGAGCTCAATAGTGTAAATAAGCACGCGATACGACATAAAATATTATTAGTATTTTACTAAGTTCAAAATCTTTCTCCCGCGTGTGAAACCTACAAACAAGTGTCGCTGCGCGTCGAACTTTTGAGTACTGGGAACCGCTTACGTACTGCGTGTATCTTACAACTGCATGCCTCAGCAACGTCAAACTTACAACTGCTTTGCAAACTGTTTAACTCTCAGTCCAACTGTCTGCCCCAGCCGAGCAAACGCTTCCATATGTATATTAAATTCAAATCAAGTAATCGTTGGTTATTCGCGCCTCTCTTTAAAAGTTCAAACATATATTTTCCATTGGCTGGTTTAAATTCGCCCGCCCCATGTACCATTTGCTATTTTTTCGTAGTTTAAAACATTTTGTTGGCATTGGCTGGTTTAAAGGACGTACAACAGCAGGTAGAGATCAAAGCCCCAAACGGATTTAAAATTCCTTGATTTTATTAACCTTGCCTGGGCAGTCCTTTTAAAAAAGAAAGGGATTTTGCTTACGACTTTTGGAGTTACTTCCTCTGAATAGAGGTTTTGTTGGCTTTCCAAATTTCCTTAGCAAAACACTAGAAGCTTTCTCATTAATACACTTCTTACATTGAAGTTTAAACTTATAACACACATATAGACATAATCTTTATATTACTAATTACAACCCCAAAAAATATGATTGGGCCTATATAAATGTATGTTATAATTATATTTCAATGGGGGGTGGAACAGAAGAACAACCACATAGGCTTTGTACGAATACAAAATCTGCTTGTCATATGCATAATGAGTACATTATTATGACATGCATGCAATTGCCTTTACCTCACAGTTCAGGTATGACTGAAATAGATTGTTTAGTTCGGAGGAGATACTTCAGCCTTGCTCAACGGCTGGTCGTTTATTACTATATATCCCTAACAGGGGCATCTCTGGCAGAAAGAATGTGATAAGCGAGACAGGGAGCGAGCATGATCCGCAGGTGGCTAGACATGACACAGACAGATTTTTTAAGGTTATTTCCATATAAAGATCCCGGACCCCGGTGGATCACTTCCTACAAAGAGTGTGAGTTCCTCAGAATTGAAGCTTCCACATCATGCAGAAACCACGCTACTGTCTCACAGCATCAGCTAATCTTGCTGGGCACTTTCGGCCAATGGAATTAAATGAGGTAATGTAGGGGACCATTTAAGCAGTAGAATAAAATATCTCTTCCAGTATTTGCCTAAGTGACCAGGGGAAACTACGGAAAAAAACCAAGAAAATTGAACCTGGGAGCACAACAAAAACTTTACCCCTTACCCATTCCGCTCCATTCACAGTCCAGGTTGCTATCATGATACCTTAGAATATTGCGCTATTTGTACATAATAGATTGACACTATCAGTAATTTCGACTTACTCGAAGACCTACGAAACTTGTGCTGCAGTCACACCTCCTTCTACAAACGGCAACGGAGAGAGCCGAACCCAAATTGTAGTGTTCGACAAACGCAGGCGGAAAGAACAGTCGTAACGCACGGAAACAAATAATCTTACGCCAAAAATTAACTTCATGGTATGCATGTTAATAGTTAATGACATTCAGTATACGGTGAAATCAAATGGGAAACTGTAAGGTAGCAATATAACACGTAAAGTAAATAATAATCAAAAGGGAAAAGATAAAACTTTTGCTTTTAACATAATACGTTTTGCATATATACATTAAACCTAACCTTAATGTGCAACCTTTCCAACCCTCTATCTTCTAAATAGTAGCACTACGCTCTTATTAACTGAGCTATCAGACGGACATGCTAAATGTAGTAACCATTTAACTATATATTTAAGCTCACTCTACCTAAAATCTGACTCGGTTGTGTCCGATGGAGCTCGTGAAAGGACGGTGCATTTCGGGTAAATGCAACTTCACTGATGATAATGTAACGTTCCTTATGTCAAATCGTTGAATTTTGTCAATTTTTTGCACATGCAACATCATCGTCCTTTTGCGGTTTCCACCCCTCTTGAAGCAAAAATATCAATCAAAACACATTGCAGCATTATTGGTAAGCTTGCTAAAGCACCGTAAGTAAAGTTGCTGGTTTACTGAGTTTTACAAAAAAGTTGAAATTCACTCTGTTCTCAAGTTTCACTTTCATTGTATAGTGCAAATGCATATGTGCGTTGGAACTGAGATTTAAAATAGTGCAGTGAAACGTACTTTCACTTAACTTTCTTACTGTGCGCGCACTTAATTTGTTCAGAGCAATAATTAAACATCAAAATTTATCAATCATGCTTATAATAGGATTACAAAAGGAGCGTTGAAATTTATTTTTTTAGTGGTGTTTAACGTCCGTTTTTACTACTGAGGCCACCAAAGGCGGTGGACACTGATGGTAAAAGAAATGAAATGATATATTTAGAAAGGGTTTTTTAAGGAAGGAAACGTTCCAAGCCAAAGTTTAGGGTACCTTCCCAGCATTTGCCATTTATGAGGTCTGAGGAAAACCTTGAAAAAACCTGTCAGGGAGGACGGTCCTGGCGGAATTCGAATTCCAGACCTCCCACTCACGAATACGCGTATTAACGAGGGTCACCCGTAGCGTGGAGATCTTATGAAAAAACATAGCAATAAAAACTATCACCGAAGAAAATGTGTGAAACTTAACATAACCTAATTTAAAATTTAAAACAAGAGGAAAGGGCAATTAATGAAGGAAATTGCCAAAACAAAAATTAAAATTAAAAAAATAATTATGAAACAGTAAAAATATAAGTAAAGGGAGTGTTGAAAAAGTGACACTAAAATTGCGGAAAAAAATGGATTGTAATTAAAAGGGAGTTGGAAGAAACCAACTTGGGTCGAGCAGGTAAAGTAGTGAGCTAAAATTATTTTTTTGATTAGGTTGATTTACAGACGCTCTTTAACATCTCAGGTCATCAGCATCACATTCATTTCAGGGCGTGAAACGGTCGACAAATTTTACTCAGAGGCCTCTTCTTTCAGACTTGAAGAGCTTTATCGTGCCGTAATGTATGACACGGACCCACAACCTTACTTTCCTTCCACAGGAAGCGATATTTAGGAATTTTACGCCCGAAAAAATCCATCGGTCCTGGCCGAGATCGAACCCGCGATTTTGGGTTTAGGAGGCAAGTATGGCCACTACACCACCAGGACCGACAAGGGCCGAAATGAGAAAATCGTTATATTAGACAAGTTGACACGTAGACGTTGATAGGCAATATAAATGAGGATAAAGGTGAGAAATAGATGTATAAGAAAGGAAAAAGATAATCCAAGAAGAAAAATAAAAACGAAAAATAAAAACGAAACTAAGGTCTGTAGGAAGAGAGGGAAAACGAACGACGGAGTAAAATCGAGGGTGAGAAAAAAATTAAAGGAAAACCCTGAACATTAATGATAAAATATTGCTGGAGAAGTGAACTCAGGCTTGAGGGGCTCGACTGCCTGGCGCATGAATCACGCAGATCGTTTTGGAGCAGAATGCCATTAACTCCGAGATTTGCACCACAAAGGACAGCAAATCACCAAGGAGTGGGAGTGAGGCAGTTCAGTAGACGAACCATAAACCGCTTCCTAGAATACGATTACTGCAAACGTTTAGTATTGTTCCGAATAATCAATGGAGCACTTATGTTGACATGGCCGCTGGTCTCCTCGTATAAACTTATCGAATTGCTGGACCCGAAAACAGGAGCAGCTATGTTAATACTATTCCCAAACCATAGAGCAGATTCTATTTGCACTAATCATCTCTGAAAAGCCAATTCAGCATCCCTGCTGATGACATCTGCATTTCCACTACAATCTACCGTCTATATTCATACACTTCTTAATATTACTATAAACCATACTTTCCATATTTTCATTATTATTTAATTCCGCTTGAAATTTCCTTATAGTTTATGAACAATTGCTACTATGACCATTTTAAACCCTGAATTCTTAAGGGAGTTAACAGCATTTATTGTTATCTTTCATTTATTTGATACTCCCAATAAATCAGTTCCACATTCAAAATATGCTACACTTACAATGGCGTCACAACCGCAATAGCTTACATTTCTCCGGGACTCCAATACACGTTGTTCAGAATGGTAAAATGCTACCTCTGTTTTGTTTAGAAAATACAAACACACGCAATAAATTACAAATCAAAGCGTTCCCAAGTTATTTTTAAATAGACATTTAAATTAATTTTAGTTATTTTATTTATTAATTTATTTGTTTATTTTATTATTTTGAGGTAAGTTCATGTTCCTTAATGATTGTTGCAGTTCCTTCACAAGGTTGTAAGATCTAACTATTAGAAAATGTGCACAGAAACTTGAAATTCGACTTATTTAACCAATGCGTACGATTTCCCTAAAGTAATTAATCGATTTATCTGTCGATAACATTGTATAATTAACACATACCTACGCGCTTATGAATGATTTTCGTTTATTTATCGACGCCTTTAACATCTCAGGTCATAAGCGTCCCATTCAATTCAGGGCGCGAAACGGCCGAAAAATTTTGCTCAGAGGCCTCTTCTTTCAGGCTTGAGATTTTCTTTCGTGCCGTAAATGTACGACACGGGACCCACGGCTTTGCTTCCCTTCCGAAAGAAGCTATACTTAGGATTTTTACAACCGAAAAAATCCATCAATCCTGGCCGCAATCTTGGGATTAGGAGGCAAGTACCACCACACCTGAGGAAAATGCCCTTTCCAGAGCTAGAAAACAAAATTGAACTTCTTTGAACATCATAATCCAATACCACTACTAAAAATATTAAATATTTTAACATGAATAAACTTTCTCTTAAAACTTAAAAACACATCTTTATTATTTTTGCAAAAATATGCAATCAAGCGTTTCTTACTCCTAAATGCTGCCTTTTACCAAAAATTAATATATATTAATATATATATATATATATATATATATATATTGACGGAGAGCCAGGGACAGCTTCAATGCACATTATTATTTAGTAGTATTTTACATAAAACGGAATATCAAAAGACACAAATTTACACAGAGTAGACACATATAGTGCTACAATTCAATGTCTTTTGAGCATATCAGTGAAACTAAATGCTCAGTTTTTCTAAACATTTCGGATAAATAGACCTTCCAGAGAGTGTCACAGTCAATACTTCAGTGGCTCCATCATGAATTTCCTGGAGAAAATTCAGAATTTAAATTGGAAATTTAGCATTAGTTTTATATATTTTGAATATCTTATTTTCCAAAATAAAATCCTGAGAAGTAAAGGAAAGAAATTTTGAAAAGTAGGACCGTTATAATCTTCTAGTAACTGTCACTTTCAAAATCATCTACTACCTTAGAATTGATTTGGTAACTTTTATTACCTGGCTATCGTGGATTCAGAAATATGACATGGTTTGATGTAGAAGTAAATATGATTATAACATTGAATGAATTCAGGAAGGAAACAAATGCCACATGTGAAACTCTCGCGATTGTAGAAACGAGAAACGAATAGCCTGTAGCTGTAGTCAAATGTAAATGATGAGAATTCTTTGACGTTCTTGCCAATGTAACTGTAAATTGAGCTTGAATTGACTAGAGACACTAGATATGTGGATACAAAGCATAATAAACCGGCAGAAATACCACAATATTCACACAATAATATTATATTTCTGCATTTTGTGAATACATTTGCAGAAAATGCTTCACTTTCGGGCAAATTTGTGTGATAAGATACTATTATGAACAAGCGGCATGCTAATAAAAATAATGTGCATTATTTGGCTTCTGAAAAGCATAAATAGATGGAAAACTTAAAATTTAATTTGACATTCTTGGTGAACGTTATCATTTTTAAAGGTAAATTTACGAGTGAGAAACTTATCATTTTGTCAGTTATGAATTATCGCAGAATATATCTCTCAATGCACGAGCAGAAACGTGGTGCTAGCATGATGGTGCACTGCCGCACAGTGAAAGAACCACACGCAAATTATTAAACGACAAATTCCGAATTTATGGAATGGTTGTGCTTTATCTGTTTCATTCAACCAAGCTCTACTACCACTCGTGTATTCTCAAATGTTAGAGCAATACAATTATTAAGGCTTATGTGTTCATTCAGGTTATTTTAATTGCCTAATAAAACGATATAAAGTAATGCAAATATTAGGAAAAATATTTTAATAAACTTCAATAAAACTTTCTTTAATATTTGTGGACTATCAGAATGCATCGTTTCATTTGACATTCATAAATATTTCTCTTATCGACGCGCCATTATGGCGTGTACCAAAGTGTTACTCGTATGAGATATATGGACAGTACTTTCCTCTGGTGTGTTTAGAAAATGTATTTAGTTTCACTAATCCATTTGGGAGATATTGGATTGTAACTTTTTATGTGGGTAGCCCGTATAGTTTTCGTGTACATAAGCACTTAAAGTATTACACTATAATTGCTTTAAATAATTACTGAAATTTCGTTGAGAGCAGGTTTTCCCAATGATACATTCAGCAATTCTTCCAAATATCGAAAATTGTTCTTTTATTTCATATTACAATCTGCTACCTGCGCCTTACTTTGTCTCCGCATATTATTGATGTGATGGTGACTGTATGTAACTAACGCATGCTGCACTGGTTTCTGGAAACCTCGGCGACTTCATCATTTATTGTTCCATATCATAAATGCGATTGTTTCCCTCGCTACCACCTCATCTTCCTAAGTGCATTTCTTCCTGTGCTGCTATCTCGTCCCTCAGATGCGCGCTGAAGTAATCCAGAGCCCCCAATTAGTATTCCAAAGCCTTCCCTGCTCTTACTTTCCAGACTGAACGTACACATGCAAGATATGAATTCATAATGAAGCACCGTTTTGTATCTCTGCTTTTCGTTATACATAATCTGTTTAGAAGAATATGGAGATACCGCAACGATTTATATCCTACTATCATCATAGTAATGGGTTAGGGATACTTTTTACAGCCATGGAAGAAAAGTAGTTAATACTTCCATTAATGTTTGAGCAGACAAACAAGGCCAGATATGCTACAAGCATAAATGCTTAAACACAGCAGTACAGTACGGTTTGCCACACAAGTTATTTCTAACACATAAAAGAAAAGTAAATTGTTCACGTACATTAAGGATATTTTGATCTTGAAAATTAATAACTTTTCATAGAATGTTTTTAAATTATAATAACAGTGTCAGCATGTTTTTTGTCCTATATAATGTTACAATGGATGTTGCTGCATATTCTGGTAAATTTTAATTGAATTTAAACAAAAACTGTGACGCGTGGAACATTTTGAATATGTAAAAATGAAGTTTTGAGAAAAATGCTGTTTTATAAAAATGTAAAGCAGTGTGATTCAAAAGAACAGCTCTTTAAATGGCAGTAGAGACAGAAGGGAGGCACACATGCAAATAATGACTGTCTATGGACGCCCAAATGTTCAAAGAATCATTTGCAGAAAAAAATGACCGATTTTGACTAGAAATTCGCTCCTAGTACAATAATAGGTTAGCTTTGTGGTTCGTTTTAAGGCTGAATTTAAACTAAATGTCTTTGTTGACCCAGGCATGGGAACATGTAGCATAAACTCATTGACCAACCTAGAGCTACTATTCAATAATTTCTTTTACTCGCATCTGGTTCCGAATGCAGACTTTAGTCAGAAATTGCACGTACAATTTACAATGTAACAAGACACTGGCAGTTTCGTCCATTTTTCTTAGGCAATTTCAAAAAATACGTTTATCATATTCTGCATTTTAAAATATATGACAAATTTACAAATACACAATTTTGCGCGAAAATGTTGTCTATAATAAGCATTTATATATCAAATTTCTAAATTTGAGAATATATAGTATTTTACAGAGAAATTAAAAATATGTTTTAAAGCTTATAATGCATAAATGTCATATATCATAAAACACTATAATATTAAATGCTCTTATTTAATGAACTAAAAATAAAATCTAAAAGTTATAGGGATCAGTTTCACTAAAAGTTGTATTTTTAGAAATATTAGCATATTTATATCTCTGTCATATAACTGTAAACCGCCTGTGGTGCCTCAGTAGTAAAAACGGATGTTAAACCTATTCAAATATATACAACTCAAAGTTTCTCTCACTTGTTATTTTTCCTTTAAAAACTATTACCCAATGAGGTTGATGATCCAATCAATATATTGAATACCACACCAACCTGATTTCGTAATATCGTTTTTTTTTTTTTATTCCAAGGGTTAATACTGATGTATACAAAGAGTGCCAAAAATGTACACACATTTCAAGCAAAGAAAAAACTGTGTTAACATAATAAAACTGAATTCACACAAACAGAAAATGATGAGCACCAATCATCTCAGACTTTTACAGTTACAACATTTGCTCAAAATGACCACCATCGGCGTCGATACACTTCTGAGTACGTTGAACTACTGATTGAGCAACATTTGCGAAAGTGTCCTCAGCGATTGCAGCACATGCCGTTTCAATTTCTTCCCGAAGTGCTGTCAGTGTAGCTGGTTATCTACAGCATACAACATTCTTAAGAGTTCCCCATAGGTAGAAGTCCAAAAGAGAGACCCGAAGAACGCGGTGGAAACTCAATCGGACCTCTTCGTTCTATCCAGTGCCTTGGATCCAGTACGCGGGGCTTGTTGCTGTGCCAGGTCTCTCAGGTATGTCCCTGTGAACATCGCATACGGTACCATGAGTCTCAAATTTGTCTTGAATGCTTGCAATTGTTACTCGCGTTGGCGGTTCTGTTCTGTACACACGTCTCCATTGCCTATGAACTTAAACCACATTCTCGGTTTTCCATTACCACTTCACAATTGCTTTCCGCTGTTCAAACGATAATCTTGGCTCCATTTTGTTGTAAAAACGCTAGCATAACGTAATGGGAGTCACATCTGTTTATAGAACATCATATGATAATCTTAGCTTCATTTATTCATTGTTAATATACCTGCCACATAGCAACGCTGTTTACAGATCATATTACACATAGTTTTTTGGTCCAACTTTGGAATATATTAAATAAGTATCTACTGTGAAAGCGTGCATACATTTTGGCAACCTTGGTATATAAATATTATCCTGTGCTTAGAATGCAATATAGTAAATTAGATTATTTAACTATTGATATATTCAATATTAATCTTAACACTTTCGATTTAATTTGTGGTCATTTATTACAAAGTATATATTGATTAACTTATCATGTACCAACATTACCAATTATTTTTGTTTTGGCCCTCTTTGTTTTTGTAACTTTTTGTCATTTTTGTTTTATTTTTTCATTGTTTTGTAATTGTAAGGATATTCTGTATAATTGAGTGAAAATTGTAATTGGGAAATCTGTAATGTTCACGAAATAAAATAAATAAATAATAAGTATATTATACGACGGGGAAATGACCTTCTTAGGCTGCAGATTTATTTTAATACAGAAATAGGATTGTTTCATAAAATGCATTATCTGTGGCAGTTCTGTACACCAATTTTAACGAGTGTTTTCATAAAAAGTCTTGGTTGTATTGAATGTGTCTGTGTAGACAATTTGAATGGCAGAATAATTTTGTAATGGAAGGTAGCAGAAGCATGGTGTGACAGTCATATCAGCAAACCACAAAACCCTGCTGATTCAGATTCGAAACCCCGGACATCGTGCCACAGTAACCGCATTATTTCCTAGCTAATTGCAGTCCCTTCACATAAGCGTTGCCGCACTCAGGTGGTTCTATGCCCACGTGCTCTTGCAAGAAAAATAGCAACCAATACGCATACCAGATTAATCTACATCAGCGCCATACCAATTAGTAATAATGAATCGCGGGATACAATGGCTTACCACCTTTAACCAATTTTACCAGCTTCATGGACTGTGGCAGCGATTGATTGCAATTTTACAAAATTGGATGGAGATGAACCAAGCACAAAACCATCATTATGTTGGCTAAACATCGATTCGCCCCCTCCCTCCAAACTCGACTTATTAGAGCCGCTTCAATATTCAATAAAAAGCTTCATGGAAGAGCCGTAATTGAGTGACACTGTGACTAAACGCCAATAGAGCTTTCTGCGGTTCGTTGAGCATCTACGTGTGTTTATGTTTTTACGCTTTAGAAACCATTTTGAATTAGACTAATTAAACTAAAGCAATTATGCCTTCTTTGTGTATGAATTTTAGAAATTTATACAAACAAATTTATGGTTGCTATATCTTTAGAACACGATATTTTTAAATATTAATAAACAGCAATATTGTAAAACAATTTTGGATGACTGTGTAAACTTGTTTTGAAACAATTATAGGATTTACATTTAGGTAGCCAGAATCCACGAAAAAAATATTATGTTAATATTATTGTACATACATATAAATAATGAAAAACCCCTAAAAGGTGTAAGCTTAGACTAGCAAAATTAGAAGAAGAACAACACGTTTACAAATAGCATGGATTCGTTTTTCCATAATTACTTAGTGGAGTCTATTACGGGGGCTATTTAAATGTCAGCTCCACTTTGGGAATTCAAATTTGCAGCGGTGTATTAAGGGGTGCCAAGTTTGCGGCTGATTGATGAAGAATGTTGATGTAGTATATCATTGCCGAGAAAGAAGTCCGCGTTGAACCCTCCTGCTCTCTCTCACTCTCTAAGTCTCTCGAAGCAGCCTTCTACTCTCATCTCTCTGAACGGAAAAGCCTTAAAAATGTTTTTACTAGACTTTCTACGCGTCCTCTACGGGAATTCGAATTTCTAAACATGGCAGACGCGTCACCAAATTTCCTTCCCATTGGCTTAATCTCTTGCCACTGGAAGTTTCTCGAAAAGACATTTTGAAATCCGAAAAATCATTGCTAGTCTTGATTCGTTGCATGTTACCTAGAATCGTTTTTAAGGAAGTGAGAATTTCTCTTTTTAAAGGACAGTTGCTCAAGGTGAAAGCTATTTACCCCGGTCTTTTTCAAGCACTTATTTATTTAATGAAAGAAAGGTCCCCTAGCTATTGAGTAAATAATCTTGCTTATGGCACCAGAAAGTCGCTTTTATTAAATTTAATGGAAATTTTCATCTTTCCAGCCAAGATTTCTGATTCCGGAACAACCTACATCGTGTTACATAATTCTGTTTTGAGATATTAATGTATGTAAATTAATTAATTAAACAGGATTAAAACTTTATCATTGTTAATTAATTTTAGGGGATCAACTCTGGATGTCCCGTTGCATACTTTTGGCGGTAAATGAATTTTGATCAGTAAAATACATAATACTGGTAATGTGTCAGTCAGCGGTATTTTAAAAAAATGTGTACAAAGCTTTAAAGCATCTGCATCGTATTGCCCCTGAGCTAATCAACCAGTTCCAACTTTGAACAGAATAGTCATAGATGTAAATAGGTCCATTTACAAAACAAGAAATTTAAAGTGTGATATATTTTAATTACTTAAAAACGAGTTTCAAAAAGTAGTATGGATGTTTTGGCGCCTATGTAATTATATTTATGCTACTAGGGGATGGTGTAGCTCTCATAATTGACTTAGTATTTTTCAATACGGAAGTAGCTTGATACACCTCTTTAAAAATCCTTATCTGGTGTCATACCTTATCCATTAAGTAAATAATTGCAGCTGTAACTTCCGCTCCGCTTTGTTCAATTGTTCAGATATAGTTGCATAAAAAAGGCTATGTGCAGAAGATTGTGGCATGTTGAAAATGGAGTAGGCCGGAAACTTATGGACCTACCATCGTATTATTTGTTACACAAAATTATACAGGTCTCTTTTACTTAATGTCTTAGAAAAATCTTTGTTATTTCTAACCAGAACTGAATATATACAGCAATGCTGAATGTGTTCTATCCAAACAAAATTAAACAAATCCTATAGATTTTTTTTACAATAGCTGAAGGGCATTTTGTGTGAATTAGAATTCTGTTTACAATATTAATTTGTAGGGGCCCTTGAATATGATGAAAATATTAAACCATATTATTGCTGTGAGGGGGTGTTGTATTAGTTTTTTCTACTGAATTGTCTGGTTTTCGATGAGAGCTCCGCATATATTACTTTGAAAGACCTATACAAGAATCCATATATTTTAGGATAATGAAGTTATAAGGCAGCTAAACCATTTGATATTTTTATACAATGAAACAAATCAAATACACACTATATTTTTTATAAACATGGTGACCAAGTATCTCTGCTGATGTTTGTGTTGGCGATAGCTGACCAAGGGAATAAAAAGTGTGGAATCCATCAGCTGAGTCTGTTGTGTGTTGGTAGCTTCCATTAAGGTGATATGTCCAGAACTATAACTTAAATTATCTGTGAGAATTGGCAATAAGTGACAAAGTATAAGTTTATTATCGAGTATTTTATCGAAGTTGTCCTCAAAGGCAACATGTTCAACAACTTAGTTCCAATAAGTAATTCAGAATAATGACGAAGATCAATATTCGTAACAAGACCAGGTCTCAGCGCTGGAAAGATAGGGGACACTGTAATATGAAAAATTAATTTCGATAAGTGGAGAAGTATGTTTAGACAGCAAAGGAGCAGGGTCTACATTTTGATACAAATGAGGAATAGAGAGTATTTGTAAGATTATCTAAAGCTCCCAAAGGTTGGAGAATGGCAATCGTAGCACCTTTATTTAGAGGAAAAGGTGATGTAAACAAACCAGCTAGTTATAAACAGTCTTAAGTATGCTATTTTTTTTTGATTGATTTATTTACGGACGCTCTTTAACATCTCAGGTCATCAGCGTCCCATTCAATTCAGGGCGTGAAACGGCAGACAAATTTTGCTCAGAGGCCTCTCTTTCAGGCTTGAGGTTCTTTATCGTGCCGTAAATGTACGACACGGGACCCACGGCTTTACTTCCCTTCCAAAGGAAGCCATCCTTAGGATTTTTACGCCCGAAAAAATCCATCAGTCCTGTCCGGGTTCGAACCCGCGATCTTGGGTTTAGGAGGCAAGTATGGTAAGCACTACACCACCAGGACCGACAAGTATGCTATACATGTGCATTCTGGCAGAAAGGCTTCAAAATTGGGCAGAAAAAGAAAATAAAGTATCCGAATTCCAAGCAGTAGAATAAAAAAAATAAGAACAGTAGATGTCTTAATTATTAATACAATGATAGGGAAATATCTAGGCCAAAAAGGAGGGAAACTATGTATGTTGTTTGTAGATTTTGAAAAGACGTTTGATACAAGGCATTACAGTCAAAATTAAATGGGATATAAGTTAGCGATAAGTTTATATAAACATTGCAAAATTTATACTATGAAAATGATTACTGTATTAAGATTGACCAGAATAGAGTGATTCCAAATAATTTGAACACAGTAGGTCTAAGACAAGGATGTAAGTTAAGTCCCATACTGTTTAAATTATTTATTAATGATATTTTAGAAGAAGTTAGCAAAGCTAATACTGCCCACAATTGAAAATGTTGACATTCCGGAATTATTATCTGCAGACGATTTGGTAGCGGGGTCAATTACTATATTGGTCTAGCGAAATCAATCTAAGTAATTACTGACTTTTGTAAGAAGTGAGGGTTAAGAATAAATGTTCGAAAATAAAAAATCATGGTATTTAAGCATGGAAACAAGTACAAAAGTATGAGAAATGATATTGGGAAATTAGAAATTGAGATGGTTAATAAATTTTACTATTTGGGTATTAACAAGAATGGAGGGTGGAGGAAACAAAAAAAGAAAAGTTCTAGCAAAAGGTAGGCTAGCTTTGAAAGCTATCACTGCCTGTAAGTATAGAGTACCAGAAAGAAGTGGTTGCAGAAAATATATACGAACCTAAAATGATGTTTGGGGTAGTGATGAGGGATGAGTAAATGTAGACTTGATTAACAGGAATTTCTGCAAACAAATTATGAACCTACCAAAAAGCTCACCAAACGGGACTGCACCCTAGGTAGAGTAGGGGGTAAAGAAAGATAATAATAATAAACCTGAAATATTGGTTCAGGATTAAGAATTTAGAAGAGAATTGTATTTTGAAACACTCTCTAGCGACGCAAGAGAAAGTGGGGGAAGGAAATACTAGGGTTAGTAAGATACCATTTAAGGGTTTTGTAAAGGCGATAATCCTTATCGGCGAGGCCGGAAACTTATGGACCTACCCTCATAAAATTTTGATTTTTTAAGATTTATTTACATAAGTAGCCCTTTTGGCAACCAGGGAACCATGTGAGGATGGAGAAAAATCAATAACAGCAGATTCTATTTTTGTGCTTGCCCAAATGGTTACTATAGTTTCTTTAGTCCACAGTAAATGAGATTTTTGCACAGAAATTAAGTTATGTACAAAGAATATGTGATAATTTTACTACTCTAAATACATTTAAAAATCACTCATTTCCGCCGATATCGGTAACGTTTCTTCCATGCTCCTAGTAAGAAACACGCAAACTATTGTTTTTAAACAATAAACTATTCAAAATGATTTATTTATAAATATTAAGCTGTGTGCAAAATTACTTTTGTGTTCTTATATTGATTTTTTTTTTTTTTTTTTTTAAATGGGGACCAGTGAGCTCATTTCTTTTCTTATCTGAATGTTTCTCTTTGATAATTTTTGCATTTGAAGTTTTATTTATTTTTATTTTTGCGACTCTAAGGGCAGATTTCCTTGTGACCCGGAGGAAACTGATTAATATTTAAGCTCTATTTATATAAATTAAAATATTAAAATATTTCTTTAACAGGATTATCAGAATAAGATCATTTATTTAATTGTTTGAGAGGAACTTGACTATTACCATCATATTAAGAAATAGAATATGATTTGCACACGTACATTCAGCTAAAGGAGCCAATTAAGAATATTTTATGCTCGGCAGAATTCTTGATGTGAGATATACAAGAAGCGATTGTCTTCTGTTGAATCAGGAAAAGTTCTAGAACCATGGTGACGAAAAATAAGAATAGTTGAAATGTCAAACTTTTTGTGCAGTTGTTTATATTTTGGCGCCAATCTTAGCTTTAAAAATTGTAGGCTGCCGAATTTGGAAATGATTGTTCTAAAAATATATATCTGGTTAAAGTGACAGTGAAAGAGTTGGAGTACTTCAGTCGAGATACTAGAAATTCGAAATAGCGAAGTTAAAGATGACGTAGACGTCATCGTCATCGTCAAGACAGGTAAGAGGCGAGGAATGGGGTTTTTCCATTATGCCTACCAGATACTTTTACTTGCAATTATAACCATTTCAATATTATCCAGTATAGCAACATTTTGAGTATGTGTATCATCAGTCCACGGCTATATGTGACATTAAAATAATTTTGCCATTTACTCTACTGTATAGCTGCATGTCAAATCACAACAAAAAAAAAAAATTACACCTTTTAACATGATCATCTCAGATTTTCATTAAATTCGGCAAGATGGTAACGAAAGTTGTCATTTAGTATGTAAAAGTTTATCTATCAGTATTAAACGATATACATACAGAAAGGTTACCAACGTTAGAAAAAATGTCAAAAGCCCCATAGAAGTAAAAAAAAATATTCATAATTATACTTATTAAATTAAAACCTTCAATGATGCTGTTGAAAGTGTGAGGCAGGTTGTTACCGAGAATGGTGTTCTACTGCAAATTAAGTGCTTTATATACTGGTCTTGTTGTCTTAGGTGTGTCCCCATATTAATCTGATAAAATAAATATGAGCAGAAAGTTACAAACGTTGAAAAAGTCGCAAAAATATCTTTGATATTGATGATTTTCATAGTGAAGTTATAATTCTGAGCTTTTGATTCAGCTACAGAAAACATTTCAAAATACGGAGGGGGAAAACCCTATTTTGACTTTACTGCCTAAAAACTGGAGCATGCAGCCTCAGAATACATGATTAAAATGGTCAGAGTAGTGGCAAAAGAAAAAGAAATTTATCTGTACCAAGTTCAAAACGTTTATAGGTTATGCAAGCGCTCCAGATCGACTCCAATTTAATCAAAAATTTTCTCCGTTAATATCGGTCGCCTTTAGCCGTCGTGGAGCACTTTTAAGGGGGTACTGGAAAACTTTTCAATAAACTCTCATCCAGCATAACAAACACAATAATTATATAGCAGCTTTTATAAAGGAAAATTTGTTCTTTCACAATCATTTTAAATTCATATTATAACACCAGAACCGTGACTAGCATGCACTGTGCAAGCGTCCCGTTTCGTGTGGCGTCAGTTATGTTCCTGGGAGATCCAATGAATTAGTCCGTGTATCCGACAGACATGTATTTTAATGACCTTCTGTATTACAACATGTTTACTATACTGCGAATATGAAATTAACTCATTCAAAATACACTACTAATATAACTGTCAAATAGTAAAATGCTGTTATCCCAAAATGTATGTACTTGTATATCACAAGCATATATACCTACACTAGTGGCCGAGATCGTTAAGGCCCGGCTCGTGACCGGGAGGTCTGGGTTTCGAAATCCACCAAAACCGTCTTCTCTGACTGGGTCTTTTCCAGGTTTTCCTCAGTGCTCATAAATGGAAAATGCCGGGAAGTAACCTGAACTTAGGTCTGGAAAGTTTCAATCCTTAAAAATCCTTTCCCAATATATCATTTCACCTCATGCATCATCAGTGTTCACCGGCTGTGGTGTCTTAGTATTCGAAGGGCGTTAACACTGGTAAAAAAAAACATATTCAAGACTACAGTATGAAGTCTGTTTTCAAGAACAAGCGAAGTAACAGATAATTCATGAACATTTTATAAACAGTTATAAAACGTTTATAAACCAGAAAAGATTGAAATTAGATAGAAAAATAGTCGTAATGAAAATCTTCAGTAAAAATGGCAGGAATGAAGGGGGTATTCATGAGTAGAGCTAAAAGTAAATTAAATAACTTAAGGGTTGCATTTGATTAATTATATCAGAATTTAGATAAAAGTGATTATGGATGGTAGTGGGTTACAATGTTATTAAATTTGAAATGTAGCCTTCAGTATGCACGTGAGAAATAAAGTCATTATTAGTTTGTAGCGGCTGTAGCTGGCTAACAAAATAATGGTGTTGGTAGAGTAATGGAAAATGTTTATTTAGGACCTTGGATTGAGTCGAGCCTGGTGCCGCTGATGAACTGGGGACTGATACAATCAAGGGAGAATTTTTTTTATTTGTTCAATTATATTGGAATTTGGTTAAAGTGATAGAATAAAGCCAATTATTGTATGTATGTATTCATAAACAGTTGTAATGAGCAAGGAAACAGAAATAATATTATATTAAATTCAAGCTTTAGAGACATAAAGAGCTGCAAAAACTATTCGAAATTTAAAGTAAATAACATACAGAAACTGGAAATAGTTGTCTGCTGTTATCAGCTAAGCTTCTAAGTTCAGATAGGTAAAGTGCAATCATTACTGTTTGCAAGAGAAATAAGTTTATCGAGTTAAGTTATTTTTTGCATTATTTTAAATACCCGCTATTTGATTAGAGCAAGAACTGATTTACCGCAAGAGAAGGTAAAGTACTTTTAAAATGTATTTCTCTATTCTAATCCTTTCTCCCTGGCATTTTCTACCTTCAGATATTTATTTCCTCCTCAGTTGCTTAAATAGAGCGCTGTAAACAAAGCCACAAGAAGAAACGAAGCGCCATGATCAAAAACCGCGACCTCTGGGGAAATTTAATTCTATCATCCTCTCTCTCAGTTGCTTTCACCCCATTTAATAATTACACCAAGGAAGAGAAGGATATGGAAGCAAGGATTTGGAGCAATTTTCACAACTTAGTTGTCAGTTTATGAGGGAACTTAACTCAAATGATATTTTCTCTTCGAGCACGCCCTTGAAAGGAAAGGGCTGGCAAATTTCAAGCATTTTTCCCATTGCTCGGTCCCCGACCGAGACAGCGAAAATCTTACATTAACATAATCACAAAGTTCCTTTTATACGTGTAAATGACAGGAGTTAGTAGGTACCCTAGCAGTTATAATGAAGTAATATTGTTTGAATGCAGCTCAACGTGGCATTTTAATGCTGCTTTTATATTTTACATGATTTTGTTTTTTAAAAAAAATATCATTACGTCATTTATACGAGGGAAGGTCCATAAGTTTCCAGCAAAGCCATTTTATAGATATAATATACCCAAAAACTATATTTCAATTCCCAATATAGTTAACCTTTATTGCAATAAACTTCTCACATCTTTAAATTAACATTTTAACCCCCTCCCCCACAACAATCAGAAAGCTTGTCTGAAAAATAGGTATAAACAGCATCCATCACTTCTTAGATACACTTAAATTTCCTTCCTTGAAGGCGCTCCTTGGGTTGTGAAAAGAGGAAATAGTCACTGGGACCTAGATCTGGTCTGTAGGGTGGATGGTCGATCTCCTTGGAGCCACATTTCTGCACAGCTTCCTTTGCAACAAGAGCTGTGTGCACAGGCGCGTTGTCGTGAAGAAGGTGCACACTACCCCTCAGCTTTCCTAGGCCTTTCTCTTTGGTGGAAGCAGAAAAGCCAATAAGGGTAGATTTAGGTCTGGTTTTTCCCTTTCCCTTTTACTATTACATAAAATGGAAAGCTTTCCACAGCATTCGCATTACAATTTATATATTAAAATGTTATCCTAATTACCCTTAATATATACAAATATAAATATTATGTTTTAGTCATAGGAGCCGCCCACAAATATTGCTTCAATCTTTTGAGCTCATAGATGACATATGTTTTCAGGAATGGTGTATTTTCAATTTTTAATATATAGGGTGTCCCTGAATCGCTGCTAGCTTTCTAAAGTTACATTTTCATGCTCCTTTATGGCATTTTACAGGGATTTTTAGGGATGGTCAACAAAACGAGACGTTATGGAACGTTCATTTTCATTAATTTTCTCTGTAACTTCCAAATAAACTACAAAACTAATATTCGATGCAAAAAATAATCATTGTCTTTTATTTTCTCCTCTATTTGTGTTACATATAGTTTATTTCGTCTCTTAACGACTCTTACCTGCTGAATTTAGTGTTAGTTCATTAAGTAAAATATCTAAATGAAACAAAAGCAGACATTTTCAAAGAAAATATATGCATGAAGTATGCCTACCACGTTCTGGATAATCGTGTACTGATGCTTGTTAAATCAACTGTTGCTTTAATCAACCCTTAAGGCATAATTTGGGTTGTCTATTCCGGAATATTATACGGCGATTCTGGGCCATTGTGTATGCATAATCGTACATCATCATATACAATATTGATTCGACCTTAAGGCCTGTTATGTCTTCACACTGTGAACTTTTAAAATAATTGATCACTCCATCTTTCCACAGACGGCCTACCTTTCGTCGTCCTACAGAACTATAATTATACACTATTTTAGATTTACTGCTGGAATACATTTTCATTACATAATCATGTCACTTTGTCCTGTATTCATATGGTTTCTAGGATGTTTGAAGTTTGTATTTATTCTCGGATTTTCGAATTATTTTATGATATAACAGACTACATCCTTTGAAGTCCCACCTCTGCTGATTCTATCGTTTGCTTTTGCAGTTTCCTCAGCAAAAAAACTTTCGAACCATAAATGCGATTATTGCTCAGGTATTAAATATTTAAATGTGTTATCTCTATTATATATTTCAGAATATGAATTGCTAACTTTCTCTCAAGCAATGCCCCAGAAAACAATATAGTTTTAAACAATAATTTTTTCATTGAAATATCGCGAGTAAAATACTCTTTACACGGTTAATAATGCCGTCAATGCATAAACTGAATAATTTTGGATATTAGCAGACCCTTGGAAATGATTTGTTTATGCTATTTTATTTCCAATCATTAAGCCAATTATTACTTATAAAACTTTGTACTACACTTAGTAGGTCAGTGGGGTATCTGTTTTTGCTTCTTTTCTAAACTCTTTGCTGAGTACTTTGTAATAAAAGTTTTTATAATCTACAAGTAAAACAAAAACTGGAAATGAAACTCCTCCTTCTTTTATGTAAGTTACATTATAAATATACTCTATCCATAAGAACCTTCAATTTCCAAATTAATTTTGCTCTTGTAGCAATATTGACACGCCGATGGCATTTAGCCTTCGATTAATTATCTTTGCATTATTTTCCGTAACGCTCTTTAATTATGATAGTTAAATTATATTTCTTTTTCAAATACTGGGCAGAATAGCCCTATTAGCCAAATTCCTACTACTTTATGTTTTACAACACATATTTACAAATGTCTATTGTTCTTCTTTTTATTTCTTATGGTGTATTCTGTAAAAGTGCTGTAATATTAGTTTCCGGCAAGGCCGATAAGCATTATCGCCTTCACAAAACCTTTATCTGGTGTCATACTTATCTGTTAAGTAAATAATTGCAGCTGTAATTTCCGCTCCGCTGTGTTCAGATATAGTTGTATAAAGAAGGCTATATTCAGAAGATTGTGTATGTTCAAAATAGAGTTTGGAACTATTATTGAGTTCTTCACAAAAGAAGGACATACTCCAAATAAAATTAAACGGCGATTGGAAGGTGTACATGGAGAAGCATTCCCCTCGTATTCTACCGTGAAAGAATGGGCCAAACTTTTTCGAATGGGTCGAGAAAACATTGAAGAGGAAGAGGTGCAGGTCGGCCCTGGGAGGTGCTCACTCCTGAAAACATCGCTCTTGCGGAAGAAGAAATTATGAAAGACCGGAAGCTCAAATTTACAGAAATAGCAGCAAGGTTTGGCCTTTCTAAAACAACAGTCCTTCGAATAAATCATATATATTTAAAAATGAATAAGGTTAGTGTCGAAACTTCTTTCTTCAACCCAAAAGCAGCAACGAGTCATCTGTTGTCAGGCATTTTTGGAGCTCTGCCGTAGCAACGAGAGAGAAGTTCTGCAAACCATTGTTACCGGAGATTAAGCTAAGGTGCTCTAGTATGGATTCCTTGTTCAAAAGAAATCAATGGCGAATCACAAGTTCAAGGTCACTCAGTCAATCAAGAAGATCATGGCCACAATCTTTTGGGACTATGAAGGAATACTCTTCATTGACTTCAAGGAGAGGAACACCACAGTAAATGGGGAGTACTATGTTGGCTTACTGCACAGACTGCGTGCTTCCATCAAAGAGAAAAGTGAGGAAAGCTATGGAGTGGTGTGCGCCTTCTTCACGACAACGCGCCTGTGCACACAGCTCTTGTTGCAAAGGAAGCTGTGAAGAAATGTGGCTTCAAGGATATCGACATCCACCCTACAGCGCATATCCAGCTTACAGTAATATTTCCTCTTCTCAAAACTCAAGAAAGACCTCGAGGAAGGAAATTTAAGTGAGCCGAAGAAGTGATGGATAATGTATGCCCATTTTGTAGAGAAGACTTCTTACAATTTTTTTGGAGGGGGGGATGAAATGTTAATTCAAAGATATGAGAATCGTATTGCATTAAGTACATTGAAGTACAATAAGTACATTGAAAAGTGAAAAGTGAAATATAGCTTTTGTCTTTATCATATCTAAGAAAGAAAAAAAAAAAAAGAAAAGAGGAAGAAGTTAGTTGGGAAATTGGACTTACAGTGGTATATCAGCCCGCCCTAGTGACTTTTAATTTTTAAAGGAATTAATATGTTATTAAATCCAGTGTACACTACTCGTAAATAAACTTTTCTTTTTCGGTTATGTAATACTTCATGTGCATATTGTTTTATTTTGGTCATGGTTCTATCCCAATTGAATCGTTTTAGCTTCGCATTTTTACATTATTATTCTTACACTAAAAATTGTTTTACTAATTTATCTGTCTCTGAATTTGTTAGTAAACACATTACCTTTTTGTGCTATAATTTTAAGTCTATGTGATATTAACTTTATTACAATTCCTTGTATAGGTACATTTAATTTTACAGCTGTTTTGAGTTAGTCCAACTTTGCATTGCTGCTTTTAATACACTCACAGGAATATTTATTTCGGTTCGAATCTCAGGTCGCAACACAATTAGTTATGATACTAATTGGGTATTTACTAGTACCTGTATATTGTTATTAATTTGTAACTTGTTGTATATTTTCTTTTCTTCTTCTGAGGAATATACACATTACTACAATCTATTTTCGAGAGAGGATTTTTTATTCAATTACTTATTCTCACTTTCATGTCATTATAATTTTATGTTCTCTTTTTAGATTTCCACACCTTTTTTGGTGTCTTTTAACTTCCTTTTAGTTTTTGTTTTGACTATTTATATTTTCATTTAGTTTAATTCCATTACCAAGTTTTTTATTTATTTTCGGCCCCTTATATTCCTTTTACGCCCTTTCAGTTAAAATGATTTATTTATCATTTATATTACTTTGATTTTCCTGAAAATGTATATTTGGCCGTTCAATTGAAGAAATACAGTTTATTGAATGATTTCCGATCGTGTTATGAGCATGCAGAATTAATTTTGTGATGTTATTGCGTTCTAGAAGCTGAAAATTCACTGTCTCTTAGGGAGGGTAGGTTCTTCTGCTATATTACAGAATTTTATGGCTCAGAGATCGTAGAAACATTTACAGTATCCCTTAGCAAGAATTCATTCTAGGTACTACCCTCCGAGCCAGTGGGACTTGGGACTCTCAATGAAGGGGGGACGACCAATCCCTGGGAAGGGCTAACCTAATATGTCCAGTGTTGTTTCGTTTTAACTTAAATTTATAATTTAGACATTTTTGTTAAAATACCATAGATAAAATGCTACACATTTACCAAGTACAATCAACGCTTATTTAAGCTGTAAATTATCAAATGAAGAACGCAGAATAATAAAAATCTGACTGAAGGGCATATGGGGAATGTGCAGTAAATTTCTTAAAGAAATAGCTAGGAGTAAATTACAATTAACATTAAATAAATACATGGCCACATTCCCATCGTTATGTGGAAGTGAAATGTAGATTAATAAGAAATCAAAAAGCAATTACTGAAATTAAATTTAGAACAAGAGTCTCAGAAAAATAGGGTATAAAATAGACAGTGGGCATAAGCTAGATATAAATTAAAAGCCAAAAATATAAATTAAAATTTTATAGAAATAGGATAATAAAAGTATACCTAAAGTGATCTTGTCATATAAATCCCAGAGCAAATGGACTCAAGGAAAATGGATAAACTGGGCGAACTTTAAGATGCCTGTACGAAAGTTTTGCTCAATCAATGGTGTAAAAATGAAAATAAATAAAAGAGTATGGTATTTTATGCACTAAATTAACACTTAACCATCCATAATATAAAAGATTGAGAATCGAAACTTTATTTTAGTTTATGTTGTTGATAACATTTTCAGAGAATGCTCTTTTCCTTCTCTTTGAAATCTACGCAAATTAACTTATTTTCCAGATGTAATAATATTTTTTCCTAAACACCATCCTGTTGCACACGGTACCATGAGTCTCAAATTTGTCTCCAATGCGTGCAAGTGTTACTCGCGTTGCCGGTTCTGTTCTGTACACATGTCTCCATTGCCTTTGAACTTCAACAACATTCTCGGTTTTCCAGTACCACTTCAAAATTGCTTTCAGCTGTTCAAACGATAATCATGGCTCCAATTGGTTGCAGCAGATGTGAGTCACATCTGTTTACAGAACATCATGCTATAATCTTGACTTCATTTTTTCATTGTTGATTTACCTGTCACGTAGCAACGCTATCATAATGTATGTGAGTCACATCTGTTTACAGAACATCATAGGATAATCTTGGCTTCATTTGTTCATTGTTGAATTACCTGCTACATAGCAACGCTATCATAATGTACGTGAGTCACATTTATTTATAGAACATCATACTACACATTTCAGTTGTTTTTCGGTCTAACTTTGAAACATATTAAATAGATATCTACTCTGAAATTGTGTATACATTTTTGGCCCCTCGGTATATACGAGATACTCAAGAGTTCTATAACTTGATTCCCTTGACGTCAAGTTTAATCGTGTTAGGAACCTTGTGTATCTGTTGCAACCCCATAAGACTAAGTCTCAAGGTTTATTGCATATATCTAAAATCCACTGTTCTAGAGGTACGTAATTTGTTTTACGCGCCGGCTCAAGTCATGGAAGATTTTCAATCAAGTAATTTCGATGGATATCACAGCAGAAAATAAAATCACTTGAGCGCTCTATTGGAAAAGACAGAATATACAGGTCACTGATCCCTATTATTGCATGCTGGGTTAACTATTTTAAGATAAACAATACAGAGAATTCACTTTTAAAAAATATCTATTTTTCTTATTAACAATGCTTCCAAGAAATAGTTCGTATATCAATGTTATTCCATTCACACGCCAAGATGTTCCGATTTCATTACGTATATCTTAATCCTGTTACACAAATCTTGTTTGTTTCCATTTAGCAGTCTTAAAGAGATTGCAACAGTCAAAGACAATCATTTTTCAACGTTATATGTTTTATGGAGTATTACTCTTAATAATTCAGCATGGTATGCCGTACCTAAGATTTGCAGACGACATAGTCCTATTTGCTAGATCAGCAGAGAGCCTTCAAAGAATGCTACAAAATCTCAACAAGCACAGTAAAACTACCGGTCTATTTATGGACACGGAGAAAAAACAGATCAAGACAAAATTGACTCCGTAACCCCTTACGTGATTTGAAAAGTGTGGACTTTCAAATATGATGTGCTCGAGTGTATCTTGTTTATTACAGAGATCACATATATCATTTCGTGTTTGGTTTATTTTTTCCAAAATGTTTTGTATGCACGTGTTCAGTTAGGTAGTGTATCATTCCTTTCGTCGGCTGCAATGTTTATCTTTCCGAAATATTGTTAAATAGCTGATAGTCTCTTGTGCCTGCGTCTATAGTGTCCCATTTCCGTTGCCACTGTAGTTTTAATGTATTTTTTATTTTCTGTACACTATTACATTGCTGCCAATTATTTCAGTCACTTTATCTTGATTTCTTTTCCTTAATCAAAAAAGTATACTCCTTTACGATTTTGTTACTTTGGTTAAGTATGTTTGTTTAATTAGTTATAGATATAATCTGTACAATCAAAGTTAAAAAATGTAAGAGAAAAGAAAAATATAATACACTATAGAAACTAATAAATATTCTCGGATCTAGGCATCTAGGTGCCAGCACGACGTATTACAGATTTTATTATTATTATTATTATTATTATTATTATTATTATTATTATTTAAAACATATAGCTAGAGAGATCGTCATAAAATGCAACCTGGCCGGATACTACCCACCGAAATACCTCACATACCAACCATCTGGTGTGCTAGCACTTTTGCCGAACGCGAGAATAAGAAGTAGGCCTTTAGGAGACAGCGTCATCAAAATATGCCAGTTAATCCGACCTCTGTTCAAGATATAATTGATTTGCCTGAGGGTTATAAGAAAACGCTGACTGGGAGAAAATTCCGATATATGACTCCTATATTTTCGAAGGTAACCATGATAGGCGAACCATCATACATGGTGCTGTTGAGAATCGATGCCTGTTTCACTTTTAAGATTAGCCGTGTTTAAGAAATTATTTCATGTAACAGACAGTAGATAATGATATTTAGCAAGTTATCCCTGTGCACATAATATACGAACTATTAGCCAACAAAGAGGGAAAAACCTACAGGAAAGCTCTCTATGCGGTATAGTTTCGATAACTGTTAATTCGCAAGTACCACTAGTTATGTTATATATTTCAAAAAGGTCATGATGGAATTTCAACCTGCAACCATTAGCTGGTATTACTTCAATCTCAGGCAATGAATATACAGAATTTTAAAACTTCAAAGGAAAATATATTTTATCTATAATTTCAAAAACTAAATTCAAAAACAAGCCTGAGGGGCTCCAGGAACATTGCTGTCTTCATTGATAGTTGTACCCATGGACGATTTTAGAAATTGCTTTGGGATCCTTAGGCACAAATAACTTTGAGGACATACTCCCGATTCTTGAAAACTTTCATGTGACATACATTAAGGATGACAAGCAAGAGAGCGAAGACCAACTTTGCAACTACGCAATCCTTTGAGTTGAAGGATCGATGCTTGCAATGCCACGTTGCAAGACCAACATCGTACAAATAATATAAATGAATGTTTTCACACTAGATGACAGAATGTAGTGGGCGTGAGTGTGAAACTAAAAAAGGGGGGGAAGGAAAAGAAAGGAAAAAGAAAAGAAAAAAAAAAGAAAAAAACACGGAAGACGAAAACAGAATTTCTATAAAGAAAATCTGCAAAGCGCGACACCTAAAAGGAAATGAGCAGCAGCACACCAGAACCTTTTGCAAATAATCGTGTTCGACGACCGTTTAAACAGGAAGGAAACGGCATTAGTGCATAATTTTACATTTTCTGAAGCACCGCCACGGTGGCCGAGGTCGTTAAGGCGCGGACTCGTGAGCGGGAGGTACGGGGTTCGAATCCCGACAGAACCGTACTCCCTGACAGAGGTTTTTTCCAGGTTTTCCTCAGTCTTCAAAACTGGCAAATGCCGAGGAGGTACCCTAAACTTAGGAATCCTTCTTTCCTTAAAAAAAATGCTGTACCAATTTATCATTTCATCTCATGCATCACCAGTGTCTGCCGCCTGTGGTGCCTCAGTAGTAAAAACGGTCGTTAAACACCATTCAAAAATAAAAATTATGGAACAAGTGTTCAATAAAGTTTCAAACAGATATTATCGATAATTTAATCGGGTGAAAAAGTTTGAGAATAATACAGTGGAGAAAAAGAGTTGTGTTAATGCATTTGAATTACGTAAATTTTCGGATTTTTTGTCATTGGAAAAAGTATGTTCCGAAAAAATAAAGCTCAAGTGAATGTTCGTTCGTGTACATGGTTTATAAAAAATAATAAGAAAAGGTTCCCCTTGAAACGATTAACTGCTTTTCCTTCAACTGAAATTTCTTAATTGTATTTTGTACAAAGCTGTGAATTTAAAATGTTTCATATGCAATCCATCTTCAGGTTTTACAATCTTAACTTGTTCATATGCACATAGCAAATCTTTAAGACACATTCGTTCCTCTAAATACAGACCCTTTGTTGGATTCATCAAATTTAATACTTCTTCCCCTTGACAAAATATTCATTTTTAGTATAAATGAAATTAATCGTCAGAGCAAAGGTCGGTTTCTTTGTGTGCCGTCGTATTAGTCACTAGCATGGAATTTTACAATTAAACAATTGATAACGAAATATAGATTTGTAACCTCTGGCTAACCTATATTTACTAATACAAATGCGCTACACCCAATGGCAGTGAACAATAATGAATTCAATTATTATTATTACAAGCGCATATTTTAGCTAATGGAACGTATTTGTAATTTTGGGTAATTAAAAATAACAATTTTCCTAAACAATTGTCCATTTTTATTTAAATTATCTTCTTCTTAATTACCAATAAGTTCGAACACTTTGGTTACCAACTCTAGCATTAAACTCTCCTTAAATGGTTAAAATATACGTTTTGTTTATTTGATTTTGATTCCACAATTTTTGTTTATACTATTTGTCTCATTTTTTAAACACTTGTAAAATGTATTGTTTGCCTTCTTCCTAGGAATAAATAGCTAATATCGTCATATATATTCCATTATACTGAAATATAGTTATTAATATGATTCATCAACATATTTATATAATTAATATTGCGGTTCATTTCCGATCTATAAATGTTTATACTCCTGTTCTTATTATTTCTGCTCGACACATCATATGACGCTTGTGACAGGTCCTCACACAACGCATGCCTAAGACTGAATGCCTTTAGATAACTTATATAGTAATAATCATTAAATATTATATAGCCTGTAGTAACAAGCAGGAACATTTCATGTATCACAAAATTGTTTTCATGGCAACCTAGATGTGTGACTCTATGACAATAGGAAAAAGGTGGCCTTTTGTCATCTTTTGTGCCCTCTTCTACTTATAATGGCTAGAGCAATGCGTCTGTCTATTGTGACAAAAACGAAGCGCACTCAGGTGGCCGAACTTAGATATTTTGTATTTTAGCCGCTGGAGATGCTTCAAAATTCGTTAAAGGTAAAAGGGGAACAGATGTCCGCGATGACGTCATTATATCGTAAGGTCATAAGCTCCCCAATAAGAAGTCATATAGGTGGTGGATTTAAAGTAAGCGCGTTTGGGAGCCCAAAAGTATTTGGAAGCCATGGGCGCTAGTATGAGGACCCGTGAGTTCTTGCAACCATGCGGGGGGCACGTTGAATTTCGTATATAAGGGGAAATTAATTAGCAAAGTACCTTCGTTCGGACGTTCATTTTGATTATCAGCATCGCTTTACCAGAGGCAGTAGACAAGAGGCACGCCGATGCAATTTCAAGTAGCATATGTAGCAGCGTCATCAAAGTCATAGGAGTAATGAACCAGGTGGCCGATAATAATGTGTCGTGTGGTTAAACATCTTAATGCGTTCAATAAAGCAAATTGTGTGATTTGAGCCAACCCCTTCCATCTTCCTCCTCACGTGACCACTAAGGCACGAAAGGCGACTTCGGCCCCCTGAACGACCCAGTGTATGAAGTGGGACTCTCGGGTACGTCCAATAACATCAACGTCTACATAACAAATACGCTTCATGCAGCAATATTATCTTTTAGTTTAGAACCGTTTATTGGATTCTTTGCAAAAATTTTGCGTTTCATTTTATCAAATGGAGCTGCCTTTTCGTGCTAAAGCCCCTAACTTTTCATGTTGCAACTTTAAACGTGTCTTGTGTTTCAATATTTTTGTCCATTTTCTTGCATTAATATTTCAGTACAAAATGAGAAATTTCTTGCTCTTATCATCATCTGAAAGATAAAAATTTTTCCAAAAACTGCTGTATACTTCCATTGACAATTAAATAAAACAAAATACAGTTATAACTTTGCAGTTATTTAATATTCATACTGTAATTAGAATGTTGTGATATCAATTACATAACAGATATAAATTAACGGTTTTTTTCAAGTAATTATATTTTAAAATGTAAAAAATGTCATTTAGAAACTGTTACACGTTGCCCGGAAATAATATGCTGCACATACAAAGCTGTGTTATTGAAAAATGTGATTCTTTGCTATATATACAGGACCATAGCAACACAGTGTGTTACAAAAGATGCTCAAAGTGGCCAATGCAAGCGTCACATCATGGATTGCCTCAATTTTTCCAAATGTTTCAGCCTGTACACCAATTGCATTATAGGCTACATGGACAAGCTGTTCAAGAGTCTGCAAATCAAGAATTGGCCTAGCGTACACAAAACGTTTCAGATGACTCACAAGTAAAAATAGAGTAGGGTAAATGCGGTGATCGGTCGGGCAATGCAACAGACCCATCTTCTGGGGAAGATATTGTTGAGGTGTTGATACCAAAGTTGTGGAAGTGGGCAGGCGCTCCATCATGCAACAACCACATTGCCTGTCGTATTGCTAAAGGCTCATTCTCAAGCAAAAGCGGCAGAGAGTTCTGCAGTAATTCCAGATATGTCTGTCCGTTAAAACACTGTGGAAAGACAATTGGTTCAAGTAGATGGTCGCCAAGAATCCCTGCCCAAACATTGATGCTGAGACGATTCAATCATTTTCTGTAGCACATAGATGAGAATTGTGTGGGTTGATGATGTCATCTTTACCAACTGTCGCTTCATGGTGAAGAGAATTGACAACATAAATCCCATCTTTTGTAACTGGGCGTCGTGATGATAGAATGACGCTGTTCATCAATGATATCTACTTTAGAAAATATGCATTTCGGACATATGTACAAATGAACTTGCTTATTCTTTTTTCTATCAGGAATTACTTCCTGAAGTTTATCTAGATAGATTTTGTTCACTGTTTAGATTAATGCGGATATCTACTTAAGACACTCATTAATATGCTGGTGCATAAAAACTAAAGAACCCTAATGAATGAAAGTATAAGTTTTCTTGCCTATTAATGACTGAATGCTTAATATTAAAACTTGTTTTACAATATTAAAAAAAAATTAATAGCATTGCAAAACCATAGGATTTTAGTATATGAACTGGTTTTGTTATGATTAAGTGTATGCTGCTAAAAGAGTTGTCGGTGCAGACATATATAGTGCAGGCATATACTATTTATTTTAAAACAATTTTCCTAAATATTTCATTACTATCAGTCCCTGTTATGACTTTCAATCTCATTTGTGTTAACACCAGCATATATATGTTGAGCTATTCGTATTATAGATGCGAAATTGATTTTAAAAATTCATGTTCCAATTCTCATGGATACAAACTGAAGTCATATTTCCATATTTATGTTAACTGAAGCAGGGAGTATAATACCCGACTAAAATTAAGCGCATAATTACGTAATAATTATTTTCGATACAGAGGTAATTGTTAATGTGGTTACGTTGCGGGCGATAGCATATGCCTACGTGCGATACAGAAACAGCTGCGATATCTCAGAGCCTGCCTTTCAGTAAGAATGCAATAAACAAAATACAGAGGGTGCAGAAAAAATATAAACACTTCAAACAAAGAAAACTCTGTGTTAACAGAACAAAAACGAATTCACACAAACAGAAAATGATGAGCACTAATCATTTTAGACTTTTACATTACAACAGTTGCTCAAAATACACACCATCGACGTCGATACACTTCTGAGTACGTTGAACTACTGATTGAGCAACGTTTGTGAAAGTGTCCTCAGCGATTGCAGCACATGCCGTTTCAATTTCTTCCCGAAGTGCTGACAGTGTAGCTGGTTTTCTACGGTATACAACATCCTTAAGAGTTCCCCATAGGTACAAGTCCAACGGAGTTAGATCCGGAGAACGCGATGGAAACTCTATCAGACCTCTTCGTCCTATCCAGTGCCTTGAAAGATTATCATCAAGTTCCGCACGTACATCTCTGTGGTAATGTGGTGGTGCACCATCCTGTTGGAAGTAAAGTTCCCCATTTCGGTACCTTGAGTCTCAAATTTGTCTCAAATGCGTGCAATTGTTACTCTCGTTGACCACTTCAAAATTGCTTTCCACTGTTCAAACCATAACCTTCGCTGCATTTTGTTGTAACAACGCTATCATAATGTATGCGAGTCCCATCTGTTTACAGAACATCATACTACACATTACCGTTGTTTTTCGGTACAACTTTGAAACATATTAAATAGATGTCTACTGTGAAAGTATGTATATACATTTGGCCCGCTCGGTATATAAAACTAAGCCCCAAAAATATTCAAGTAACAAGCAGCAAGTCAGTTTGTCCAGTGACAAGATTTGTGCTTAATACTGTGTCATATTGGGAGCGGCTTAATAATAGAAATTATATATTCATAATGGAACAATAAGGTGCTCTGATAAAACCTGTTTAGAAATCACGTAGATAACAATTGCTATCTGGATGTATGTAAAAAGTACATAACACTTTCGCATGCACACCGCAGGGCTTGGCGTAGAAATATGTGGTGTTCGCCGTTAGTAGTGAGACAGGTAGCATGCACGATTCAGCCCTTCGCGCCCTCTCCATCAGTATCCTCGGATGGTACACAATATTATTGTAAAATCACAAGGTAATACCATTAAAGGCTGAAGTTGTAGTTATGAAAACGATAGTTCATTATCCTATTTTTCCCACTGAATTTCCTGTGGTTAGAACCCATGATGTAGAACAGTTGTAGCTATTAGGATTGGAGTAGGTCTCTATTGGCCGGTCATTTGCTTACTTAGCCGTAGGAAAAAATTGGTAAGTAAGCGAGCAAAATATTTTAGTGGCAATAGTATTATCTCATGATTTTACAATAATAATGTATTATCGTTCGAAAGCGCTGATGAAGAGGGCCTGGAGAGCCGAGTCGTGCGTCCTTCCTGTTCCACTACTCTCGGCGAACTCCGTGTTTTTTCACTTGTCATTGCCCGTAGAGAAATTCTCCAGCGGCGAGAGCTCCAGCCCCGAACGACAGCGGAGATAGGCGAACGTCTTATTGCCGAAAGGGAGATAGGCATTTTTCTCTATTTGCGTGGCCGGTTGTAAAGCGTGTATATTGCTTGGATTCTTTTTTTCTTTCTTTTTCTTTTTCTTTCTTTCTTTTTTTTTTTTTTTTTTGTTAAATGTAATGTAACTTAGCATTGTTCTCAGTAACTTTCTTGCTGTAAAATGTTTTTCCTTATTACAAAACTTCAGTTTTTCCCTTCTTATCCATGCGTTGTCCTATAGGAATTCGCAATTAATTCGCGCGCGCGCACACGCACAATAACCTTAACGCAACGGGTAAATCCTAGAAACCGGTGGACCCAGTGGTTTGCTACGGCCTGACGACCTACGCTCGCCTGTTTTTTGTAAAGACAAGTTGATAGGGGCAGGTAAATCACTGTAATTTTTACCACGCGTTGTCTTATTGGAATTCGCAATTAATTAATATATACAAACACACTAACCCTAATTCTAACCTCGGGTAAATCCTAGAAAACGAAGAACACAGTGCTTTTCTGCGGCGAGTGTAGGCCGTTGTTTTTGTAAATATAGATTGCAGAGGAGATAAACCACTGTAACACGGCGTATTGTATGCGTGGTACTATATTAGTGAGTAAATTATTGTAAGGCGGCAAATCACCTTTAACTCGCCTTGAAAAAAAAGACATTATTATGCGAGAATTCGAAACCACCACTTTCAGAACTATGACGCTCTAACCGTCTGAGCTATAATGGTGTTGTGCTTGATAGCTTTATTGTCCAGCTATATCTGTGAAAATTACACTACGTTTGACTTTCTTCTCTATTGCCGGGAACTGGAGGTCTTGCCTCGCCAGAATTTCTCTGAGGGCAAGTGTTTTTTCTACGCCAAGCCCTGCAAACATGCGTCAGTGCGCATTCGCAAGTCTTATTTCCTTTTCACATACATCCAGAGAGCAACAGTTTTCGGAACGTAGGTTTTTATCAGAGCATATTATTGCCCCATTATTAAGCCTCCCATTTGCCACAATACCACATGCTTTTGACCTTACTAAAAGCATTTAGCATATCGTAAGTAACTCATTTCAGAATCTTTGAATACAGATCTCCGGCAAACTGTGATACATATTTTCCAATTAAACAGTGCTTATTTACATTTTGACTCTGTTCTTGCATACATTTAGTTGAACATTTCATGCGTTTCTTGTATATAAATATATGCATTAATATATTTTATTTTTTTGCCCTTTTTTATATTTTTTGCACGAATATTGTCTCTTTGTTTTGCTACGTTTTCTCTGTTCTATGGTATTACTTTTGAAATTATGATTTAAATTGAATGGATTAGAGCAGTCTGTCTAATAGAGGATGTGTAATGTTTTGCCCAAAAACAATATATGCACATCACACTCTACAACCAATACTTCCAAAATTACAAAAACGCGGAATTTCAAAATAAGTATTTAGATATGATATAATTACAAAAATGGTACAAAATGGTAAAAATTGCTTTTATGGTATTAAGTACTCGTGAATTTGGCCTTCCAACTCCTTCAGGTAGCCGTATTTTATTTTATTGAATGTTCAATACTCTTCTACTCTGTGGTTAGTCTTTCACTTATTCGCTATAACAATTCTATGCTGTTGCAGTTTAGACTTGGGACAGCCAGGTGATATTTTTCAGTAATCTCTGTTTTTTTTTTTTTTTTTTTTTTTTTTTTCCTGATGCAATGTACCCCATGCAGTGTCCAGTTCATAATTCTAAATGTTATCCTCCTGCAAGGTGTATTTTTTCTATGATACGCAATCCAGGTAGTATTGCATAACAGTGAAGACTTTTAAAATATTACTTCTCATTCGTTCTTCCTGCAATTTTCACAAATCTGAAATCTGTTGGAGAAAAGCATCCCCAAAAACAGAATAAACACTTACTGTTTAATGGTTAGCAGAACACCTTGGTTTTCTCCTAACCTTAACATTAAAGAACATTTATTCGTACCGTAATACAAAGTGCTCATATTTGAATATATCTGTAAAAATTACTTAGACCAATCAGCAGGTAATCCCCTTTCAATGTTGTCTAGCTCTTTGGAGCCTTATCTATCATGCGTTCCATTTATAGCCGGGGCATAGATCGTGTAAATTCTAGTTCCCTTGACTTGCAATGTACTCGGTATTATTCCAATAGCGCACTAGAGGTGAATAACTCGTTCAAGACTACGTTTATCAGCTGTTTTATACTATGTCAGTTGCTACCTTCGTTAGAGCTGTAAAGACTAAGTGTTTGTTCATTGTGTATCTCAAAAAGAAAAGTTTATTCAAGACATCTGTGTTGTGTGTAAATTACATCAGATTATTCTTATTAGACCAATGAATTACCTACCGAAAAATTCACACATTAACAAAGAATTAATATGTATGATACATATGTAAAAACCGAATTATGTAGACAGGTGTGGAGACAATTTCAGGAGAAATTTCCTGATATTACAGTTCCAGGTAGAGTAACTGTTAACTGTCTGTTGGGACAACGGAAATGTTCTAACGGGGGAAAAAAACTGACTAAATTTGTTCGAACGCTCTCCAAAGAAGTCTCTAAGAGTGTTGCACAACAAGTGGGTGTTTCAAAAACCTTATACACAGAGCTGCTAAACTTTTAAAATTGAAACCCTACAGAGTGACTATAGTTCATGAATTATAACCTAGTGACAAATAAAAACGAGTAAATTTCTGTAACTGGATTTAAAATATCGTTGACGGTACTGTTGGCCCACATTTAATAATTTTATCAGATGAGACATGGTTTCGTTTAAATAGGATCAATCTCCACACGATAGACGAACTTAAGGATAATATAAGAACAGAAATTATGAACATTATGTGTTCAAAGATGCCAGGAATATGTGAATGCAGATGGTCACCACTTTCAACATCATTTATAACTAGGTTAGTAGTCATTACAGTGTATGTTAATATCACCCGTGAGTAAGAAACGCGGGAGTTTTAGAACGGAAAACTCTCAGTGTAATAGACAGTGCATGGAGCACGCAATCCACGGCCTAGCAATGTAAGGAACGTCCTGTATATGTTAATAGAATTCAACCATGCCTCGTTTAATGCTACATATCACTTCGACTCAGCTCTTATTAAAGTTTCATTTTTACTGTTGCAAATACAAACAGCCATTTAGTGCATTTCTATAGTTCTACGTATGTTTGTGGTTCAGTTTTAAATCTGTTCCGGTAATTCTAATGTTTGTATGATCTTCCTTTTCTTGAACGTGTCTAATATACGAAGTAAGACCATGCCAGAAGCTCCCAATTCAGATGTATTTGCAAACACTCCATATAGGAGAGCTATATAAAGGCGGTGGCGCGAGGTTTAGGGTCTCGACACCTCTATAGACTTAACCAATGACCATAAATCTTCTCCGTTTTTCAATCTCTGCGATCTTCTGCAGGCACAACCCAGAGAAGCCTTTGGATAGACTCCGACAGATACAATTTCCTGAGTTGTTCCTCGCTTTTGCCGCAATGGCCCTTGTTACTCCCCTTACTTTTTATGGCGTATATGTACACACAGAGGATATCAAAAATGTATACACACTTCAAGCCAAAAAAAAAAAAAAAACCCTGTGTTAACATAACAAAACTGAATTCACACAAACAGAAAATGATGTGCACTAATCATCTTACACTTTTACAGTTACAACAGTTGCTCAAAATGTCCATCATCGGCGTCGATACACTTCTGAGTACGTTGAACTTGATTGAGCAACGTTTGTGAAAGCGTCCTCAGCGATTGCAGTACATGCCGTTTCAATTTCTTCCCGAAGTGCTGCCAGTGTAGCTGGCTTTCTACGGTATACAACATCCTTAAGAGTTCCCCATAGGTAGAAGTCCAACAACGGTTTTGTTCTGTACACGCGTCTCCATTGCCTTTGAGCTTCAACAACATTCTCGGTTTTCCAATACCACTTCATATTTGCTTCCCGTTGTTCAAACAATAATCTGGTTCCATTTTGTTGTAGCAACGCTAGCATAACGTAATGTGAGTCACAGCTGTTTACAGAACATCATACGATAATCTTAGCTTCATTTGTTCATTGTTGATTTTGTCACGTAGAAACGCTATCATTATGTATGTGAGTTACATCTGTTTTTTTCGGCTTAACTTTGAATTATATTAAATAGATATCTATTGTTACAGTGTGTATACATTTTTGGCACCCTCGGTATATACACTCCTACGAAGCGGTTTGTCTTTGGTTGTGCTTTTGGTTTATTTTTAACAAAAAAAAATCGCTTAGGATGTTGATTTATTAATTGATTTAAGCATATTATTAATAATTTTTATTTGTAGGTAAAATTTAGTCATATGTCGATAAATAATAATTTGAGGGGTTTATTTATGGACGCTCTTTAACATCTCAGTCATCAGCGTCCCATTCTACTCAGGGCGTGAAACGGCCGACCTCAGAGACCTCTTCTTTCAGACTTCAGGTTCTTTTTCGTGCCGTAAATGTACGACACGGGACCCACGGCTTTACTTCCCTTCCCTTCCGAAGGAAGCCATACTTGGGATGTTTACGCCCAAAAAAATCCATCGGTCCTGGCCGGGTTCGAACTCGCGATCTTGGGTTTAGGAGGCAAGTATGGTAACATACACCACCAGAACCGACAAGTTATAATCACAAAATATGCTTTTGTCATCATCAGGAATAAATAGATTTAAGGTATATATTAATTCATTGATTCATATTTTTTATTTCTTGGTGCTATAACAGAAACTTTTTTATTAAGGGTGTTCTTCACTTCGTCTTGAGCTTCAAGTATTTTTATTTCCTTGGAAATGCAAAATACTCCAATACGAGTACATTATGGTATATTATCATTACACATTTTCTACTTTTCAAAGTTGTCTCTTATTCACAAGTCGAGCTGATCTATTCCATCACTGACCTATCTCCAACCGGTCTTCTGCATTCTTTCATTACTCCATTCATGTACTTCATGGTATTTTTTCCTTCCGCCGTCTCTGAGGTGACCAGTTCATCACTGTTTCAAGATGTTTTACCTCAGGCTTTTTCTCTCCACATGTCAGATGTTTTCTTATAGTTCTATCAATATGTAAATGTAACTTTTATTCATCCTTGATACTGTCATACTTCTCCTTATATCTTCTATTTCAATGCCATTAATCGCATGTTTTAAGTTCCCTGTTAGAACGTAATTTTTACATTAATATGTAAGAAGGCGTTCCACCAATGTCTCAAAAAAAAAAAAAAAAAAAAACCATTATTGGCTACTACCTAACACGTAACTTTCTTATCTATAATGAGATATGATTTCTCTCTTTTATTATATTATCTTCTAACACCAAATTTTGACCCCCTCCTACAACAACCACATAATTTTTTTCTAAATTAATCTTCAGACCCCTTTCTCAAATGATTTTAGAAGTTTTCTCATCCTCAAGTCCACATACTCGTGTTAATCAATTATCATTTAGTTATTTGCAAAAGACAGTGAATTTATCAGCTTCTCATTTATTCTTCCCACAATTGTATAATTGCCCCTCCCCAAAATCTGTTCTAAATATATTTTAAATAGTGTAGGCATCATACTATAGGCCTGGCGTAATTATTTTGATGCTCCAAATTATTTTAATAATCTATTTACCATGTTCATACATCCTGGAGAACTCGATACAAACACTAGATTAATACTTCAACCATTCTCATTTAACTTAGGGCCGACCATATTCTGCATACAATAATAAGCATTCACCAAGCCCACATATACCAAAGTATTATTCTTTTCCTTCTGCAACCATTTTAATCCATCTGTAGAATAATAAAATTATGGTTAGCACACGATTTAATCAAATAAATGTTTTATTGACACTTATGGTTCTATCATATTCTCTAATATGATAGAGCCTAATAGCCTCTCTAATAGCCTCTCTCTCCCATATTTGCTGAATAGCTTTATTAATGTTCTTTTAATTCCTTTGTCACCATATTTAAACATTTCGATAGCAATACCACCAGTTCCTCCGTGTTACATTTCTATTGCTTTTTAAATTTCTGTTCATTATTTTAATGAATTTTTTATTTTCTCTGCCCTTCTGTAACAGTTTACCAAAAAATACCGAGGGTCCCAAAAAATGTATACACACTTTCACAGTAGATATCTATTTAATATATTTCAAAGTTGGACCGAAAAACAACAGCAATGTGTAGTATGATGTTCTGTAAACATCACAGAATGTATGTGACTCACATACATTATGATAGCGTTGCTACATGACAGGTAAATCAACAATGAACAAATGAATCCAAGATTATCGTAAGATGTTCTGTAAACAAATGTGCCTCACATTACGTTACGCTAGCGTTGCTACAACAAAATGGAACCAAGATTATCGTTTGAACAGCGGAAAGCAATTTTAAAGTGGTATTGGAAAACCGAGAATGTTGTTGAAGCTCAAAGGCAATGGAGACGTCTGTACAGAACAGAACCGCCAACTAGAATAACAATTGCAAGCATTCGAGACAAATTTGAGACTCGTGGTACCGTATGCAATAGGAAGATGCACCACCACATTACCACCGAGAAGTACGTGCGTACCTTGATGACAATCTTCCATGATACTGGATAGGAGGAAGAGGTCTGATTGAGCTTCCATCGCGTTCTCCGGATCTACCCACGTTGGACTTAGCTCTTAAAATGCATATATTCCAAAAAAGCGTCCTACTATATACAGCAGTGTTTGTATTATGTGTTCCTAAAATTGAAAAATATAAAATCCTGATTTCGGGCATTTAAATGGCCAAAATTGGGAGGAAAAAAAGCATTGCAAAATTATTAATAATACCTTTATTTCCTGTGGGGAACTCTTCAGGGTGTTATATACCGTAGAAAATCAGCTACACTGACAGCACTTCGGGAAGAAATTGAAACGACATGTGCTGCAATCGCAAACGTTGCTCAATCAGTAGTTCAACGTACTCAGAAGTGTATCGACACCGATGGTGAGCATTTTGAGCAACTGTTGTAAGTGTAAAAGTCTAAGATGATTAGTGCTCATCATTTTCTGTTTGTGTGAATTGCGTTTTGTTGTGTTAACGCAGTTTTTTCTTTACTTGAAATGCGTATACATTTTTGGTACCCTCTGTATATTTCAAGGATTTTATTGTGATGGTACTTGGGTCTTTATTAAATTACGTTTCATTTTTTATAAATCTCCATGTTTTTCTTGATTTTGAATATTTCAACGTGCGCTCAACCTCCCCGCAGGCTCTATTGTAGAAATTGTCGTTAGTATTCCCTTTTCAGTTCAGTTTTTTATTCACAGTGCATTTCTCTATCTGTTTCTTGTTTGCTATTCAAACATTTTAAATAAGCATCTTTTTTCCCTTTAACCATACGTCTCTCTTTGTACATCTTCTGTTATTCATCTTGCCTTTAAGTTGACTTTTTCCTCCCCGAAAACCTCTTGGGCTATTACATACCAGCATTTCTTTAATATTCAATCCTCCAGTATATCTAGATTATTAGCAAAAATATTCTGATATAACATGCATACCATTTCGTCATATAATAGGTAAAGATTATATCCTTATAACATTATTTATTCTTCCGTGTTCTGTTTTATATTTCCACACATCTTCTTAGGAAATGTTACCTTAGATAATACTGTGCACCCTCAAGGCTCACACCTTTATCTTTTTTTCTTGTTTTACTATGACGTATGCAATAATGAACTTAGGTCCTCTCGTATGTTCTAGCAAGAATTTACCAGACTCCAATTTACGAGCATGAGTAGGTATAGATAATAGATAAAATGGTGTTAATTTGCAGTTGTCATGTTTATTACAGTGATTTATAGTTGGAAGTACTCGTAAATCAACATTAGCGCGCTACTTCTTTTACTTTTTATTATTTTAATATTGATTTAGTGAAATCATACCAGAATCTTGTTTTATAGATTGTGGTAGTACTAAATGGACTGCTCTTATATGTCTTTATTATGGCAGTGCACGGCATAATACCATATTTACATTTCTTAAATAACAACAATTAAGGAAAAAGTGGTTAAGAATATATACGCTGCAAATTTGTAAGTTAATTATGAAACTGTAGTTTGTATTAAGCGTACCGTATCAAATTTTGCGGTTAGGGGAGACATTTTCGTAGAAATTTTCTCTAATCAACCATCGTATGTGACGGTGTGGGTTAGCAAAGAAAGGAAAGACCCGAAAGAACGTATGAAGTGGGGACTTGGATCGAAATTATGAAAGTTTTGGTGAGCCTGATGTTATTAAATGTTTCAACTCTTTTGCAAGAGAGGTTATGAACAGACAAGTACACTAGCAGAGAGATCGTTAATTTTACTGCTATTAACACATGGGTTTGTTTACTCGGTTTGTTGCAATTACCTGATTTATTACAATGGTTTATGGTTGGAAATAAATCAACAGTAGCATATTAGTTTTTTATTAGGCCAATAGTGATTTAGTGAACTTGTGTAATAGAAATTGTTTAGTACAACATGGGTTGCTCTTGTATGTCTTAATTATGGTAATGTGCCCCTTAATACCACACTTACATTTCCCATATAGCAGTAATTAAACAATAATAAGAGGATAAAGAGCACACAAAGAGCATATTTTGAAGTTAATGATGAAATTGTAATTGTATTAAAACTTTCTTGCTCTAATTTGTGGCTAGGAAGGACATTTTCTTGGTGCAATTGTTCTTAATCTACTATCTTATGTGACAATGAGGGTTAGTAATAAAAGAAAAGATTAGGAAGGATGAATGAATGAAGCGGGTTTTAGAGTGAGATTAATGTTTTAATGAATGGTGTGAGCAGGATATTATGTTTCGACTACTTTGCAAGTGAAGTTAACACAAAAGTAATACACCTCCTTTATAAATATTGCCAAGGAAGACTATGCTCTTTTCCTTAAAATAGACGATGATAAATATGATGCTCTCCCAACGATTAGTTTTAAGGTGTTCAGTTATTTGGAATTCGTGTATTTTATAAATAGTTGTGCTTAACTCGGGAGAAGTTTATAATTCATATTCTTCAAAATTTCGTTTACATACGAGAAATATTAATTGTAAACAATGCGAGATTCTTAAAAACTATTGAAGTATTTTCTTATATTGAAGAATGTCATCTTGTACAAATAATACCGCCATTTTTTTCGCATTGGGGTCTGGTAAATATAGTAGGTCTTGGTTGTACCCAGGTATATCGATATACACCTTTGTGATATATAAAATTACATATGCTAGAACATGTATTTCCTTTAATAATGCATCCAAAGCAAGTATTATAGCTTCTATACTTACTAGTATATCAAAACCCTGGTACATATGGTTCTATACTAGGAAGCATAAACGTATGCATTTTAAATTTTCTTTTTTGTATTTCTTATTTATTGTGATTGTTTCCGCATTGCAGAATTCTAATGAGTGCTATAATATTAATTCTCAAGTAAGTTCTCGAAGTTCTGGAGTACTTAAGTGCTACTTCCCACAGTGAGGCAAAGATATAACAGTACTGGATTTTTATTGAGGATGCCTTAACATTCTTTAACTTGCTGTGAATATAAATTTATAATAACGTGTAATTCATGTAATGATGTAAGTGCTGCTTCCATTTTTAAATTCCACAGAAGGGGGAAAACTATATTTACGAGAGTTAAATGTGTAGTTTTCCCTTCTGGTATTATAAGTTAAAGTGAGATAGATTTTTCTTCAATACTGAAAGCGTACAATAAGCTTATCTTTTTAATAAATTTACTTTTTACTTATATAAGCATATTTTGTTTTGATTTAGTATGGCGACATCTGATTTAAATGAAAAACTAGAATAAGTTACCACATACAGTTTAATAAGTAACTTGTGCGTAAACTTTTAACGCAGGAAAATTCGGGAATATTCATTTAGGTAAGTTCAAAAAAAAATGGTAGATACTTGATAGTGACAAATAAATGAAAACTAAAAGTGTTATAATAGATTTTTTAACTTTTCATGTTCATTTTTAGTAATGCGTTCAAAAGTTAGTGTTAACGTATATATTATAATTATTTTAAGCGAGCGCACGACACACACACACACACAACACGCATTTGCACGCGTCTTCTGTATTGTAGAAGAACATAAGTTGTTCAAAGTATTGTGTTTCATATATTTTACTTTTCTATTTGTTATAAATTCTAACTTTATTGTTCTGTAATATTTTATTTAGTATATAATTATTATTTAGTATATATGTATAATAGTATAACGATGAAGGCATTTGATCCCAAGCATACCGTGTATGTTATATGAAAATCTGTATATCAATGATATCTTTCAACAAAGTAAATGTGAATTATGATTTTTTTAGATATTAATTGCTATAACTAACACTTTTAATAGTATTAATTTCATTTTGCGGTGTTTTCTATAATTTATTTCTTTGTTCTTAGAGTTTTATATTACTGAACTTTAATAACACTTCTTTGGAAATGTTAAAACTAGTTAAAATATTAATCACGCTCTTAAAGTAATTATTTTTTTCAAAATCTTGTATCGACTAACATTTTTTTCTATATCTCCAATAGCATAAGAAATTGTTTAATTTTATCAGGAAAAAATCCATTCATATTTCTTTTTTTACAGTGTAGGTATTAATTTGTTTAACCCTGCGTTAGAATTGTTCATTCTATTATTTTATTACGATCATAAATGTTCCTATCTCTTTCACAGCATTGTTAGAGTTTAATTTTATGTTTTGCTCTTATATTTATTTCCACTTTCAGGATTTACGTAGGTTGGCATATGTCTCGTATAAATTGTCATAACTGGTGCTTGTATGTTATTGTTCCTTTATTTTTTTTCTTCTTCTTAAGTTAATATTTTTCATTATCAATATTTATGTGTTAGCATACATTTATTTATATACATAATGTTTTGCATTGGTTTATATGTGTACGAGTATTGACAACTTTACTGTCAATGCTGTGATTGTAATATTGTTGCTATAACTTCATGTAATTATTATTAGATTGGTAGACCGGAATTAGCTCTACCAGAATAAATAAATAAACAAATAGCATGTACCATAGCGATGTATTATTCTTACAACTGAATAACAGCTTTATATATGCAATAATGTATCTATTTAACTTAGGACCATCATTATAGATAATGGATAAAAGTGTATGTTTTACTCGATGTATTTTTACTACACATTCTTATTCATAAAATATCTTTGTTCGATTAATGCTACAACAAAGTATGATGATAAAACTGCTCGTAATGTTTCATCAACCGCATTTAAAATAAAAACGCATGCATATGAGGGTAGGTTCATAAGTTTCCTGCCTTGCCGATAAGCATTCTTTCTTCTTTCCTCAGTCGAAAAGCAGCAACGAGTCATCTGTTGCCAGGCATTTTTGGAGCTCTGCCGTGTTAACGAGAGAGAGGTTCTGCAAACGATTTTTGCAGGAGATGAAATTATGGTCCTCTACTATGATCTCTTGTCCTAAAGAGAATCAATGAAGTGGCGTAAACCTGGCGAAGTATACCACCTCTAAAGGCCAAGATCACTCAGTCAACCAACAACACCATGGCCACAATCTTTTGGGACTTTGAAGGAATTCTCTTCATTGACTTCAAGGAGAGGAACGTCACAGTAAATGGGGAGTACTATGCTGGTCTACTCCACAGACTACGTGCTTCTATCAAAGAGAAAAGGCGAGGAAGGCTGAGTGGTGCTGTGCGCCTTCTTCACGACAAAGTACCTATGCACTCAGCTCTTGTTGCAAAGGAAGCTGTGAAGAAATGTGGCTTCAAGAAGATGGACCATCTACCCTACAGCCCAGATCTAGCTCCCAGTGACTATTTCCTCTCCTCAAAACTCAAAAAGGACCTTCCAGGAAGGAAACTGAAGTGTGACGAAGAAGTGATGGATGCTGTTTATGCCCATTTTGCAAGAAAGACTCCTGACTATTTGGGGGTGGGGGATTGAAAGGTTAATTCAAAGATGTGAGAAATGTATGAGAGGGTAATTATATTTAAATTTTGTCTTTATCATGCCTAGAAAAGGGTTAGACTTGATACTTATGGAGCTACCCTCGTGTATTAAAACATTAAAACATCTGCAGGACATCTATTATAATAACTAAAGAAATTTGTAATTGCATTTTTACGCATCAACTTCATGAGATTTTGTACAAAGGATTAAATGGTTCGTAGGATTTGATAAGGGTTTGCTCTAAGTAGGTCAAACCTTTACATTAAAATTGACAGAATGTATACAAAATATTTTTACACAGAAATATTACAGAACTTTTGAAGCAGCTGTTACAAAGCTCCTCTATTTTTACAGTGAAGGACATACCTTGTTATTACCGAGGTCCGTGACGAGACAGCTGAGAATCGCTTCGCGACCTACTGGCACTGTGACATTCTTGATGGGCTCGCTGAAATCTGGATCCGCATCACTGGAGAAGGAATGTGAGGGTGGTGCTGCTGACCCCAAGTCAAATCCAGGATCTGTAAGATAAACATATACAGCTTAGTTTGTATTGGTTAATTTTTTATGTACTGCTACCTAGATGCCCCTTGAAAGAAAATAAAAATGGGGTGAATTATAGTTAAATATGTCCAGCAGACACCTTAATAACAAGGATTTTGTTCCGTCATATGCCTCTAGTAGCAAAACAAAATGCAAAATTCGGCAAAACTAAAGAGCATTTTACAAGTCTGTTTTGTGAGCTTATTTTCTAATTTCCAAGACGAGGTTACATGCACAAGTTCAAATCAAAAACAAGGAAAATAATTTTATCATTTTAAATGAAAAAAAACGTATTTTCTTGTACGCTTTATCTGTTAACTTTTGCTTTTGAAGGTTTTGTTCCTCTTCCGTATTAGTTCTATTTTAGAGAAAATCTAGATATGATCGTAAAACAAATTAGCTCTGATATGAACTCCATCAATGAAAGCTTTACAAGTTGTTTCTTCACTTTGGAAGAGGATATCACTTAATTCACCTGTCGCAGTGTTTTGTCTATTTACTGAAAAAAGTACATATGCTGCATTTGTAACTCTTTCCCTGTCATAAAAACTCTTCTATATATCTCATCTTTATTTTAACAAAATAGTGAATAATTAACATATAATTAAATTCAATACATTAAAGCAACTCCACATTAGTTAAAGAGGAATTTTTGAAAGGTGTTATTAAAATAGAAGAATGATCATGAAATACCTATAAAGGAACAACACACAATTAACGAAAGTAAATTCTGAAGCAAAACTGGTGCATCTTGTTGTTGTGTAGCTATATGTCATATGCCATATACCTCTTCCCTTTCCACTAATTTTCTTTTCTTCTGACGTTCACTTCTGGAATTCTCTTTTTAGAAACGTGATTGTAAATATTGATCTGTTATAGTTTGTGATCTTAACTTTTCTTAAATGGATATCCCGTTTGTTCTTGAAAACGCTATAAAGTTGGTCGTTGGATAGCGAAGAGATAAGTTGCTTTCGGTATTGACTTGCAAAAGTTTTAAGGCAGCAGCGGCCAACTCCATTCATCCAGTGACCCTGGTATTTAGGTATCCAGGTAATATTATACAGTGTGAAATTCATGGATAAGGTGTGCAGTTCCTTTGAGTACATTATTTTAATGTGGATATGTATTAATTTACTATATATAGTTTCATATTTCTAAATTATTTTAATGGAGTTAAATAAATTGTATATATTATTATTGTTGAATTCGCCTATCTTATTTTAGTTTCCTTTTTAAATTTTGGTTAATGCTTTAGGAATGTAAGTAAAGAATTCTTTTTTCTTTGTCTTTTAGCTGAAAATACCTACAAACCTTCTTTTCTTTTATGTACTTTTTGAAGATGTCATATTGTAGTATAGATTATTTTATATTATGTATTGATTGATTTAGTGAAAGAAGGTAAAAAAAAAATAAACTCTTCGTTTCGTGCTTTTGGCTGAAAACCCCGAGAATTTCTTTCGTATACTTTTTGAGAATGTTATATTACAATATTTATTATAGCATCATGTTTCATTTCTTTTCTCATTTTTCTACAATATTATTATGTTTTGAAGGAAAATGTTATGCAATTTACACACCACTTACATGATGTATTATTGTTAAATAAATTCAGAGTATCTCCTTTCAAGTTCTATTTTTTTCCGTCAAGTTTTGCATGCTGACTTTTCCACGAACACTTGCTAAGTTCTTACTTACTTCAGTATCCTTTAGATATGCATATTTTGCCAGCTAAAGGGAGAACGCCCTTGAAGTAATTAATAATGAAATGAGATTACAGCAAACATGATTAATATGTGGTTATACTGTAATAACATTTTATCAATATTAAAAGATCGAGAATGATCCCTTTAACTTCAATTTAAATAATGCCATAAAATTAATGCTTCAAGTAGTTTTATAGACCCTAAATCCTAAGATTTTTCCGTAATTAGCTAAAATTACTAATCATTTTAATGAATTAGAATTATTTCAACTGAATAATCTTTAAAAATTAAAATATTATATAACTACCGTAAGCAAATTTTCAGACATAAATATTTAAGTAATGCATTTTAATAATACTATGAATTTAAGGTACTTATATATATTAGAGTGGTGATTTTGGCTATGAAGAACAATTGTTTTAAGCTATGTGATATAAAATAATAAATTATGAAGCTAGCCGACCGATGTCTTACCAATAGCATCAAGGATAAGATGAATTCATTTGTTCAAAGCTACAATAAGAAAAAATAGCAGGAAAGAAAATATGATATATGATAAACTAGTGCAATATATGAACAGAATGCTCTAAAATACCAGCAAACGCTTGCTATTTGCCATACATAACAAACGACAATATAAAGGCTGAATCCGAGCTCTGCAGATAAACTTTCACAAGTTGATCAGGGATGTTTTCTGGGTGTTTTGATATAAGGAATCCATTACGGTGTCTCATTACCGTGTAATTTCATTGTTATCGTTTTCGTTTTGTAAAACGAAAATCAACCGCCTTTGAGTATGATTACTTGGAATATTATTGTATCCAAACCAAACACAACATTTGGGTGTTGTAGAGCGTGGTTACATTACGGTCTATCACCAATTATTCAACTGTTTATTACCCCCTGACAATTGCAATTATTTATTTTTAAAGGAGATGACCAAATATTACAAAAATTACATGAAAAAAACCCAAACTAGCTGTTACGCTGTTTAAAGTAACTGTTCAAAATGTCAACCGCCTTGACCACGACAAACTTCACAGCGGCGCTTCATGGACTGTCTAAATGACTGCATATTATATACGCATGGTTTGGTCGTGGTGATCCTGTTCCATGGCCAGCTCGATCGTAGATATGACATCCATGGGCCTATTCTTCTAGGGTCACTGAAGTGCCTGTACGTGAGCTCTGTCGAAATTAATATGGACCAGGTTGCTAGGTTGCTGACGTTGTGGGGCAATCTCCTGGGATACTGGAGCATGTGCGACAGTCCACGAGGAGTTTGTCGTGATCGTCGGGGTCGACATTTTGAACATTTACTTTAAGCAGTGTGATTTGGGATTTTTACATGAAATGTTTTGTAATGTTTGGTCATCTATGCTTAAAAATAAATAATTGCAACTATCAGAAGGTGATGAGTGGGTGATTAATTGGTGGCGGACGGACCGTAATGTAAACACGCTCTATAGCACGCAAGCACTGTGTTTTGTTTAGAAACAATCATTGCAAGTAAGCAGATACAAAGGCGACTGTGTTATTACAATACGAAAACAATGAAATCACCTGCTAATGAGCCACCGGAGACCACGGGTACCTTTATCAAAACACTCAGAAAAGATCCCTGAACAACTTGTGAAAGTTTTTCGGTAGAGTTTGGATTCACTCTATATATGAGGGTTTATATATGTAGAGTTTTAGGCAAATGTGTAATGTTGTTAACATGGGCTTTGCAGCATTTTTTAAATTATAATTTACGTTAACTTTCACTTAGAGAGACAAGTATTTGTTGCATTTTAATAGAATATTTAAAACATCACAATATCTACCCAGAATCGCTTGAAAACCTGCACAAGTTGAAGAAAGAAATAAAACGAATATTGGTTTAGCATGACTAAATAAAATCTACCATAGACGAATAAAATAAAAGAATAGTTGTTGTCATTAAAGAAGAAAGACGTTAATTAGTCATATATTCAAAAGATTTTTATATTTCCATGTCTAATCGTTAAAAGAAAATTTAATTGAAGAAATTAACAATAATTATTAGTGAAATATATTCTCGGTGACCAGTGTGTGCTAGTTTGAGCCGTATCATTATTTATTTTTTTATTTATTTGGTTCTTATTTATGGACGTTATAACATCTCAGGTCATCAGCGTCTCAAACAAATTCAGGGGGTGAAACTGCCGACAAATTTTGCTCAGAAGCCTCTTCTTTCAGGCTTGAGGTTCTTTTTCATGCCGTAAATGTACGACACGGGACCCGTATATACGTTCCTTCCGAAGGAAGCCATACTTAGGATTTTTACGCCCGAAAAATCCATTGATCCTGGCCGGGTTTGAACCCTTGATCTTGGATTTAGAAGGCAAGTAGGACCGACAAAGTAGTTTGAGCGTATAAGATATAAAGTTTATATTAGATATGCTAGAATAAGAAGCATTAATCCACTCTTTGTGCTAAGAACCTCTTTCTAACCCTCACCTCTAAATGGGACCATAAACTCGTAGACTTCTAAACGAAGGCTGCAGAGCATGATTTTCTTATGTGTATCAAAATTAATATCAATGAAGTACAGAAGGAGACCTGCTTGAAAGCAGAGATATTGTTACCTTCGCTTTCCCCTTGATAATGCTGGTAAATAATGCGGTTTGTAGGAAGCAAATTCCTTCACTAAGCCCACAAATGCCTCTCTTATTTCTTCATGCACACAAAACCGTTCTTGAAGCTTTTGAAACTCTAATTGGTTTATACAAATTGGCTCCTTTGCTCAAAATTCTCCTGATGTTCCACGGAACCTTAATCCTTACCTAAGACGCTTTGCGCTATCATTTACTTTTTCCTTTCATCTGATTTTCTTCTGTTTTTCTCGCAATGGGATAGTAATTAAATACATTTCGATAGTGAGATATAAAATGCTCTGCCCCATCATCAAATCTCTTTTAATAATTCCTATTAGTGATGAGAAAAGTATTTTGGTACAATTTTTTATGCGTAGGACTGACTTATTAACTTGAATTTCAAACTTTAATTTCTGTTCGTCAGAGCATAACAGTTCTTTTAGAGTCTTATTTTCAATGGGACTATTTGGAGAAAACCCACAGAACTTTCTGAAGTAATTAGCCAATAATACAGGGCTATTGAAAAAGAAGAAACAGGTTTCAAACATTTATTTCTTCCAAACTACAAAAGATAGAAACGCAATTCCAACGTTCATGGAAAGAGAAAAGTTCAAGTTTCACGTTTTAATTTAATATGAGCACCATGTGTTACATGACAAATATCAAAACGGTGGCTCAATTCTTGCCACACACAAATCAGCTGGCCGCTAGTTATCTAATTCACAGCTTCAACAATTCGATGACGCAGACTTTCAAGAGTGACAGGCATGGGGGGGGGGATAAAAAACGGTCTTTTACGTAACCCCACAGATATGCTTTACTTTAGGATATGTGGATCTGGAGACCTGGGAGGCCACCGGTGATGAAGTTGATCTTCTGCTCCTCTTCTTCCAATCCAACGTCCTGGAATGGTGTCATTCAGATAACGTCGGACGTGAATAGAGAAATGAGGCGGGGCACCATCTTGCATGAAGATGAAGTCACCTTAATCATCTTCAAGTTGAGGAAACTAGTTTTGGAGCATGTGTAGATAGGTTAGTCCTGTCACAGTGTTCTCCATGAAGAAGAAATGTTCATAAACTTTGTTTACAGATATGGCACAGAAGACGTTAATGTTCGGTGAATCTCTTTCATGTTCAATAACTGACATAGGATGTTCACTGGCCCAATTTCCAACGTTATGGCGATTAAATTTACCAGAAAGATGAAAAATGGATTCATCAGAAAAAAATTAATCGTTCAGAAAAATTGTCTTCTTCCATATCATCTTGCATGCTAATGCAAAATTCGTACCTTTTGTTGTGGTCGTCAGGATGCAATGCTTGCAATAACTGCAGTTTGTACGGCTTCAGGTGGAGACGGTGTTTCATAACTGGCCATATCTTTTATTGAGGAATGTTAAGTTCCTTGCTTGCTCGTGCTGTGGATTTTTTTGGACTCCATTCGTAAACTGTACGAATACGCTCTACATTTTCATTCGATGGGTGTGGACGTCCCGCGCTTTTCCGTTTATAGATGCAACCATCTTCTACGAATTTTCGATGCTACTGGTAAATCTGCTGACGTGCAGGCGGTTGTTTATTAAACTGATGGCGAAAAGCACGTTGAACTCCAATAATGGATTCTAGTTTTGCTAATTGCAGCACACAAAATGTTTTTTCCTGTTGTGTCGCCATTTTACTACAGACAATCAACATGACAAGCAACAGCGCCAATGTGGCCGTGATTGGAACTTCTACCTGGACGGTTCAAATTTTAAACTTTTGTATGTCCAGGAATGTTGGAATTAAGGTTCTACATTTTGTAATTTGGAATAAAAAAAAGTTTGAAATATATTCCTTCATTTTGAATAGCCCAAATATGATATAATTGCGAATTAATTTTTATCTCAAAGTAGAACCATAACATTTAAACAAACTAAGCATTGTTTTCATTTTCAAAAGGTATATAACAACATATCCTATCTCTATCAAAGTAAAGCATATACTCTTATAAAATAACTTTAAAACATTTTTACCAATACAAGATGCGGCATTTAACGTTTCCCATTTTCAAACCTTCATCACTTATTTATTTTATAAGTAAATTACAAGAAATTAATAAGTTTAGGAACATTATAACCTTGTAATTAGAGTATTTCACCTTATGTTTTGAAGATAACGGCTTTCAAATGTCCTCCCTTGACGGCAATGCATTGTGGCAATCTTTGTTGTAACATCAGCGATTTCTGTAGAAACTGCGGTTTTGAGACTGTCGTTGTCGCGAAGGATATGACTGTAGACCATAACCTTGAGATACCCTACAAAAAGAAGTCTGGTGTAGTGAGGTCAGGAGATAAAGATGGCTACTGAATGTCACAAAATCTGGAGATAAGTCGCCTAGGAAAAGCAACACGGAATGTGTTTATTGAAACATGTGCTGTTTGGGATGTGAAATAACAGGCGCTCAATGTTCCAATTACGACGTCTCAACTCAGGCAAGAAAAACGTTTGTAACGCCCAGAGCTCAGTCACCGCAGCACCATTGTCGTCTTCGAAAAAGTAAGGACCAATGAAACAGCAGACTATGACCTTGGAACTGTGTAGTGGCCGTTCAAAGATTTTGCATGGATTTTCCGGAGCCCAATACCGAAAGTTCTGCTTATTTACAGAACCATTGAGGCAGAAATTTGCTTCGTCACTCGTTATAAGGCAGCTGTGAAAGCAAACGAAAGTCATAGTGAGTGTTAAAACTGACAACGCAGGGCTTCGTTTGCTACTGTAAATTTCTGTGCGACCTGCACTTTATATGGATGGAAATGCAAATCATTGCGTAGGATTCTTCGCACACTTCTGTCCGACAAATTCATGATCCGTAACGACACTTTCAGGTGTACGCACTGTTTCCTGACGAACTCGAGGTTTGTTTTGAACCGATCCCGTTTCACACCACTGATGCACGCACACAATGATTATTTTTCGTGACTGTGCAACCCCACGTTGCTGGATATCACTAAAAACCTACCACAACTCGCGCTGGACAGTCACAATTGACTTGCTAGTGTTAAACGGTTTAACTCTGAAAACACGCTACTGCACAGGCCAGTGTTTCATGACAAACTGAAACCAAGACCACGCTAGACGCAATCACAGTGCTATAAATCCGCCCCCACCAACTACATACATAATATTGCCAACTAAAAATGGGAATGGTTAAATGCCGCACCCTGTATATTAGTTATATATTCTTTTTTGCTGCCGTCCTTACTAACACGTCATAAAACGTATATTGCTCTGAAATATTTTTCTAAAGAATTGTTAGTTTTTTCCAAGCGCACGAACGTTTGAGTTAAACAATATGTTATATTATAAAATCTCGTTGAAAACGCTAGCAGAACTGCACAGTATTTTTTACACTATGGGTGTTTATTTACAACGGTAATCAGGACTTAGTCAATTAAATCTACTTGTTTGGAATGCGACTTGTGTCATACCATGGTTTGTACAGTTAGGTACAAATAGTTCTGTGCTATTGCACTTGATTGAGTGCGCGACGAAGCAAATTTAACTGCACTAACATGTACCTTACCGACTCAATTGAGTATCCTATAAATGCATATATTGTTTATGTCCTTATCACAGTTCGATGTTTGAGGCGTGTCCATGATACTGCAATAGCGAATAGATGCATTGTCTTATAGCAACAATATTTTGACTGCTTATAATACCGAAAAGAAAAACAACGCTCAGAGAAATATATAATGACAAACACTTAGCTAATTTTATGACAAAGTTCAATATTTGCAAATAAAAATCGTATTTTATCATTAAAGTATTCATATTTTGTTAATCTTTTAGCGAATTCTGAAGGAATGTAAGCTCTTGTGTTGAACTAATGGGAAAAAAAATTACTGATCTATAAATATGCCTCGATTAGCTACTAGCTACCAAAAATACAAAAAAAAAAAAAAAATTATGAGAATATGTCAAATTTTTGTACGTATTATATATATATATATATATATATATATATATATATATATGTGTGTGTGTGTGTGTGTGTGTGTGTGTGTGTGTGTGCATGTATGTGTGTTAACGCTCTAGCGCTAGTAATTTTTTGCTTTTATCAATGAAACTCGCCACATAGTCATCAATTAACAAACGATTCGTGAATTCGTTAACCTACAGCAAAAAAAAAAAAAAATGAAAAAATGAAAAAATGAAGAAAAAAAAATGAAAAATGAAAAATCGCTCTAGCGGCCACAATTTTTTCTTTATCTCAACGAAACTCAGTAAAAGGCTTTAAAATAAATTCACAAAAGTAGTTATCGAAAATCACGGTAACCGAACCACTCGGAGTGGGAGTTTACCTGAAAAACTTTTGGGAGTTAAAGCGGAATTTAAAAATCGCTCTAGCGGTTGCAATGTTAAACATTTTTAAAGGAAGGTATACACCATCAAATAAAGTAAGTTAGGATGGAGGGTTACCTGAAACCCAAACTTTTAAAATCGCTCTGGTAGCTTTAATGCATGTTTGTTCGCAACGAAACTCCGTAAGTGCATTTAAATAGAATAAAAAATATTTTCTGTAAATCGGGCAAGTTTGAGCATTTAGGAGCGGGAGGAGGTTACCTGAAATCCAAAATTTAAAAATCGCTCTATCAGCACCAATAATTATTTCACAACAAAACTCCGCGTTGCGATTTTTTGCAACGAAATTCCATATAAGCCATTTAAATAGAATAATAAAAATAGTTTCTGAAACTCAGATAAAACAGACTCTAAAGGTGGGGGTACCTGAAAACCAAATTTAAAAATCGCTCTAGCGGCACCAATATTTGTTTCTTCAACAAAATTCGTATATCCATTTAAAAAACACGAGAAAAATAGTTTTTGAAAATTACGGAAATTGGAATACTAAGACTAAAGGTATATTTGAAAACCGAAACTTATATTTTGCATTTCATTTTCTGTATATTGTTTTAAAATTAAAGAACAAATTAATTCGAAATATAAACTGTATATCTCGTATATAACGTTGTATATGTTTTATATTTAACAAAAGCATCACTGTGAAGATAGCAAATGTGAAATATTAATCTAATATGTGTTTGAGAACTATAGTTGTATATAAAAGCGCTCTGTATATGCCTTTAGAAAACATTGGCGTTAGAAGTTTTCAGTTCAATAACATTTAAATTAAATTTCAAAGCCAATGAAAATCGATGACACTTTCGATTGTTCATCGCTGACTCTGTATATTTGGTTAGTGCATCGACATTGTTTTGAAATAGTAGCATGTTTTTATTTTATTGAAACATGTGAACATCATCTATTTAAATACACAACATAATTCGAAACTTTCTGTTATTTTTCTCTATTTAAGTGAATGTGAAGGTATCAATTGGTAGGTTCATAAACATGGTTATATTTAAAAATGCTTAAAAATACCAACACAGTATAGCTTTATCTATCATTGGTCATATATTTCATTTAATGAATGCTTGTGATTTAATCTCAATAATAATAATAATAATAATAATAATAATAAGTCTAAAAAATGTGGTTACCCTTTTGTAATACTATAGGTTGCAAGAATTCTAATTTTTGTTTCACTAATACCACACAGTAATGCCATAATTTATTTCATTTCATTAAGACATTTTATATTCATTTTTATTAAAAGTTATTTAACTTATCTCAGAGACACTATCTAGTAGTCGGTCCACGTGGTGTAGTGGTTATCATAACTTGCCTCATACACCCAAGAACGCGGGTTCGACGCCGGCCAGGAGCGATGAATTTTTTCGAGCGTAAAAATCCTAAATATGGCTTCCTTCGGAAGGGAAGTAAAGCCGTGGGTCCCGTGTCGTACATTTACGGCACCAAAAAGAACCTCAAGCTTGAAAGAGAGGCCTCTGAGCAAAATTTGTCGGCCGTTTCACGCCCTGAGTTGAATGGGACGCTGATGACCTGAGATGTTAAAGAGCGTCCATAAATAAATTAATGAAAAAAAAAAACTATTTAGTAGCGTGTTCCCAAACAGCCTTCTGCATAGACCACGCGGCGTAGTTACCCATTCAGCTTTCCCTTGTTGGTTCTCTGCTAGACTGAAAAGTTAGGCTACTACACATTCCTGGTTACTTAGGTGTATCAAATGACAGCGCATTCAAAGCCGCGCCGCCACATATTTATCATCCTAAATGTATATTAGCTTTTAAAAGTCACACTGTCCTGTTATAAGTCACAGTAGCCAGCATTTTGATCATTTTCCCTTTCTTCTTTACGGTGTAATTTTCTGGAATTTAGTCTAGAACCTTTGTGGATATTCATTGGTTGGAGCACGTGCTTGTCAGTATTGACAGTTTCTATTGCGTGATATCATTATTTATTACATGCTTGGACAGCGATCGGTGAATTAGTTCATATGCCATGATGTTAACATTGTCTTTAAGCTCTGGCTATTGTTGAGCAGTTGGTTCGTTTTTCTGGTAATCTTCAAGCTAAATGATGTTTTCTCACCGAAGTTATCTACTAAATTTGGCAAGAATTATCTCCATATTATAGCCCCGATGACCTGGAGAATTCGGTATCCAGGTAATGTTTTAAAACTATCTAATCGGTTAATTTATGTTGTCAAACTCAGGAAAAAAAATGTAGAATAACTTTGAGATAATTAACTTTAATATATTACTGGATCCATGGAAATAACAAATGGCTTACTCCTTCAAATTCAGTTAACGATTTGTAAAAGTAAAAAGGAATTCTTCTCGACTTTCCGGATTCTTCTATTGTAATATTTATGATACTGCAATATTTTATGTGAATTTAGCAAATTTTGTTCTTTCATTTTGGGAGATCAATTTATGTAATTTTTTATCTTTTCTTATATTGGGAAAAAAATCGTGCATTTATTTGCTTTATATTTTAATGTCAGAAAATTATATTTGATGAAGATAAATACTTTTAAATCCCTTGCTCAATGTCGTTATTTTATGATACGCTTATTCAAATCAATTTTCGTAGGAGTTCTGTTTTGAATTTCATCCTGCCTTAATTATGTTAAATAAATTTATGAACATTGTAAATTATATTTTCTTCTCCCGTCATGTTTGATACATTGATATTTACACGACCATTTCCTGAGGACTTCACTTGTTTTAGTACGTTTTCAATTTTTCCCGTGTTCATACCGCTTTGCGCAGGCGCGAGAACTTCGTTGAAATAATTAATAAAGAAAATAAATCGACTAGGAAAGCACCACAGTGACACGAAGGTCTAAACGTTTATTTTCTTAGTAAAAACAAAAATATCAATGCTTCATTATACGGTCTAGATCGTTTTTCATGACCACATTTATCTTTATGACTTGACATACAGAAAGCGAATATTACTTTTGTGTTATAACATTCGAATGGAGAGATATCTGCCGAAATTCATTCAGAGGTTTTCAAGGATGTTGCTGAGAGATATGATATGAGGACCTCAGGACTTCCTGCGCATGGTCAATGCAGCATAGTTTTATTGCGAGTTTATTATTTCTGAAAAGTAGTAACCCTCCTTACATTTGGATCAATATCAATGTACAATTTTTTATTTTTGGGGGGGTACTTTCTGAGTTAATAGGAAAATAAAAATATTTAACATAGAGATTGCTGATGTATATTTTATTCATAACGAAGAGGTCTGTAAAATAAGAACTGCTCTATTCAGAGCTGTTTCTACAACTATATAATCAATACGTATGTGCTACTTGGATAGATATTTGAGATAAAGGACTATTCCGAGAGTTTCACTGTCATGTAAGGCACGATTTTAAACAGAACAATTTTAACATAGCATACTTTTCACAAACATAGTCATCATATTGCAAGCAATATGTCTGAAAAATTGACGTGAGAAACAATTGCACCCATAACATCCGCAGGAGGTGCATGCATTGCCACCGGAGAACGTTCTACATAGAATGGAGTTGGCAAATTTGTTTTTTCAGCAATGTGCAGAGGACGAACTTTTTTCTGCTTCAACGTTCTACCAGAAAGAAGCAATTTTTATAAGAGATATCACGTCCAGCCGAAATAGCCATATCTGGAAAAAGAAAAATCTCACACACTGCCACGTCGATTCTTTGTGCAGATGTTCTCTGTGTTATAGACTGGTATTCTAGAGGATTATGTAATTGGGCCTTGCCACTGGAGTATATAGAGCTTTCATAGAGTATATTCTCCTGTACATCGCGTATTGTGTTAGGAGTAGTAGTAGTAGTAGTAGTAGTAGTAGTAGTAGTAGTAGTAGTAGTAGTAGTAGCAGCAGTAGTAGTAGTAGTAGTAGTAATAATAGTAGTAATAGTAATATTAATAGTAGTAGTAGTAATAGTAGTAGTAATAATAGTAGTAGTAGTAGTAGTAGTAGTAATAGTAGTAGTAATAGTAATAATAATAATAATAATAATAATAATAATAATAATATTGCTGGCACCAGAAAAACATTCTCATAAATCTGAATAACTTTCTTACTTAGTTGCTTTGTAATTTTTAAAACATAATTTTCTCTCTTTCTTTAACTATTTCATTAAATTAAATTGTCTTAAAATAAATTATGTCTTGTACTGAGCTCTCTAAATGATTGAAACAGTTAAAATCTTCCGGGCTGTTTGACCATGGTGCATGGTTTAATATGCTACCATAGCTTTCACCAATTACTGCGGTTGGCATCAACAGTGGACGGTGAACAACACCTGACTGCTAGAACACAGTATTGATCAGTATCTGTCTGGTTTTTGATCGACCTTACATCTGTGGCGGAAGTGGAGACGAGGGAAGGGGGGTTAGTTGATTGTTTTTAAGAATTGGTTTCTATGTGCTACTTAGGTAATATAGGCCGTCTCTGTTAAAGTTGTTTGGATGCTGTCGTACTTCCAATGCGTCCCTACTGGCTAGATTGAGAAAGCCTTGCGTTTTGGCAACCATTTATATTTTATTACAGTGTATGCCATGGCATTCATTTATGGCGTGTTCTGCAACCGCCACACGCGTAATATCGTTCGACTTAAATCGTTATAGGTCCCCAAAATGTTCTACAATAGGGTGACTAATTTTACATTTATTTTGCATTCTGGATTCTTCGTTCAAGATAGAAATGCATATGTTCTGCAGGAGTCTAACTAAAACAAATATAAAAACAGATTCAATATGATTCTATTTTTAAACTCCTTTATACCAAGATGTGCTTAAGGGAGAGTATTTATTTCATTTCAACGTGAAAATTAATTTTCTTGCCATGTCTGCATCAGAACTGTACAGGGAGCAAAGTTAGGAAATAATTAGAATTTTCGAATACTGAACCCTATTATAAATTTTGTTCAGGGTACGTTTTTCCAATTTCTAGTCAAAAATTTAATTGCAATGAATCAAATTTATAATGTGTTACGATATATTAATATTGTATTAATGAAGATACGCGTACTACTAATAAAAACTTTTAGAATGTATTGATATATTAAGCATATTTGTAGTAATATCGTATTTGCTTCTGGATGTATTTTCACTGCTATCATAGTATGTGTGTTTGTAGTTGAATTAATGATGCAGCGTAATTAACAGATATTTTATAGTTTTAGCAATATTTATAATAGTTTTACGTTCTTAAATTATTAAATAATGTTTAGTATTTTATTCAAATTCATATGCAGGCAGCATTTCATACACAAAGAGTAGCTGATCTTCACTGCGGCCTCAACCCTTATCCGGAACGACAGAGAAGATAAAATTTCCTCTATCCAATTCTATTGCTAAGGCTTGAATAAAAATAAAATATAATATAATCTGCAATACGCCATCCCAGCACCTTGTTGCCTTTACCGAGACGTATATTCCAATTATCATCATTTATTAAACATTGTTTCATTATATGTAATACGTTTTAAAGATGTAATCTGTAAAAAAGAAAAATAATATAATAAAAAACTAAATACAACACAGAATCAAAGATTTTTCAAGTAATTTAATAATTTATATGCTACTGGAAACCAGTAGCTACCATTAGCTGGTAACCAGCTAACTACAAGAACTAAATTGACCATCGGAGCTATCTAAGAGAATTTAATTCGTAATTTACTTTTAGTTCCACATTCTGTATTCACTTCTTATTTAAATCATTATTTGTCTATTGGTTTTAATATTTATCTGTTCTTAAACTTACAATGTTAATACATACTTCGAGTTTTACATTTCCTAACTTAGTTCACTTAATATATTGAGTACTCACTTTAAGTATGTTTTCACTGTGCTATTATGTCACCAATACTATTTGTATATATAATCCTTACACGCTACTCATCAATTTACTTTCATTGTTTATATAACTTATCTGCAATTTATCACTCACCTTACATAAACACTTACACACTTTTACTGTCCCCTTTTAATCACCACCATTTCCTTCTTCTTGTATCGCTTACCCGTGGCTCCTTCCTCCCCGTGATCATTACCTCCCCTCCATCTTCATTCATCTCCTCCTTTAGTAGTATGTTGTTTACTATAATAACCAACCTGTCTACCCTCGGTATTCTATCTTCTTCATTAGTTGAATGGTTGATGATGTGTTAATGATATATTTGTGATCGACTATCACTCCCTTCTTCTGTCTTTACTCGGTCTTCTTTCCTGTTCTCCTTCCCTCGCTCTCTTTCCCTCTAATTGTTATGCTGTTAGTTATTGTTTCGCAATCATTGATATAATTATCACCAACTTCTTCTTTTACTCCTCGCTCCTCTGTTCTCCTTTCTCCTTCATCTTTTTTTCTTCTCCGCCTTACTCTCTGCCCTCGTTCTTTACTATTCTCTCCTTCCTCATGACTTGGTATTTCCTGAGTTTAGCATTTGTAGTCCGACTCATCTTCTAATTTCATCTTCAGCTTGTACCGTAGCTATTGATATCTCTTCCTGTTCCAAATTTTCTTCCCATGCAATTCTACTAATGTTTGAGCCACATTATCTAAATGCTTGTATAAAAATTTATCTCTTAAGATAAATGATAATTGTAAGCCACCTAAACCTTGGTGTGTTATAGATAATGTACACACTCAAAAAGTGCATGTTCTGGGTTCCTTGCCTATCGCAGTAGTAACAAATATCGTTAGATGATTTATTAATTTTGTTCCAATAGGTTTATATGGTACATGACCCGTTAAGTAATGTATTAATCCCTTAGTATAGTTTATGCGCCTTAAATTTAATATCTCATTGGTGTTATTAAAAATATTATAGCTGCCAATTAGCTTTTAATGTGATTTATTATCTTTTATTGAGGGATTGCAACACACAAATATTTCTCTTGCTTTTTCAAAGTTCTTTTTTGATTGGTGTTTAACGCCCGTTTTTACTACTGAGGCACGACAGGCGGTGGACACCGATGATACACGAGATGAAATGATATATTGGGAAAGGATTTTTTTTAATGAAGGAAACGTTCCAGGTCTAAATTTAGGGTACCTCCCCGCATTTGCCATTTATGAGGGCTGAGGAAAACCTGAAAAAAGAAAACCACTCAGGGAGGACCGGCCTGGGGGGATTCCAACCCCAGACCCCCCGCTCACGAGCCCGCGCCTTAACGACCTCGGGCACCCGTGGCGGTATTCTCCTTTTTAAAGCAGTTAATTTCTCCCCTTAGCTGTATTAAATAATCAACTGCCGAAAAGCCCACTGTTACTAAGGATTGAATCCCGAACCGTCTAGTAAGAGGTCGGTCACCTTATGAACTGAATTACAAGTACGTACATGTATTACAAAAATAGCCATTCATAAATTTTATAAATTTTTTTCCCATCCTTTTTTTCAGAGCGGTACAAAGTTTATACACTGCATATACGTTAACCATGTCTATGTGATTATTTGGAAATACTATTTAAAATAACAAAAAAATAAATAAATACAGAACGTCTTGTAAGAAAATGTTAAACATTGCCAGTAATAATTACTAATTAAATAAAAGTATCTACTTTCGGATTATTCGCGATTCGATTTACAAAGTCAGAACCGTCCAGAATTATAAAGTCAACACTTTCACGCAGTAAATTAGAAAAGCTTTTGCCAACACACGGCAACCGTTACTCAATTTTTGCTCGTGTAACATAAATTCAATAAAGCTTCCTTGTAGCCAAAGGGTGTTGAAGAGCAGACATATTGCTGGTTGTTTGTTCTAAAACTCCACCCACCCACCCCTCCTTTCCCATTCGCCACCAAAACTCAGTTAACTCCTCCCAAGACCTCCACCTATTTGCATGTAAAGTTTATCCGAACAGCTTTCATGCAAACCCCGTTTGGCTGACAACTTTTCCGTGGGGCACTGTGAGCCCGCATTTGATTAAACGGTGCAAATGATGTTAATGGCTTCTGGTTGGAATTCAGCAGCAAGATGGCTGAGACGGTGCAAAACAGGGTGTTTAACAGACTGCGCGTTCTGGCATAAAACTAAGCTTCCTAATGTAATTGACAGCTCTGTGTAACAGGACTATGCACAAAGAAAAGCATTCTTTAGAAAAAAAAAGGTTTCAGATGAGTTATTTCATGTGAAGACCTTAAGATGAATGTTCTGAGATACTCACTAATCAGAGGCTAGAGTTTAGTGCCAATTATGATAGTATGAGTGGGTCTTTTCTTCATTTTTAAAATAAAATTGTTAGGTAATCAGTACCCTACTCTTTTACAACATTAAAAATTAAATACAAAATTATGTCTATTGAAAATGGATCATTAACTGAAAGAACAATCGTATTTTGCGTTGTATACACAAAGGAAAAATTCCAATACTGAAATGGCCATCTCATTACTTTAATTCAATTTTAAAACACGAAACAAGAGAAAATGCAACTGCATTATAATTCCCTACTTCTTTCGTCTTGTCTTTATGATAGCCTGCAAATTCATAACATTGTTTCAATAAATTAATAAACAATACAAGTACTGAAAAATAAGACACATAACATGCCATATTAATAACTATGTTATCTACTCTTCTCCTTGTAGTTGTCAATATCAGCTATTTAATGTCTTTTCCCACATCTGGGTATCCATAGCGTCTTGAGTACTGCTTTAAGAGTTCTTTAGTTCACTCTTGCACGGTCTAAACTAAGCTAACCGCCATAGAACTACATTCGAGACACATTTTTTATAATACACAAACCGCCACGGGTGGTCGAGGTCGTTAAGGTGCGGATTAGTGAGCGGGAGGTCTGGGGTTCGAATCTCGCCAGGACCGTCCTCCCTGACCGGTTTTCCTCAGTCCTCATGAATGGCAAATGCCGGGGAAGTACCCTAAACTTAGGTCTGGAACATTTCCTTACTTAAAAAAATCCTTTCCCAATATATCATTTCATTTCCTGTATCATCAGTGTCCACCGCCTGCGGTGCCTTAGCAGTAAAAACGGGTGTTAAACACTACACAAAAAAAAAAAAAATACTCAATATTTCTATCATTATTTATCTCTGACTGTTCTCTGACGATTGTTCACTCTGTTCGTATTACATTAACACTATGTAGCGGATGGTTGAATTAAACCGCTCTGATAACCCAAACGAAATAACTGATTCCCTACTTGCATGACAACGAAGTTTTTGACCAACTGTCTCTCTGATGACGACTAGCTGATTACTGAACGATCACTAATTGACTAATGATCGCCCGATATGAAAATATAATAATTTTTTTTTAAATTTATTTTTTGTCGTAATGTTTTAAAATACCCTAACTTGCGACGTTCTGGAATTGCCCTATTCAATGCGAGATTTTCTATTGGCTAAAGCTCAAGTCTAATTCTCCCCTCATTTCATTGGACGTTGATTTATAATTTTATTTTGTTTATCCAACCTCTCCCGCGGTCAGAGATATAAAATATGTTTATCAAGCCCCCAACTTTGCGTCCAAAGTCAGTTTATGGTTACGTTATTTAACAAAAGGAAACTCTCGGCGTTATCGTACACAAAAGCCATCACTGGAGTTTCCTGTTTTTATGCTGGCATGTTTTCTAGACGGGTGACCAATCCTTAAGGCTAGAGGAACCTTTGTTATAAATACAAGCATACACAAAAATATGGGCCTGCTCACTTACCCTAATAAAAACATGATATCAATCCCCTAAAAGGTTGTTGCATAAGTTTTCCTGTAAAAACATGAGAATAAATACGTTGGCCTAAATAGATGTCAGGTTACACGTACGTGAGAATATATTTATAAAATATTAATGTTAATTATGAGCATATTGTCAGTTTATGAAAATGAAGCTTTGAGTTTCGACCTCAGTGTTGAAATGAACATTAAAAAGAATTTGGTAGCAAAATGGAGGACAAATTGCAGCTTGTACAGAGAGCTAAACCTTTTCCTTCATTCGCTAAGCTTTCTGCCGAGCAACTAAGTAAATTATTAAGACAAAATAAAAATCCGCAACGACTATTAATAAAGGACTTACAGAGTGTCTGAAAAATCTCCTCCATATCGTAGTCTTCAAATTCCTTACTAGGAGAACTTCCTGGACGATTAAACACGCGATCTCCGTCAATGTTATATTAAGCATTGAGTGTCGTAATCTCCTGCAGCTTCAACGTTTCGTTATTTCTGGCCATGTAACCGTTAGTTTGGCTCCAGGTTAACTTCCGTTCGATTTAATCACCAGGGATACGTGAGGGAAGCCTTAGGATTTCATGGGCAGCTGATATTGCTTAATAATGGGCTCATCAACAATTTTGCCTCTAGCATTTACCCAATTAATTTGTTTTGCTTTCTCCAACATTAATTAGCTATTTTTTTCTGCACGAATATTACGACATGGGCCTTTGTCCATGATAAAAAAAATACTGTTTCGATCCAGTTTGGATGGTATACTTTCAAAACATGTTGATACTCGTGTTCTCGTTAATGTCAATCATCAGTTTTCTTTGATTTAAATAACAACAGATCACCGTCCACAAAAACACTCCTACGTATATATGATGAGTTACAGCAAACCATTTGCTCATTCAACTCGTATTTTAGTTAACTACACAAACTTTATAAAAAGCCCATTTTTCACTTGATGTATACGTGTGTCATTAATGGCGTGTGTCTCATTCTCACACATCTTATGGAATAAATGAGTTTGGCGCTTTTCATTCTGAAAACGGGTAGTTCTGGTAGGAGAATCTGCCCATTTTGTGAAGGGTAGAAGGGCAGAATGCACCCACTGGGAATACCCCAGAAAAAAAACACTATTCTCGAAAGCTTTTAAGGCAATTAGAGGTCGATTGCCATGCTGGGATGTGTTTGCAAGCCACCCTAATTGGTTGAATATGGGCATTTTTCTAGCCAAAATGCGCGAAGCTAGAAGTAATTTATTTTCTGGATAGAATGCAATAACTAGTAATATTATAAATAATATGCAATATGTTTCAACTCATATATTACCGTTATTCATACTTTTTAAAAAAAGTATTTATTATTATTAATATTGTCTTATTTTTATTGCTATTTATTCTTCTTTCAAATTGCATATCAAATTTAAGCTAGTACGGTCTACGACCCATGCGTAAAATACAAGTACTCTATTCACTGAATAATAAAAACTTCTAAAAAGCATAAAACTCGTTAAAATCACTCAGCATGCAGTATAAAAAAGTTCGTATAAAAGTTTACACTAAAAACCGTAAACATTAAAACCACGCGATATTTCGAGCTTTGGTTTTTGGACACTGCTGTGAATAAAATAATAATAATAATTTTATTATTATTATTATTATTATTATAAAATTCTATGTACATGTTACAAATATATTTCTTTTTTTTTTTTTCAATGTAACGCCCGTTTTTACTACTGAGGCACCATAAACGGTGGACACTGATGATACATGAGAGGAAATGATATATTGGGAAAAGATTTTTAAGGGAGGAAGGTCTAAGTTTAGGGTACCTCCCCGGCATTTGCCATTTATGAGGACTGAGGAAAACCTGGGAAAAACCCTCAGTCAGGGAGAACGATCCTGGCGGGATTCGAAACCCCAGACCTCCCGATCACGAGTCCGCGCCTTAATATCCACGGCCACCCGTGGCGGTCATGTATTTCCTTGCAAATAGCCATCTATACCTTATCTGAAGTAAAATTTTTATTGCCGACTCTTTGTTTGGGGGGAAAAAAATAATACAATTGAACATTCACAGTGTTTTTAATAAGTGTGTCATATCTGTCGAGCACAATCTTTTCGCACTCTTTGTTCTAGCCTTAAATTAGTTAAATTTATCATTAATCTATTTCATTTCGATGCTTTCCAACACTAGCCCTGAAATTTGAAGTGTGAGTTTCCCAGGTTGCCTTGTGGGAAAATACATATTTCTCACTGAAAGCGCATTAAAATACATGAAACAAGTTTTTTCTGCGATGTCCCAGACAGCATTGGTACTCTAGCGAAAATAACTCACGCGTTGCTACATTCAATGTTTAGAAAAATGTATCAACAAATAAACTGAAGGTTAGTCTATGCTCTTTCCAATGCAAGATCCAGTAAATGCAGTTGTCAAGTTGCAGTGGGTCATGTCAGGATGAGGCAAGCTTTGATGGTTAACCAGAAAAGTAATTTACCACTTAGTTCACTAAAAAATAGAGAATGAAGCATCAATAGTATCAGGCATCGTAGTTTGTTTATATACAAATTGTTGTTGTTAATTTGGTTTATTTGTGGGCCTCTTTAACATCATCATCAAGCGTCATCAGCGTCCCATTCAATTCAGCACTCGAGTCTTTTTCATGCCATAAATGTATGACACGGCTTTACTTCACTTCCGAGGGAAGTCAAACTTTGGATTTTTACGCTCGATCCTGGCAGATTTTGAACCCGCGATCTTGAGTTTAGAAGGCTATGTGTAAATGAAAACTAAATTATTCTTTGAAGAGATACAGTATATCATTCCCTTAAACAACGAACTAATTTATATTCCAATAAGCGTTTGTGTACACACCAGCCAATGAGGAATGCAAAGAACTTAAGGTATAGGTGACCTATGGAGTAAAATGAAAAATAAACACGTGAGACAATTATTGTATAGCATCGATCCCAGGCCCTCTTAGAAATAATATTTATATATATAATATACTCACCAAAAGAGTCACAGACATATGGTTTACAGGAATAAGAAGGCAAAAGGGAGGTTTTCCCCGAAAAGACAAGGATTGTGACCTTTAGAATAATAAGTTTTCCTTGTAATGTTACTTCAGGTCAACTAGAACTTGGAAAACAATCGGATATTGCACAAAACATGATTCCAGGAATTTGCAAAGGGACGAGTGATTCTTTTGTTAACAGTGTAGGGAAAGCTCAGGCCATAAATATCCAGATGAAATCATATAACCTCTGTTATGGCTTTCTTTTAAAATATTATTTATATCAAGAGTCTAATACTTAAGATTTTGTGCGGGCGGACTGGGATAAAATCTTACAAGATAGGCTATGATGAGTTAAACGATAGTAAATTAGCATAAAAGCCCACCAATAGGAAGATAGCTGTAGGAAGAGCAAATCACGTGACATTTAGAAAGACATTATGAATATATTTATAACGCCTAGACCGAGGGACAGGCGAATTAATAAAAGTAGTTGCAATGGTCTATAGAACACTTGTTTGTTGTTTGTTACTTGTTAATAGGTGCTGAAGTGAGTCGGAGAAGTTTAAGAAAAAGCGAAAGTGTTAATAAATGGTGAAAACTAGAACTACGAGTGTTATATTTCTTTTGTTTGTTTATCATCTCCTTTATCTGTGATAGTGCATCACCAAAAACGTTCAGCTAATAAATTGAGCTTATAGCCGAGGAAGAAACATTAGTAGATTGGGGTACTAAAAGGAGGTTAGACCAGTCACCCTTGAGATACCAGTCCATTTATAAAATTGATTACCACCTTATCCTCAACGAATCCAAGCCCAATCAACAGCTATAAAAAGAAATATATCACAACAATACCGCCGCACACACTGACTATTTTGAATTGAGCAAAATGTACAATATTTAAGATAAGAAAACTAGAAACCAATTTATATCACTTAAATTTGAAGTGGCAAAATAATAAAATGTGTACTTTTTACAGAATGGTTACTATTCAGCATTGAGAGGGTGTTAGGTATGTAGGGAATAATTCAGTGGGATTAAACCTAAAACATAAAGTAATAAGGAAATGAAGTAACAAAAACTTATGTGAATGATTCACATGAAAGTTCACAGTAGATCCGCCGTACAAAGCCACAAAATGAGGAAAAACGGCTTTAACTCGCAGAAACACAAATAACAACAAGTGAACATGACGAACGACCTTGCCTGAAACGGAGAAAATGAATCCTTTGACTTAATTCAATTTGGAACCGTGCCGATGGAACCCCTCAGCCTCGAGGGAAATCTGTGCCGGGCGTCTTGGAAAATTGTTGCCAATAGGGCTTTGATCTCGCAACGCTAATCAACGCCTCTCTCTACATTTGGACAACTGTGTTTTGGTACGCTAACCATTTGCGTTGTTTGCCAAGGTACAGCATGTGGAAATTTTCGGAATTCCAGCGTTAATATCATATTTAGAAATTAAATGAAGCTAAATGCAATATTAGGGATATGTTTAATTATACGCCGGGAATAATTGGATTATCCGTTCGTCAAAATGCCATACATTTGTTGTATTGCTAATTTTCTTCCTAAGAAAAAAATAACACTTATCCAAAAGGTTTTTGAGATTAAAACTTTGTTGATAATACCGCTAACTAGTTTTTAAATATTTGCTTATTACATTTTGACTTGCTATGAATACGAATAAGATAATCTAGTGACGTATGTGAAAAAAAATATTGAACTAAGAATCTTTCCCTTATTTTTACCCTACGAATGGCAAATTTGTACTGTTGTCTTACCGATTTTACAAATACACCTTAAATTTTATATGTACTGTATTCGTTTATATTTTTTTCTTATAATATACCCTTTCTCAAGGCTATGGCAAGAAGCTATACGCCATTAATACTTTAGCAGTTTATGAATGTATTAAGACAATATTAAACACAGATTTCTCAGCTTATAGCAGCAACCCTTATTTCTAAAATTTCAAAGTGAAAAGCTAAAGTTGAGATAGTAGTTTTAATAAGGTTCAGTTTTATTGATTAACCAAAGTGTAATTTGAAATGAAAAAGCAATACAAATTTAATGAGCTGTTCTTATTTCTGTCACATAAAAATAATAATGGTCACGGATAATATGTGAATGCTAATGCTAGTTTATTTGCTGGTTAGCTAATGGGGTTTGGAGCAGGAATTGGTTGGTGTGCGGTGGCGTAGCGTTGTTGACAACTGGGCTGATCGTGGTCTCGATGTCAGCTCCAATTCTGTTGAATTTGATCTCAGGGTCCACTGGAGTGTTTCGCGGATCAGTATAGATCCATGGGAACGAGAAATGTGTTGCCCAAAAGATACACCGGGTTGATTTGTTCAAATATTTTATTCACAAATAAAAATACTGGGTTTACTTCCTGACTGCTCGTCGCTGACTTCACTATTTACTTAGACTGACTTTAGAAATGATTTAGACTGATTGCTTTCGAATGACTCAGGCTACCTGCTTCCGTATATCTCTTTCGTGTGTTTCTCGTCTCAATGTGTCTCTGAATTCTGTACTCCAGTTTTTCTACCATATCGCCACGCCTTTCGCTGAATTAAATTCCCTCGTATATTATACTATTTCCGTGTTATATGTTCATCATTGGCTATCCTAAAAATATATATTTGTATATAAGTTCTCCTTATTCGTTGACTTTTATCCGATGACCATTGGCTAGAATTATTCTCTCCCCCTTGATCTACAATATCTTTCCACGAACCTGGATTTTCTAAGAACAGCCTGTCATAAATTTCGGCACTTTGCTTACATGCTGATTTCTATTGAAATGTCTTTTGCCTTCCTTAGTTTGTAGATTTCTAAATGTTCTCAGAGATAACGCACGTGTTTAGGGCTGTTTTCAATATCTTGTACCCCCGGCTTTCCTGTAATAAAACATTTTCGTCTGCGTTCTGACATTTTCATTTTCACTTAAATTATTGCTACGTCTGACTTTGTTCAAATATCGTCCCGTTACGGCCACGTGTTTTCCTACTGTGAACTCTTAAGTATTTCATGGGCAGAAGGTTCGTGAACTAACAACAGATAGTTTACCCTTTCTTCAGCCTTGTCTAAGGAGCGGTGAAGTGAACGAGGCGTCAGGTATACATCTCTGTCTCTTTCTAACATCTTTTACCACAAAATGTATACAAAACCCTTTTGTAAGGTACAATCACCTGTCAAATGGCATACACATAAGTACAAGTTACAAATTATTTCAATTTCTGTTATACCTATCTCTAAATTATTCCCTTATACCTATACATAACAATTACCCTTATCAAATCTAATGCCTTTATAAATATAACTCTGCAGCCTTTAGTTATTAAATTAATAAAGGCAGCCATTTTCCGGCTTCAGGTTACGCATTGGCGATATACAAAGTTGGGTGAAGTCATTGAAGGCATGGACTTATGAGCAGGATGTCTTTTGTTCCATTCCCACCAGAATCATCCACCCTGAACGAGGATGAATGAATTTATTATTATAAGGTCAGTATATATATTACAAATATATTTTAGACTTGGATCGTCGACCGTACAAGAAATGTGATAGAAAGAGGGAAAAGTGATAGCAAAATAATAATAATAATAATAATAATAATAATAATAATTCATCATGGGGAGAAAGGTATTGAAGGGGGGGCGGGCGCGCGCGCACACACACACACACACACACACACATATATATATATATATATATATATATATATATATATATATATGACTGAAAGCAACTTATATATATATATATATATATATATATATATATATTCTTCATAATCATGCTAGATGTTATGTTATAAACAGAAAATAGATTATTTCTAGCATCATGCACTTTAGCATGAAACTGAAATAATTGGCTTACACACCCCCCTAATACATATGGAAGAAATTAATCATTACCAAGTGATATGCATGTGTATTCATAATTGTAAAGGTAGTTTTATTCCAGATATAATTGTAGTATAGTATTGGTTCTATGAAAACATGTCTGAAAATTATAAGGCACCTAAGTTGTTTCTCTTCAAGCAAGCGACCATATCCTAAATATTGATAAACTGACCTGAACTGAGGGCAGAAAAACATGTTTTGTAAACAGATACACCCTCTGATACTTCCTGGTGGGGTGAAGGCCCTATCCTTGACCAGCTAAGTAAGTCTTTCAATTCTTATCTTAGGCAGAGAGTTCAGTGTTCAAGTTTGCTAAGTTTCCCGCGAGAGAGCATAGCATGAGTTTACTAGTTCAACATCATTGTAGTATCAGTGATATAAGTAAATAATCAAGCATACCATACCACAGTAATCGGAGTGTATGTTTGTAAAGTTTAAAACTTTTGAGCCGTGAACTCTTGCGTTAAAATCGAACTGTGCATCAGAAAAAGTGGCGCGGTGACTGATGATTTCGTTTTTTTTTTTTTTTTTGTTTTTTGTTTTTTTGAGCAGTGTTTACCGCCCGTTTTTACTACTGAGGCACCACAGGCGGTGAACACTGGTGATACACGAGATGTAATGGTAAATTGGGAAGTGATTATTTTTTAGGAAGGAATGTTTCCAGGCCTAAGTTTAGGATACCTCCCCGGCACTTGCCATTTATGAGAACTGAGGAAAACCTGGGAAAAACCTCAGTTAGGGAGGATGATCCTGACGGGATTGGAACCCCAGACCTTCCCCTTACGAGTCTGCGCCTTAACGACATCGGCCACCCGTGGCGGTGGTGACGTCGTAATGGAAATCTAAAGGTTATGCAAAAGTGACATATACAGCGTCCCAAATACTCCAGGCAGTAACCGAGTACTATCGCAACGCAATAAAGTGCAGCTCATCACGAAATACAACTAATCTATTCATTCCATCATCAACGTCCTGGTAATGTCCCTTTCCTTGTTATCCACGGATAACAAAAATTCCACCAAGACTGGCGTGACTGTAAGACAGCGGGTAATTATAGGCGAGGAAGAAGAAGATATATCCCTGAGGTAAGAGTATCTCATCAAGTAACCAATCCTAAATATCTAAGCATTAAAAATATTATCTTCTGCCAATTCTATTTAATTAAACGTTAATTAAAATAATTAATCCAGTAATCAATCACCACCATTATAAACGCTGCACGCAGCATTGATACTAGCAGTAAAACCGGACGTCAAACACTATTCAGCACACTATTAAAAACCGCCACGGGTGGCCGAGGTCGTTAAGGCGTGGACTCGTGAGCGGGAGGTCTGGGGTTCGAAACCCACCAGGACCGTTCTCCATGACTGGGGTTTTTCCAGGTTTTCCTCAGTCCTCATTAATGGCAAATGCTGGGGAGGTACCCTAAACTTAGGCGTGGAACATTTCCTTACTAAAAATAAATCCTTTCTCAATATATCATTGCATTTATGTATCATCAGTGTTCACAGCCTATGGTGCCTCAGTAGTAAAAGCGGGCGTTAAAACACTACTCAATAAAACGCACTATTAAAACGGCGCGACAGAGTGCAGAAGCGAGTTCGTTTACATTGGTTAGAGTTACTCTTTAAAACTGCATCACAAATGTGTTGAGGATGAGGAAGAAGACTGTGGCCGCTCCCACAGTCACAGAAAAATTTGAGAAGCTGAGCTGAAGGGGCACGTAATAGTATGAAAAGTAGTGCTAAAACATATCAACATACTGGAGAGATTCCAGCGCGCTACATCACTGCTGTACTTTTCACACATCAATCCAAACATGGGCATTTTGTTCTTGTGTGTGTGTGTGTACATAATGGAGAAAAGGTTTCCTACTATGTCGCTAAACAAGGTGGGGACATATAGTTTGGGGGTTATGTTTTGAAAATGAGATTGGTGATATTGTGAAAATTGAAGTCAAGATAAATAGATCAGAAGCAATATGGATTGCATCTAGTAGAGATTTTTTTTTATAATTAGATTTTTTATAATTTTTTATTTTAGACTGTAATTCTATATTATTTTTATGAGACAAAGTGGAGATTGGTATTCAGAGAGTGAATAAAAAGTTTAGATCACCTCTTGGAAATTAGCCAACAAGTATTTTAGGGTATAGGAATGTAACACCTCCAAGGGCCAAGACAATTATTAACGCCAAAGATGGATACTTTGATGAAAAGAAACTTTAAATTGTATTACTTATAATGAATATATTTTTCCAATAGCTAGCAATATATCTGTGCTGATTATATGGTTTTTTTATTTATATTTTGTGTTCCATCTATGAATTATAGAAATTTATATGATGTGTTGATATTAATTAATGGTAGTGCAGGCGTGCTCAAAAACACATATACTTCCCAAATAAATACATCAAATAAATGTCGGCTCTGGTGGTGTACTAGTAAACATGCTTGCCATCTAAACCCAAGATCGCGGCTTCAAACCCGGCCAGGACCGATGGATTTTTTCGGGCGTACAAATCCTAAGTATGGTTTCCTTCGGAAGGGAAGTAAAGTCGTGGGTCCCGGCCGTTTCACGCCCTGAATTGAATGGGACGCTGATGACCTGAGATGTTAAAGATATGTCCATAAATAAAACAAATCAACAACAAAATCAACCAATCTTGAAATAAGATTAGAATGCATTAAAAATCCATGTACACGAATTTTTTTAATCTTTAAGTTAGAGATACGATGCGTCTGTTCTGTACTGCAGCATAAGTTTTTAACATATAAAAGTAATAGATTTGTTGCGGAGCAAACCTGAAACAGGAAAATACACTGATTTTATAACGCATAATGTTATGCTTAATTAGCGATTTTCATCTTTGCTGCATTATTTTGTGGTTTCACGCAACCATCAAATAAAGACGAAGAAACACATTAAATTTTAAAATTTTGATTCAGAAGTAAATCCCAACGTTTTTATTTTCCTTCGTAATATCAGGAAAATCAATACACCATAGTTGTTTAGCTTATATTTTGACAATCTCAAGGTACTATAGGAAAAAGCTCTAGAAATCCTCATCTGCATGCTGATTAAGGGGTCGATTATTGCAGGTAAGAGAAAACCTAATCTGGTACTTTATTTGACTAGCGGCCGTTAAGTCGATATTGGTGGTGTAGTGGTAATCATACTTGACTCCTACACTTACATTCGGCCAGCGTCCATCGGCGTAAAAATCCTAAGTATGGATTCTTCCGGAAGGTAAGTAAAGCAGTAGGTCCCATGTCGTAGATTCATGGCATGTAAAAGAACCTCAAGCATGAAAGACGAGGCATCTGAGGAAAATTTGTCAGCCGTTTCATGCCCTGATTTGAATGGGACGCTGATGACCTGAGATGTTAAAGAGTGTCCGTAAATAAACCAAATCAACAGCAATTAGCGTCTGTTAACATGCGCAAAAACATTTTCTGTAAACTATTATGGACTTGTAATACTATATTTTTTTAATAAATGTCCGCAGCTGATAAATGCATGCGTCTTAAAACACTAGCCATACACTGCAAAACAGAAAACAGCCATTTGAATCACACACGCACAAATATGCTACTACCCATTGAATGTGATGTGATGTGATGTGATGAATCCTAAATAATTCTGAGTACAAGTACTAAAAACGTGTTTTAAGTTGAAAAAAAAAATATAATAAAAATTATATTAATCGTAATAAATATATAACGATCTCTCACTTATCTAAATGATTTAGGTGCCGCGTGTCAACCTTCAACCGATTGGTCTATAAATAAATAGGGCAACTGAATAACGAAACAACACTCTGAAAACATTAGCTACTTTCATGATTGGATTTTTCATGGATATTTGACGGATAGTGATAAAAAGAACGACTAGTAAACAATACAATTTATTTACGCAGAGAAGTCCCTTACACTACATGACTCGCTTGACCTTTGCACAAACCACGCATTAGTTTCGCGTCGGCTTCTCCCGCACTTGAAACGGCATGCCTGGTTTTAATAGCAATTCCATTTGTGGATAAGCCGCACTCTGTTTGGAGCTTTTGTTTTCCCTTGCATGCAAAACACGTTTGTGCGCTGTTATACCGTGAATTGGTCAATATAATTTTACCCTTAGTCCCCTTGGTCCTAGAGAATTCCTGGATAATGCCCCAAATTCCAACACTTTTTAACCATTCACGAGGCATTTACAGTGTGTTCAGAGTTACGTTGTCACCCTTTGTAGTCAAATGCAAAAGACATGTCTCTGTAAATTTCTTTTTGTGCAGTATATAATGCAAATATTTGTCTGAAGACTTTCTGAAAACTAACTTGCTACTTCAGATGTTCAAAACATTTCATCATAACCTAGTTATTGGAAATATTCTAACTGGATTTTATTATAGATAATACAATAAAAATATTTCATTAAAACATTTATATTTATCAAGTTTAGGTCCCAATATTAGAGATAGCTAAAACATAAACCAAAAAAACGAGTTACTACTTGTGCGAAGGAGTACTTAACTATTATTAAGAAGCATGGAGGGGGCCAGTATAACTCAAGTTGAAGTTAAGCATCACACCAATTATTATTGGCATGATCATACCTATAGTTTCACTTAGTAAGTCACACGGGACCTATACTTTTTGCAATTTTTAGGAGTTGATAGCATAGTTATAAGTATTTAACTTGTTGATGTTTCGATATAGTTATTGTGTCAGAAAAGGCTTCAAAATGATCGTTCTTACCTTGTCTTTCTGATTCTATCCCTAAACTCACTCGACTTTAACCTAATCCGCAAATAGATTTATTGTTTAGGAAGGAAATTATAGAAGAGTACACAAAGAATTTTAGAACCAGTAAAAAAGAAAGTTGCTGGGATAATGAAGCTCTAATATATATATTAACAATAATTAGAAAAACAGAAAAGGATAAAACACCAAAACGCTAAAAAAAAGTCACTAATTAGTAATAGGTATATCTTGTATGGCAAAAGACAAGTGAAATGTCATAACATTACCTTGGATAGATGTCATAGTATAAGTATTAAATAAAAAAATTAATGATAACAATAAATTGTATTAAAAACACAGAGAAAGTAACAAATAAAATAAAATGCATAATGGATAAATAATAAAGAAGTCGACAGCAAAACGCCAAAAGCAAATTTAAATTAATAAGCCAAGTTTAAAGTAACAACAGAGGTGGAAACATTATAAATGAAAAATAATGTAACACTATTAACAATATAACTAAAGTAACAATAACTAGAAAAGCAGGGGAAAAAAACTTAAAAAAACGTCACAGATAAGTGTATACACACACACACTAGTGTGTGACACGGTTAAAAATCAAATTAACACTAACATACTGTCTGTCCAGGTGCACTAGTGGTAACCATGCTTACCTCTTAGACCCAATATCGAGGGTTCATGCCGCCAGGATCGATGGATTTTTTTTTTTTCGGACGTAAAAATCGTAACTGTGGCTTCCTTCGGAAGGGAAGTAAATCCGCAAGTCCCATGTCGTACATTTACGGCACGAAAACCAGAAAGAACAGGCCTCTGAGTAAAATTGATCCACGTATCACGTCCTGAATTGAATGGCACGCCGTAAATAAAGCAACTCAACACTGTAAAACACTGCTAAAACACGATATTTTCAGCTGCTGCACCGGCTCTTGTTCGCGACGCGAGACTATGCAGGCTAAGGCAGGCGGTACACTTCTGCAACTAGTATACCGTGAAAGTTTCTCGGAGGGCTCGCAGAGTATCCAACATATGCGATAACTGTTTGTCTGTGAGGGAAAAATTAGTGGGAAAACCTTATGTAGAACTATGACCGCCATCTCTCTCGCTCTGAGTGTACTAGTTGGGGAATATGGAGGTAGGGCATCTATGAGGACTTAGGAGAAACATGAATCAAAAGCAGAATAGTGAAGGCTGACAGAGGCTACAGGCAGATTAGAGCGGGTTTTAATTGAGCGTCTATGGTTATTCATTCTAAGGGATACTGCAGTAGAGATTGATGCAATAGAAAGAGCAGGAAAAATCTTTCTCTCACTGGCAACCAGTTGTTTTAGCCTCGGCTAAGCTGCGAGCCCTCTTAGTAACTTAGACGGCTTACTAGCTGCAGAAGTGTGTCGCCTGCCTCAGTTTTCAGTCTCGTAGAGCATAGAGTTCCTTTAGTTTTTAATTGTTTGTTGTATTATATTTGTTCTATTTTTTCTTTATTTTTATCTTTAATTTTGTGATTATTTTTTACTTATTTAAGAGGTATATATTCGTTTTTAATTTAGTATTTTTTAATATGTACAACAAGAATTTTAAAGAACTGTTAGGTCTCCACAGAAATTTTTCGCACTTCTTTCTATATGTGATAATAGTCACTTTTAGAATATATATAACGAAAAATGAAAATTAATGTAACATTATTAACAATGCACTAAAATAACAATAACTATAAAATAGAAAACGATATGCGGTTACTAATTTATGACCTTTTCTTAGTGTTTTATTATTATTATTATTATTATTATTATTATTATTATTATTATTATTTACAGAAGGTGATCATTATTACAGGCACATTACCCTTATGATAAGCACCCAAGTTTCATTTTCTTCAAGTTGTTGGATGAGTAAATATTTTAAAAAAAAATTCTTGTGAATGAAATTGTTTATATCCTCCTGATATATCACCCATATATGCCTCCGGTCTTCCATAACCTCCCCTTCCACAAGAGCGATGTTTTCAGGAGTGAGCACCCCCAAGGGCCTACCTCCACAATCTTTGTCTTCAATGCTTTCTCGACCCATTTGAAAAAGCTTGGCTCATTCTTTTACGGTAGAATATGAGAGGGATGCTTCCCCATATACACCAGCCAATCGTTGTTTAATTTCATTTGGAGTAAGTCCTTCTTTTGTGAAGAATTTAATAACAGCTGGATACTCCATTTTGAACATGTGACAATCTTCTACACATGTACTTCTTTATGCAACTATATCTGAACAACTGAACACAGCGGAGAGGAAGTCACAGCTGCAATTATTTTCTTAACAGATAAGGCATGGCATCAGATAAGGCTTTTGTGAAAGCGATAATCTTTATCGGCGGGGCTGGTAACTTATGGACCTACCCTCATACATTAAAATAGAATCCCAGGATTATGGCCTAGGAAGAGTTCTTCACCAAGAGAGAAATTGCAATATAGGATCATTAAATGTACGATTTTCAAAAGTATATGCTATTATATACATAGTGTGTATCTGTTTTTATAAATAATTATTCACATTTTTGAAAATACATAATCAATAGGACTAAAAAAATTGCTATTGTCAAAAATGAACTCATGATCTGATCACCATATATGAAAACTCTCAAACATTTGTAGGTGCTAAGTGTAAATTAATTATAATAGCAGCACCAGGAACAGGCTTTAGGCCTAATCCATGTAAGTTGATGATAATTATAATCAGAAAATAAACGCTTTGCAAATTGGTTGGTAACACCAAATATAACAACTACGATAATGAAAGTGTAACAATGTGCACAAACAAAACTAATGTATCTAACAGAAGTGATATATCAATAAATAACCAGCATCTGGAGTAAATATTAGCTCACACCAATCATTGAATCAAGCAAATATAATTCAAAAGTTGAAATATTTACTTATGCACTATCACTATAGCTGCACAAAAATATAAAATAAAAACGCAAGGAAAATTTGAAGTTGGAGTTTAAACTAAGAAATGCTCTAGAACAGGGGCTCTCATCTTTTTTCAGGGACGAGTCAATACAATCATAGAAGGATATTTGATGCATTAGTAAGCAATTTTATGACGGAAATCCGTGATTTTATGGCCAAATTGGCATTTCTTTACATTTATAGCAATAATATGATTTATTTAGTTCTTTCTTGTATGTAGTATTTATTAGATATTTATTGGTGAAAAAAAACTATTCAATTAATTACTATTCAATAGATTGTTCTGTGAAATGTCTTTAAATATTTTTAAGGTTAAATATTGTGAAAGAATATATAAAAAATCGACAAACATATACAGAAGTTGCCAAAATATATATACACACTTGAAGCAAAGAAAAAACTGTGTTAACATAACAAAACTGAATTCACACAAACAGAAAATGATGAGCACTAATCTACACTTCCCAGTACGTTGAACTACTGATTGAGCAACGTTTGCGAAAGTGTTCTCAGCGATTGCAGCACATGCCGTTTCAATTTCTTCCCGAAGTATTATCAGTGTAGCTGGTTTTGCTACGGCATACAACACACTTAAGAGTTCCCCAGAACGCGGTGGAAATTTAATCGCACCTCTTCGTCCTATCCAGTGTCTTGGAAGATTGTCATCAAGGTACGCACGTACATCTCGGTGGTAATGTCATGGTGTACCATCCTGTTGGAAGTAAAACTCTTCATTTCCATAGAGTGTATGAATGAACATCATACATCATATGATCTTGGCTTCATTTGTTCATTGTACCTGTCAGTAGCAATTCTATCATAATGTATGTGAGTGACATCTGTTTGCAGAACATCATACTACAAATTACTGCTACTTTTCGGTCCAACTTTGAAATATATTAAATAAATATCTGCTCTAAAAGTGTGTATACATATTTAGCACCCTGGATATTCCTGATATTGGTACTCCAGGATTCAGACTTACAACCACTAAAAGTATTTAACTAAGTTCTGAGTCACATCTTTGTTTCAGTGCGAAGTTTGTGCTTGTTCAACTAAACACAGTTCTTAAATGTTTGGTTTCAACTGATTTAATTTTATTTTTAAATCGGAACAACACTCCTCTTATTTCTGTACTTATTATTTTATATAATTAGAGAAGAATATCCTCATTCACAAAGGTAAGTAGTCACAAAACTATTAAAAAAATTTACAGCTTTTCCTAAGATAATTGTATATTCGGTTTTTATTTAATTATTTTTTACCATAAGTCTGTTAAATCGATCTTCTTGATCATTTACCTGAGACTCCATCACATGATAGTTCGATCAATTGGTTTCTCTCGGAAGGAGTTAAAAGTTTCTGGTAAAGTGTCAGCTATAGAAAACGAGAATATTCTGAACTCAGGTATTCAGAGAAGTACACATTGAAATCTGAGATGAGACTCCCAAGGTGCTTCTTAATATTCACTGCCTGTTCACAATGAAGAGGAATTTTGTTTTTACTTGATAAAGCATCCAAAAATGGAAAGGAATATGTCCCAATATTGATTTCTGTTATCCTGTAGTTTTATTTTTTCATAAGAGCCGCCATTTTATCCTGTACCAAGAACATGAAATAAGCGCACCCTGCAGGTTCTTGTTCAGCTGGCTCAGGTAGCAAAATAAATCTGCCAGTAAGTCAGTCCAGCAAGCAAGGGATATAATGGTAGTCTGAGAGAAAAATCTGCACTTCTGAACAAGTTCAAACACGCATTTCCACTCGATAGCTACCTAACTTCAGTGTGAAGTAAAACAGAATGATTTTCATTCATCACACAATATGCAAAATACTCGCGAATTAATAGCTCTGGACTTGATGAAGTTGACAAATGTAACACTTTCATTTAAAACTGCCTTTAGAGCAAGAGGCACCGTTCTTGTGGCTAAAGCCCCGTGATGAATACTGTAGTTCACAAATGTTGTCGATAGGATTATTTCTTTATCTCTACAACAGCGCCACTGTGTTTCCCAGTCATTTTACGGCTCATCAGAACAAACACCAACATATTTATTCCATTCTATATTATTAATTTTCATAAACTGTTCTAATTTTGAAGATATTTTATTTTCGCTTGTGATTCACAAAACAAGAATTCTTCCTTTGCCGTTACCCCATCTATAAATCTTACCTAAGTAAGTAAGATGGGCTATGTTCATGTTTTATCCAATTGTATGCAAAAAATTTGATTAGCGCGATTTTTTCCTACTAAATGCAGTTTAACATTTGTAGACAAATCTAAACCTTTTCGGGATATGGTGTCATTGAATGATGGAATCACTTTAAGTTGTTTTGCTGTCTTGTTCCCCAACGTTATTTTAACCATATCTATAGCTGCTGGTAATATTAATGACTCTCAGATCGCGTGAATTTCCCGCCTTAGTTACTCTTATAACGGACTTCTTAAGATAACTCCAGAGTCTTCATGTAAGGTCCTGTAAACGAGGCCTCCCCCCTTTTCTGAAAATATTCCAACTGTTTGTGTCCCAAATAATCCTGTTGGTGTCAAAATGTCCTTTCACAGGGAAGAATTCATTGAATGATTTGAAGATGTTTCATGACAAATCTAACACTGCGGTATTGGGGTGTTTCCTCTCCAATATAGGTGATAAATGGCTTATATTGTACTTACCTATTGCTTATGTAGTTTTTCTTTCCTTGTACAATGATGTCCTCTATTGGATGCTTAGTATTGTAAGTAGTGGCTTCTAGTAAAATGAAATTATTTATCCTGCTTACACTGATTTCTCTCTTTGACCTTTTCGAGCAGATGTCTTTAATTAACCACTTATTCATGTTCTGAATCTGACTAAAATTACACATAAATCTGACAATATAAAAAATAAAATTTAGCATTCACAACAATCATGTAGCTTCACTGCTTTCTTAGCCCGACATGCGTCTTGCAGCAGATCGCCACGGGTGGTCGAGGTAATTAGGGCGCGTGAACGGGAGGTCTGGGGTTCGAATCCCACCAGGACCGTCCTCCCTGATTGGGTTTTTTTCAGATTTTCCTCAGTCCTCATAACTGGCAAATGCCGGGAGGTACCCTAAACTTAGGTCTGGAACGTTTCCTTCCTAAAAAAAAATCCTTTCCCAATTTATCATTTCATCTCATGTACCATTAGTGTCGTGGTGCCTCAGTAGTAAAAACGGGCGTTAAACAACTCAGTCTTGCAGCAAAAAAACGACCAAATTGCATTCCATTGTTGTCTAATCAAATATATTCCAGTTGCACTCTGCCACTGTTGTAGGATTAAAATTGAGCTTCCGTATTACTTTTATACCGTGTCATACTAAAGTTTTTTATAATAATGTATACCCTGTTGTTTATGTTTAGCTGCAGTAGAACTGTCAAATATTTGTTTGTGAAACAAATGCTAATTTATCTTATTTGCTAAAATTTTTACGTACCACCTGGAAGTAGCTCACCTACCATCAATGGTACGCGTGCCACACGTTGAGAATCTCTGTTCTAGACAATATATATAGCGCCACAAAACAAAAACAAAAAGGGAAGGAAATGAAAAATGAAAGAAAAGTAAATAGTGAAGCAATCGTAAAAATGAATAAAGAGGGGGAAAATGAGAAAACTACATATGAACGATGATGCAGGAGAAAATTCTGCAATTCAGAAATGATTCAAGACTATTTCATATCACAGCTTACTTTACTAGAAGCTCTTTGAAATTTGTTTCTATTGATTATAAGTAATGAATATAACAATGCACAATTCTCACAAGTTTTAATCGCCGATGTGAGGTTGATAATTTTCCCTCTTCTTTCCCTCTTTATCTTCTTTTATTTTGTCTGCATTTACTGTGTTTGCTTCTATTTTCATTTTATTTATTTTAGGTTTATTATACGTTGGTGTCATTTTCTAATTCAGTTTTTTTTTCATAGGCTTATAATTTTGGAATTATTAACATAAGCTTTGTAGGTATCTATAATTTCGAAATAAATCATATACATTCTAGACATTAATACCTCCAATAAAATATTTAATAACAGTGTTTTAAAATATATTTATTTATTTTGTAACAAGTGACGTTTCGAAAATAGCATATCTTCTAAAATTATAAAAATAAAATACTTTATTGAATAAATACTCAAATATTTTTTTTTAAAACATTGCATAAAATATTTATAAATGCTAATCATATTCCATTGATACCGTTAATCATTAGTTTTAAAGACTCAAAAATGGAAATGTGAAGAATTTTTGCATATAGCATGAGGATTAATATAATGTACGAAACGTTTCTTCCATTTCTGTATAAAATTAAAAGAGAAAAGTAATTAAGAGGCACAAATCTAAATACATAGTAACTTCTCTGAAAATATCATCAAAATAATGCCAAAATAAAATAGGGCTTAATTGAAAAATAACATATTATAAATTGAAATAATAAACAAAAATGATGAATGATAAAACCGAAACGTTTCTGAAAAGCTGTTATTAATAAGACGAAGGAGAAAATCTACCTGTGTATAGCTACTAAGTATCAGAAGAAATCGTTCTAAAAATTGGGTTCTTAAAAGGACATGTTCAGAACAGGTCACCCATCATTGCATTTCATACCGTTACTCTAGCGGCAGTAGTTCACGGCGATTATCTTCCTACATCTTTGTGTGTGTAAAGCCCTCACGGCGACATCCTGGTCATGTTTGAGTTCCCCTACAAGTATTTAGTTTGCCACACTGCCCTCAACACGCTCAAATGAACTGTGATGGTTGTCAGGAAAGCGCGTCCTATAAGTGGCACCATTACTTGAGCCCCAGGCCGAAGATCAGCTCTCTCATTAACAAGTACATTAAGCACGCTAGACCTACGGCGATGGGGGTATAAGAGATTGTATCGAACATGCAAATGGGCGGAAGAAACCACTTTGCAGTCCAGTTGGCCAATTCACTCTCAGTAGTGACTAAGATTATGTCACTGTTGGTCATACGCCTTAAAACTCAAATTTAGCCACTTTGAAGGCAACAAAGTTAGATGATATACAGAATAAATGACCGTTTCAGATAAAACGTTTCAGGCGAATTTATCTCAAAAAGGCTCCCTTACAAAAATATCAAAAGATATCATTCGTTCTACTTCTATTTCTTTATCCGATCTAAACAATATTAATTCCAATGTATTTATATATTACAGTACGTGAAAGGTAATGATTAGTTAATTTTTTCGCATGTCAATAACCAAAAAGTAACAAAAAATAGTGTTTCCCTGGTGGTGGTAGTGGTGGTGCACATTTTATTGTACAGTTTTTAAAATAAATGCAAATAAATACAACTTTCGCATGGGTCTTAGGCCATACATGCTAATATCGTCATTGTAATAATCAAAAGTTCACACATACATGCATACATACATACATACATACATACATACATACATACATACATACATACATACATACATACATACATACACGTCCATATATTTAAATAACACGTTATCTATGAGAAATTTTATATACAAATACATAAACATGAATGGAACGCTTACCCTTGAGCCCCCCTTTCATTTACGCACACCCCCTCTCCAACTACCCCCTCTTCATTATAGCCATTAACCTTCATTGTCGGATCTTCGCTAGAAACATTCCCAACTTGTGTATCTCGCATGCACCAACACTCCCCTGTGGATGTTCAAACTTCTATTGGAATTAAAAAATTGCGGTGGTAAATGTTCGCTAGAAATCATCCCATAAAATTATAGTCTTGATTTCCTTTCCATTTGGCATATAAAACTTCGAACTGGTACCTTAAATATCTATTATACTATTAATGATATAGCCAAACTGTTTATGCCAGATTTAATTAAAATAAACTCCACTAAATATAGCTGGAAATCTTATAACAATTGGCAAAAAATATTGCTTTCTGTAGGGGGTGCTCAGACTAAAAAATGAAATAATGTTAACGCAAGCATTCCCATCTAGGCTTACGGTCAGTTTTATTGTTTATTTATTTTCAATCCAAAACAATAGTAATTAGGTATGGTACATTTTATTTTCAAGGTATTTCATGGTTATAAATTTCATTTCTTTAATATTTTTTGGGGGGGGGTAGTGTTTAACGCCCGTTTTTACTACTGAGGCACCACAGGCGTTGGAAACTGATGATAAATGAGATGAAATGATATATTGGGAAAGGATTTATTTTTTAAGGAAGGAATCATTTCAGGCCTAAGTTTAGAGTACCTCCCCGGCATTTGCCAGTTATGAGGACTGGGAAAAATCTGGAAAAAAAAAAAACAGTCAGGGAAGATGGTCCTAGTGGGATTTGCGGAGGTAATTAAGGAGTGGACATGTTGGGCGTCCTATGCGGAGGTAATTTTTTTAGTTGAGGGTCATATACTGAGGTAAATTTAGTTGTTAGTTGAGCGTCATATACTGAGGTAAATTTAGTTGTTGTAGACACGTTGTGACGTCGTATGCGGTGGCAATTATATTTTGTTATGTGCCCTCAGCAACGATGATTAATTTATGGATTATGAGATGAAATAGATGAAAAGTTATCGGTTTAGGGTGGTCGGCAACTGTAGAAATCTTCTTAATGTTCCTCTTGCTCCTTGCTACCGTCTGCTCCGGCTTTATGAAACATCAAAATGGGGATTTTTGGAAGGTAAGAAAACCAATTCACGGGTAGAAGAAAATTCTAATAGGCCTATGTCCCGTGGACAAGTTTGAAAAACAATCAGTTCGTTGCAGGAAAAAGTTTTATTAAAGTCCGTCCTACACTCAGGGTTAAAGTTAATTTTAAATATTGTTCTATTGCAATAAGGAACTTTGATTACCGCCACAATTCTCAACTCGCAAGCTGCCCACAGAACTGTACACAACTCCACTACCCTCAAAACTCTCACGACTCAACTGCCTCCAAAAACTGTCACAAACTGCCCACAGACTGCCCCAATTCTCCGTAATCGGAAAGTTTTATGTCTTGGCGATCGATCGGTTTTTGACGACGCTTCCTAACTTTAGTTCAACTATTTAAAATATTATGCTAGTTGCTATTGGCTGTAGTGTATGAATTTGTATTACGCAATCTTCTGGTTGGTATATTTTTCGCGGTCCCTCTGGCTAGAGGTGGGGTGATAGCTTCTATTTGCGCGAAAAATATACCGTAACGGTATTCCGTTTCTTGATTACCAGAAGTTTGCGTAACAGCATTTCTTGAGGGTGAAAAATCGAAGTTCCTTTGTGCAAGTTACAACTAACGGTACCTAGCTAGTTTCATGGTCACAGTAGATCTTGCAGGAAAGAGGGTATCTGCATTTATGGCCTTCTTCCGCTCTTCCTGCAGATAAAAGATTTTGGTGCTCGTCATACTGACAGCCTGGTATAATTTTAGAAGGGGCAAATTTTCAACTTCTCACTTAAAATGTTATACTAACCATTTTTAATATTACTTTAATATTCATATAATTGTATATTCACCTAGTTAAGGTGAAAACCTGGGAATGTACGTTTCGAACCCCAGACCTCCCGCTCACGGGTCCGCGCCTTTTCATTAATATGAGCGCTTATTATTCTTGGTGTCTATAAGTAGATACCTATAAAATCCTTATGAATAATGAAGGTCCCCCTTATAATTTCCCTAAGAATTCTAAAGGGAATTTATTTTTGAAGCAAATATTAACTGTAAGAAATATGACATCCAGAACCTTGCTAATTTGAATGCGAGGCACGATGGCTTCTGCCGTGTGTATGTAATATTTTACCACATAATGCGAGTTCAGCTGCGTGAATATACATGCCTCTAGGAGATAGAGCAAGCACACATGGGTTCACCTGGCCCTCAGCAGCATGGAGGGGGAGGATAGGTAGCAGGTGTAAGCGACTGCTGTTACACATGCTAGGAGCCATGTTCTTTTAAACCTTTCGATCACAATGATAAAATTTTACAAAATGGTCACCATGTATTATAATGAAGCCATTATACCTTGACCTTACAGATCACATTCCTGTTGGATATGAGTAATAACATTTGAGGAATTTCGTTTCAAAAAGTGGTTTGTCTATCCGTGGACAAAATTTTGTTTAATGTGATTTCTTACTCTCAGTAATGTCTTGCATAGTAAAGAAAAAAGTGGTAACATGACATTCACTGTTGTCTCTGGCTCTTTGAGGATAACCCTTACCAGTTATATTTTCCCATCATGCATTAGTAAATAGATAATATATTTTGCTTCCCCTACAGTCATTTAAAGCATGTATGTTAAGTAGTTATTTATATATTTCATTTATAGTAAACATATGTAACTATTCTCTCACGACCAAAGTGTTGGAAATTTGGCAGCCCTATGTATTAATTACTGAACGGTAAAGAGAAATAACCAAATTAAAACTAAATTGAACGAGGTTTCTTTTTGTTTTATTTACGGACGCTCTTTAACATCTCAGGTCATCAGCGTCCCATTCAATTCGGGGAGTGAAACGGCCGATAAATTTTGCTCAGAGACCTCTTCTTTCAGGCTTGAGGTTCTTTATCTTGCCGTAAATCTACAACACGGGACCAACAGCTTTACTTCCCTTCCGAAGGACTTAGGATTTTTACGCCCAAAAAAAGCCATCGATCCTGGCCGGTTTGAACCCGCGATCTTGGGTTTAGAAGGCAAGTATGGTTATCACTACACCATCAGGACCAACTCGAACGAGTTAAATTATAATTCTTTGTTTCGTTAACGCACAGATTTATCAAAAACTGAAAATAAATAAATAAATAAATAAAAAACGGCCTTAAGGAGGAAGTCTATAGACCAATTACACAATAATTTACAGTGATCTCAAATATAATTTGCTCCTTCACATCCAGCACAGGCATATGGCCCCATATTTTACCCACTCTTCTCCTTGATTATCTTTCCAACATGTTCCATTACAGAAAAAACACTCAGAGTCCTCCTCGTTTGGCGACAGTTCTCGAGCTCACTACTGTCAGTAGCAATGGACACATGATCATCAGAAAATTCGTCATATTTATCACGAAGTGTTCTTTTCTTTCTTCCTCTTGCATTTTTCGCCTTATTCTGTACATTAGGAAATGATGTTTGAGCGGGTGTATCTTTCGTAGTCCTGCGTTTCTTCTGCCCATCTGCTAAATTCCTTTTATATGAGGAAGCAGTAATAAGGGCTGCTGTAGATGCCTTCCAACCACGTTTGAGATCTTCTTGGACTGAAGAACAGAACATACATGTTCTGGAGAAATATACCCGTTTAACACCTGAAGTGGGAGGAACATTAAGACTGACATCAGCAGGCGTCTCAACTTGCTCAGCAACCCCATCATACGAGCGTCTTTTCTAGGGAAACCATAATATTTACTTCCCATAACAAGCAAATACTTGACGAGCTTTTCTTCTAACCCAGCAGTTCTCCTACCTCACTTCTTAGATGCCACATTCTCTGGAGATGTATCCGTTTCTGAAACCAAACGCCTTAAAGTAATCTTAGGAACTGAAAACTCCCGAACCGCTTTTTTAAATCTCATTTTTTTGTCCCTGGCGGCTTTTAGATATCTTGGGTCTCTACAGTAGCTTTTCGTCATTAAGTTAAAATAGTACACAAAGCAGTTTATAAGCATAGGTACACGTAATATGGCAATGTATCAATCTGATACAAGATGCTTTCAACTGTTCAAAATCCTATTAAAAAGCACTTGAGCTGTATTTGGTTTGCTTTTGTTTATTTACGGACACTCTTGAACAACTCAGGTCATCAACGTTCCATTCAATTCAAGGCATGAAACGGCTGGCAAATTTTGCTCAGAGATCTCTTCTTTCAGGCTTGAGGTTCTTTATCGTGCCGTAAATGTACGACACGGGACCCACGGCTTTACTTCCCTTCCGAAGGAAGCCATATTTTAGGATTTTTACACCCGAAAATATCCATCAGTCCTGATCGGGTTCGAACCCGCGATTTTGGGTTTAGGAGGAAAGTATAGTTACCACTACACCACTAGAACCGATACTTGATTTGTAAGAGTGAAGTAAGGAAAAAGGGCAGAATATATTACAAATGTAAGCAATGGAAGCCATGAATGTACTCCAAAACAAGGTACAGTTGTATCGTTATGATGCAAGGACAAAAGCTAACCTATTTTTGATTTTTCTTCAATGCCACTTCGAACTTGTGAGATACCCCCCCCCCCCCCAGCCGAGAGAGTGTAAAAGAGGTTGAGATGCTTCAAAAGCGGTACTGAATTTCCCAATAATATATATATGTATATATGTATGTATATATATATGTATATATGTATGTGTATATATATATAATAGTGTTTTAAGAGCCGTTTATATTTCTGGGGCACCACAGGGTGGGCACTTGGGAAAGGATTTGTTTTGAAACACCGAGGTGATGGTATGATAATTCGGTCGAATGGGTTCAGAAATTTTTAAGGCATAGGTTTCCCAGACATTCCCATTAAGGCCTAAAGGAAAATGCGCGAAATAACCACGGTGACCAATTCCAGGTTCGCCTACCACGGTGATCATTTTCTAACTATTACTTTAAGTTTAATTTGCGTTTTCCAATTCTTCATGCATTTAATGAATATTATGTTTTTGAAGAACATTGATTCGAGGCAATGCAAAGGGAGAAGCCACGAGAAAACTTTCAGTCATGCCCTGGGTGTGAAGGACTAAGAACTCAAAATATTATGTTTTAATTATACAGAGTAAAGTGGTAAAACTTACCTATCCTATTCGTAGTTGGTGTACATCTAACAAATTAGGGTTTTTTTTAACGGAGTTTAATTTAAATAACACACCACAATAAGTAAATTAACAATACTTCTTTCTTTTTTCTCACCCTCAGACCATTAAATTTCATTATTTTTGTACCGAGGAGAAAGTAATTAAATTGTATTTGCTGCCTGAAAAAAAAAAAGCCAAGAAACTATCTGGAGTGAACTAGCATGAAACAAAAGTGTAGCATTTCCATCACCCCCGTCGTCTTTTATATGGCTATTAGTGTAATGTTTGTAGTCATAAAGTGTACCAGATTTTGTTGTTGATTTGGTTTATTTACGGACGCTCTTTAACATCTCAGATCTCAGGTCATCAGCGTCTCATTCAATTCTGGGAGTGAAACGGCCGAAAAATTTTGCTCAGAGACCTCTTCTTTCAGGCTTGAGGTTCTTTTTAGTACCGTAAATGTACGACACGGGACCCACGGCTTTACTTCCCTTCCGAAGGGAGCCACACTTGGGATTTTTACGCCCGAAAAAATCCATCGATCCTGGCCGGGTTTGAACCCGCGAGCTTGGGTTCAGAAAGCAAGTATGGTTACCATCACACCACCAGGACCGACAAATTGTATCAGAGGAATGAAGTAATCATGTGATATTAGGTATTCAGAGATCGAACACCGCCACGTGGCCGAGGTCGTTAAGGCGTGGACTCGTGAGCGGGAAGTGTGGGGGTCGAATCCCACCAGGACCGTCCTCTTTGACTGAGGTTTTTTCCAGGTTTTCCTCAGCTCTCATAAATGGCAAATGCTGGGGAGGTACCCTAAACTTAGGCCTGGAACGTTTCTTTCCTTAAAAAATTATTTTCCAATATATTATTTCATCTCATATATCATCAGTGTTCACCGCCTTGGTGCCTCAGTAGTAAAAAAGGGCGTTAAACACCATCAAAAAAAAAAAATAGATAGAAACGCCCAAATTCGCTAGCATATTAACACTAAATTCCAGAATACGCGTGACATTATTCTCTACTGACAATAAAGAACTGGGTTAAAGAAGTACCTGCCTCGATCGGTATTCGCAATTTTAAAGTTAAAAAATATTTGCACAAATTCAAATGCTGTTTTAAATAGCAGCACAAAATTACAAATATTATTATTTGACGGCATGTTACATTTGACATACTACTGCTAATACTATCGATGCTGACACTCTATTAATAATAGATTTTCCTGATCTTAACATGCAGCACTGCTGACTGTGGTCCCAGTGCTGGCATTATCTGTTAGTGGTGCAAGATTCAACTTTGCTTGCAGCACTTCCTTCTCACAAGACAATTGCTATAACGTCAAATGTGACATTTGCAATTGAGTGACGTATGCAGTTTCTCTTATCACTTACATGTCTCATATTGTGTTTGACACACGTGAGAAATTCATCATTCTCTACATTCTCCGGAAGAATTCGGAGAACTTGATAAGTACGAGGGTAGATTCATAAGTTACCGGCCTCGTCGATAAGGATTATCGTCTTCACAAAACCCTTATCTGGTGTCATACTTTATCTGTTAAATAAATAATTCCAAATCTAACTTCCGCTCCACTGCGTTCAGTTGTTCAGATATAGTTGCATAAAGAAGGCTATATGTAGAAGATTGTGATATGTTCAAAATGGAGTTTAGAGCTGTTATTAAGCTCTTCACAAAAGAAGGGCTTACTCCAAATGAAATTAAACAGCGATTGGACGGTTTATATGGGGAAGCATTCTCCTCAAATGGGTCAAGAAGGCATTGAAGACGAAGAGCGTCCAGATCGACCCTTGGAGGTGCTCACTTCTGAAAACATCGCTCTTGTGGAAGGAAAAATTGTGGAAGACCAGAGGCTCAAAGTTACAGATATAGCAGCAAGGTTGAATTTCTCTAAATCAACAGTCCTGAATAAGGTTAGTGCCAGATGGGTGTCTAGACTTCTTTCCTCAGTCCAAAAGCAACAACAAGTCATCTGTTATCAGGCATTTTTGCAGCTCTGCCGTGGCTACGACAGAGAAGTTCTGCAAACTATTGTTACACCCAATGAAACTAAGTTCATCTACTATTATTCCTTTTCTATAAGAGAAACAATGGAGTTGGGTAAACCTGGCGAAGCACCGCCTCTAAAGGCCAAGATCACTCAGTCAACCAAGAAGAACATGGCCACAATTTTTGGGACTGTGAAGGAATACTCTTCATTGGCTTCAAGGAGGGAAACACCACAGTAAATGGGGAGTACTATGCTAGCCTACTGCACAGACTACGTGCTTTCATCAAAGAGAAAAGGCCAGGAAAGCGAGTGGTGGTGTGCGCCTTCTTCACGACAACGCGCCCTGTGCACACAGCTCTTGATGCAAAGGAAGTTGTGAAGAAATGTGACTTCAAGGAGATCGACCATTCACCCTATAGCCCAGATCTAGCACCCATGTGGATATTTCCTCTTCTGAAAACTCAAAAAGAACCTTTGAGAAAGGTAATTTAAGTGTGACGAAGAAGTGATGAATGCTGTTTATCTCCATTTGGCAGACAAGAATTTTTACTATTTGGGGGGGGGGGTGGTTGAAATGATAATTCAAAGATGTGAGAAGTGATTGCAATAAAGGATAAGTGTATAAAAAAGCGAAATATAGCTTTTGTCTTTATCATACCTAGAAAATGGTCAGGCCTGAAATTTATGGACCTGCCCTTGTGTGTCTTAGTTGTACTACAAAAATGAAATATCAATGCTAGCAGTTTTGTATACCAATTTCCAGTTTGTTTGCAACTGATAATTTCATTTCAGTCTCAATAACTATGATAAGTATTATGACCATGCTAATGCTGTATTAAGACAAGGAACAATCAAAGCACCAATTGAAATGCAGTTGTTAAGGAATTTAACATATCCTTAGAGTCTTTGAAGCCTATCGTTATAGTCTTGAATTGGCAGGAATAGAGGACCGGAAGGAAAGAGTGGAATGAGTGAAACAGGGGGGCAGCCAGAACCAATGGCGGTGAGAAACAGATTTAGAGGGATTCCTAACATTCCTTCCAGACAGAGCGTCCCGGCGCAGGTCGAACTCCTATCCAAGAAATTTGAGGTCGCTTCCACACCAAAAGCAGGGGCAAAACCTTTTCAAAGCGCTATACATAGCACACAGCACCAGTTCGCCTTGCCTGACTCTACCTTAAAACAGAACTAGGGAATGAAATGATATGAAATAGGAGAGTGGAAAATTCATCGAAAAGAAATACGCATCCGAACATTCCCTTAAGTAACCAAGAACACCATGAAGAAAACAAGGTCAGGATTGCCGGCCCCAAGCGGCTTGAACCAGGGGCCTTCCAAATGCTGTTATTGCCTGAGCTTGTTATTAAAGTACTGATAGTTTTAGACAAGAAAAGGCTATCAGAGGTCATGTGAATGATGAAAATACTTCATAGGTAATCCAAAATTTACTGCGACTCTAGAAATAAAAATTATGCATACCTTTAATGGAAAAGTAATTCAGCTATTAGGAAATTAAATATGAGTAGTTGCTGCCGTCACTAAAAATAAAATCCTTAGTTTATTCCGTTATTTGTGAATGGAACACCAAGAATTTCAAAACAAAAACAAGAACTTGTATGCATTCTTTAGTGTGATTCATTTTTGAATATGCAGGAAAGTTCACCAAATGATATTAATCACTGGTATGGTTAGAAAGTGCATCAGTAGTTTGTGGTGCATTCTTAACACAATAACACGTTTGGGAACAAATATTTGATGGCGACGAGAACATAAATGGGCTCATAAAGAGTTCAGCATACCTTAAGTGAGAAACATTTGGTTGATTGCAATTCTGTGACGCTCATTACTGAATGCAATTATGAACAAGAATTGTAGCCCTTCTGAAAGTTGAGAACCCTTTTTTTCCGTGTTCGTTAACAACCAACTTGGTTGGCTCAGGCGGTAACTGGTCGCTTAGAAGTTTTCCTTTCTGCCCGCCGATTTTCACCTTATTTCATCCGTTGGTTCTGTTGCAGGATCGAAAGTGCCAAGGAAGACGGGTTGGTGCTCTGTGCGCCATGGTGTTAGTTTCACGTTTTGGAAATATTTCTGTGTTGGTATATGCTATGAAAGCACCTCTTTTGAACATATCTCTTATTGTTTGAAAGGGCGTTCCACCGGAATCGGGATGCTAAATTTATAAATATCTCCGTCTGTGGCTTACCATCCCTGGTTGCCCTGTTCATTCCTTCTCTAAGCCCTTTCTTCTGTACATATCCCATTGAGATGTGCATAAATGGTCCCTGTTACGGGTAAGGTATCAAATTTTTCCCTTAGCTTTTGTCAATCCAATCAAACCCTCGTCAACATCTCTGAGAATATGGTTCATAGTTTTTTTTTTAAATAATCCCCAGTTCAAAATATTGTATCCCTTAAGCTGTATCTATTAAATGCCACAAATATAAAAATATGAAGAAATACAGAAAATACTTCAACCATTGGATAAGCTGTCAGAACAAAGTCACAAAGGACCTAGCGGAATTTATTTCCTCTTAATAATACACAAGCGTCCACAGTACTCTTTTACAATCACTCAGTCATACAAGAAAATACAACCATAGTCACTCTAGTAAATCTTCCCAAGTTGCTGTGTAACGAACAGTTTCAACCTTACGGTTATTCAACTATCAGGCAACTCACATCTACAAAATTAACTCAATCAAAAACCAACTTAAATTATATTCCTGCCCAATTTGGTTCCTCATTTCTTACTTATTTTCTTCAACCATTTTCTTTAAACCTTACCTAAATAATTCCCAAACTCCAAGAACTCTGCCTTGTTTTCACATTCACCAACTTGTTTCCCCTTGTGTCTATTGGTAAGTTATTCACTTCTCAATCCTAAGTTTTGCTCTCAGTTCTTTAGTTTCTCTACATTCCACAAGTGCATGCCAATAACTATCCTGCATTCCACACATTGGAAATTCCTCTATATTTAAACCTTCCCTTATTCCTTGAAGCAGGAAATGTCCCAAAATTTCCTTTTTAAGTACAATTACTTCTGACAACTACTACTACTACTACTACTACTACTACTACTACTACTACTACTACTACTACTACTATAATAATAATAATAATAATAATAATAATAATAATAATAATAATAATAATAATTGTATATTATTTCAGGTAATCAAGGGCATTAATGTTGCAATTAAAAGGAGAAACACAATATTATATGTATTAATGTATGGTGGTATATATGTCTTTTTGATTAGCAAGTAATATTCAAGTTAACTTTCTGCAATACCATATGTTTGTCGTGTTTGTAAAAGGAATGCGGCATGCTGTCCTGTCGGAAGCCATTAGCGTAGCTGAGAGAAAATGGTCTTTCGGTTAATCTTTACCCATTGTCAACTCACGGACAGTCCAGCCGAGACACCTGTTCGGTTCCACGAGCAATAACTTAGCAAATAGCTAGGTTTCAATTGGAAACGGTACTTGCCCTTTTTCAAAAGGATTTACCGCGGGCAGAGACACGCTTTTCGTAGAAAGCAAGACCTCGTCTAAACTAAGGGAGGAAAAAGATATTACTTTAGAAATCAAGCATGTAAAGAAAGTGCCGAAATTTATGATAGGCCGTTCTTGGAAAACTCAAGTTGGGAGGATTTCTTAGATCAGAAGAGGGAAAGTAATTGCAGCAATGGGCATCGAATAAAAATCAACGAATGAGGAGAACTTAGCGATATAATGAATATTTTAAGATAGCCAATAGCGAACCTATACCTAAGGAATAGAATAATAATCAAGGGAATTTAATTTAGCGAGAGGCGTGGCGATGTTATAGAAAACTGGATCAGAAGTTTGAGGATTCAAGAGTTATTTCTACAGCAGTTGAAAGTTGGTCACTCGAAATCAGTTATTCATTCAAAAGTAATTTTCTAAAGCAGTCGAGGTCCGTCTAAGTCATTTCTAATTCAGTCGAGGGCAGTCTAAGGAATTCTAAGTCATTCTAAAGCAGTAAGAGTCAGTCAGGCAGTGCAACGTAATAGTAAAAATAATCACCATCGTGTTTAAGTGAAAAAAATAAATAAATATAATAATAATAATAATAATAATAATAATAATAATAATAATAATAATAATAATAATAATAATAATAATAATAATAAAAATAATAATAATACGCGAGTGAATACCGTGAACTATAATCCGCCGCAAAACAGCATGTTCCAGAATCTTCCAAGTTCTAAAATAAATTAAACTTTCAGCTAGAGCCGGACTTCATTATTTCAGTGAACAGTCTCCTTCCCTCCCCCTAATGACTTTAAGTCATTAAAAACATTCAATTTACATTACATTGAAACAACAATAATAATACTGTTGCATCCCTTCAGATTCACTACCCCTGTCCGGGCCCATGCGATTCCCTCCCTCGTCCACCTGTCACCTTCATCCACATAATTCTCTCTATCCCACATATCATTTAATACCCATATAAATCCTCCATGAAGTTTTGCTAGTAAAACTATATTAGATTGCCCACTGTCTTTCCTTATCATCAATTCTTTGTTTAGTTTCCCTCCAAAAACCTCTTTCTTTACTTTCTCTATCATGCCACACCGTACCCAAGACAATTTTTTCTATAATCCTAGTGATTCTACTAACCCAAGTATTTCCTCCCCTCAGTTTCTCACCGCCACGGATGGCCGAGGTCGTTAAGGCGGGGACTTGTGAGCGGGAGGTCTGGGGTTCGAAACCCGCCAGCACCGTCATCCCTGACTTAGGTTTTTTCCAGGTTTTCCTCAATCTTCATAACTGGCAAATGCCGGGGCCGTTAGGCCTGGAACGTTTCCTTCCTTAAAAAAATCCTTTCCCAATATATAATTTCATCTCATGCATCAGCAGTGTCCCCCGCCTGCGGTCCCTCAGTAGTAAAAACGGGCGTTAAACACCATTCACCATTCCCTCAGTTTCTCTTGTGTCACTAGACAGTGTTTCAAAATACAATTCTGTTCCAAATTCTTAATCGTAAACCAATATTTCAAGATAATTATAAAGTCATAGACACAGCTGTGGCGGACATTAAAAAGCCAATGGTTACTCCGCCTGAGACAAATACTGCTTAGGAACGTACTAAAATAAAATAGCGGCATCCAATCCTGTAATAGGAATGTTAATATTAAAACTAGATATAGTACTAATTCATGCCACTAGGGTAAAGTGACACATTCTGTAAGAGCTGCTTAAACAAGGGAGTGAGCGTAGTGAACATAGACACAGCTGTGGCGGACATTAAAAAGCCAATGGTTACTCCGCCTGAGACAAATACTGCTTAGGAACGTACTAAAATAAAATAGCGGCATCCAATCCTGTAATAGGAATGTTAATATTAAAACTAGATATAGTACTAATTCATGCCACTAGGGTAAAGTGACACATTCTGTAAGAGCTGCTTAAACAAGGGAGTGAGCGTAGTGAACTTAATTCCCGAGTGCAGAAAAGTCGTTTTATGTGTTACCAGTCTGTCAATCCCCATACCTCTTCTGAATCTTAAGAAGTATTAAAGTTTAACTCATTCTTCAAAAGTAGGAGAGAACAGGATTATAGTGCTGGGCCGAAATAGTAAAACAAAATTCATTTACCGGGTGCAAGCTCAATTGTTATTCATAAATTGGATTAAAGTACATAAAGGATGTACCAATAAACATCTGTGTGTGACAATTTATATAGCTGTAAGAGCTGCTTAAACAAGGGAGTGAGCGTAGTGAACTTAATTCCCGAGTGCAGAAAAGTCGTTTTATGTGTTACCAGTCTGTCAATCCCCATACCTCTTCTGAATCTTAAGAAGTATTAAAGTTTAACTCATTCTTCAAAAGTAGGAGAGAACAGGATTATAGTGCTGGGCCGAAATAGTAAAACAAAATTCATTTACCGGGTGCAAGCTCAATTGTTATTCATAAATTGGATTAAAGTACATAAAGGATGTACCAATAAACATCTGTGTGTGACAATTTATATAGCGACTCCAAACGCATAAAACATGCAATGTGCAATATATCCTTGCACCAAAACGTTAACAGAGCATAAAGTGGTAACTACAAATTTAAAATAATATAATGTACTCGTAAAGGCACATTTAACAACATTAAAACAATACAGTATAATAAAACCAACAAAAAGAAATAAACATGTTCAAATCCTCTCAAATGGTGCGTGTCTGGTTATTGTAAATATATATAATGAGGGCGCCAAAATGTATACACACTTTCACAGTAGATATCTATTTAATATATTTCATAGCTGGACCGAAAAGCAACAGTAATGTATAGTATGATGTTCTGTAAATAGATGTGACTCTTATACATTATGATAGCGTTGCTACGTTACAGGTAAATCAACAATGAACAAATGAAGTCAAGTGGTTTCGGAACATGGGACAAGAGGATGAGGCCTTCGTAGGGAAAGTTGTTTGGTCCGATGAGACACAATTTAAGTTGAACGGAACTGTCATAACCGTGTCACTGGTGCGCAAACAATCCACATGTTATTTTGAAAAAGACTGTTAATTTACCTGAAATTAATGCTTGGTGTGGGTTGTCATCCAGGAGTCTAATTGGACCATTCTTTTTTGAAAGAACAGTAACTGGCCCAGTGTACCTGAACATGATACGCACATCCGTCTTACCCGCCATTCATACATTCTATGGAAATGAGGAACTTTACTTCCAACAGAATGTTGCACCACCACACTATCATCGAGATGTACCTGCGTACCTTGATGACAATCTTCCAAGACACTGGATAGGACAAAGAGGTCCGATTGAATTTCCACCGCGTTCTACGGATCTAACTCCGTTAAGGCGCGGACTCGTGAGCAGGAGGTCTGGGTTCGAATCCCGCCAGGACCGTCCTCCCTGACTGAGATTTTTCTCAGTCCTCATAGATGGCAAATGCCGGGGAGGTACCCTAAACATAGGCCTGGAACGTTTCCTTCCTTATAAAAATTCTTTCCCAATATATCATTTCATTTCATGAATCGTCAGTGTCCCCCGCCTGTGGTGCCCCAGTGGTAAAAACGGACGTTAAACACAACTCCAAAAATAAGTGAACAGCACAACCATTGAAAGCTGTGTGTTGCATATACTTACAATGTTCATAAAAATGTTTTTGTAATGCTGTTAAACGTGAGCTCTACTTTAAATTTCTCACACTCCATGCTCGTTTTGTAAATCTGTTTTACTTACTTGGCTTTTTTAAGCACTACCGTAATAAACCGCAAATATTTTTTGGAACTATTTGAAAATAAAAAGACAACGTTTATCTTTTTCAGTTTAAAAGGTTATAGTGACATTAAAAAAAATTGGCAATGTTCTTGATAAATACTTTTTCTAACGTCAATAAGCATGATATAGGATAGTTTCAGACGTTTTAAAATTTACTGCAAACCAGGACTTAAAATAATTATGTAAACAGATTAGTAGTATGCAAATCTAAGGATGTCTTCGTAATCACTGTATTAAAGGTCTAGAAGCACCTCTATGTTAGTCCTTCTTAATACTATGGTAGTAATGAGGGTAGGCTTTAAAACTTATTTTTTTAAAATGATGTTTAAAGCCCGTTTTTACCACTGAAGTACCACAAGGGATGGACACTGGTGATACATGAAATGATATATTGGGAAAGGATTTTTTTAAGGAAGGAAACTTTGCAGATGTAAGTAAGGTACCTCCCTGGCATTGACATTTATGAGAACTGAAGAAAACCTGGAAAAAAACCTCACTCAGGGAGGACGGTCCTGGTGGGAATTGAACTCCAGGCCTCCCGCTCACGAGTCCACGCCTTAATGACCTCGGCCACCCGTGGCGGTATAAATGTGGCAGCCTTCTTCTGCTTGTTGCAACGTTGCAGTTTGGCATGACTGGTTCCCTGCTTCATCTTTTGTTTTAGTTGAAAAATATGCAAATAAGACTTAAAAATAAGAGAGTTTTTTTTCTCCTCTAACTTCCGACGACTATAGGGGTATATGAAATGAATGCAGTATGGTTTTGCAGCTTTTAAATAGCAAATTGGATATCTTTCTTAAAAGGGAGAGATTTATTGGTTAAATGAAAATATTTTTTAACATATTTATTCAACAAATGCCACATACATTTCAGCACTTTGCAATTAGTACACGAGCTATCCAGGATTTTCAACAATACAATCAAAACCACTTACTGCAGAGCACACATCTAAATGTTCGGCCGTCATAGGTTGACGAGGATCATAAAGGGTACAGTTTGGAGAGAGGTAGGACCTCAGACAGTCATGTTTCGTCAACACTCGAAAGCGAGCGACACCAGTCATTTTTGGGCCGTCAGGTACACAAGTAGTAATATCCCAATTTTTGTCTTTGGTTGGCACTGTAGCTTCCGGTTTAAAAGTCCTATTTGTTAAAAGCTCTAGGGAATGAAATAATATTGTCCTCGTGGGTCTCTGGATCAGCAAGGCCCTTTTTTTTTTTTAGCAAGTAGGTCTGCGTGTTCGTTTGCCACGATGCCACAGTGTGCAGGTACTCAATGGAAAGACAATTTATAAGCAAGATCATTACTTTATTAAAACCAAATTTCTTCAATGATATTTGTTGGACCGCCACTGCAATAGCCTCTATCCCACCATCAAAGGCTGTGGTGCATGTGCCCATAGGTAAACAATAATTAAAAAGCTTACATAAGACTACAGCCCCATAGTCTCTATCTAACTTGGAGCCAGGCATATAGTACCGCCATGAATGACCGAGGTCGTTAAGGCGCGAACTCGTGAGCAGTAGATCTGCGGTTAGAATCCCGCCAGGGCCGTCCTCCCTGATGAGTTTTTTTCCAGGTTTTCCTCAGTCCTCATAAGTGGCAAATGCCGGGGAGGTACCCTAACTTAGGCCTGGAACGCGTCCTTCCTTAAAATAATATCCTTTCCCATTTTATCATTTCATTTCATGCATTATCAGTGTCACCGCCTGTGGTGCCTCAGTAGTAAAAACGGGCGTTAAACATCATTAAAAAAGACATGTAGCTATTCACTTTCCGGAAATCGACTTCCAGTAGTTCCGAGAGCTGCAGGTTTTTTTAATTGTTTCGGGATCATTTCCTTCTTAAGCACCTTCATAGTAAGTTTGAATACTTTTTTTTTTTTTTTTTAATATTGTAGTATTCCAAAAACCAGCAAGAATGAAAAAGGAAAATGTGTATGTTTGTTTAGAGCAAAACTCACGAGAAGAACAAAGAATGATGTTAATCTCTTCATAATAATATTTTATAAACATAGGCTGAGGAACGACTTTATGTTACCAGTCACTGAAATTAGTGCACTGACGATTTGCCTACACAAAACAGTTGTATAAAATTAATTTAACATCAGGTGATCTATACTTCATGTTGGCCCTACAGGTAACAGCTTCTTTTGGCATATTTGTGTTGAATTCTCAAAAATGTGATTTTAATTGTTCCCCATTTATGTAATCTGATACATTTAAAATATAAATTTAATTATTTATCTTAACAAATCTAAAAGAAACTTACTTTAAAAGTGTATGTTCACGAAATGATGGTTAAAAAACCCGGCAATATATATATATATATATGAAGAAATTGCCGAAACCTAAAATAGGAAAATGTGATAAAAATGCTTCCCGAAAGCTGGAGGTCTCTTAGAAAGATGCTGTGCATACGTTGCGACAGTGGTGCTATCAGAAAGTCGTTTCCTGTGAAGAGGGAACCACCTCACTCTTACAGTCAAGGAGGGGGGGGGAATGCAAACGCCAGTTGGTGGTTGTTGGCAGAACCCTCGCCCGTAAAATATATGTTCGTCATAAATATGCCTGGAGGAGTTTTTCTCTAGGAATCACGCGCAACAGCTATTTCCCCAGCTACACGAGGAAAAGGAAGGGATGAGCAACTTGATGATATCCATTCCTCATTATTCACCTTCACCCTTCTGCCATATCCCATAAATTGCGTATTACGTCTGTGGCTTAAAGCGACTGGCATACTCAGAAACTTCCAATTTTTTTCTTGTTCTGCATTTCTCCTACTTCTGTTGTTTAGCGTTTTTCTTCTCCTTCCTTCCCTTTTTCCTTCTATTTCTTGAGGTTATAACCCATATAACTTACAAATTTGTTTCCTTTGCAATCACTCTCTTCTTATTGGTAAAAATATCATATCGCTCTCTCTCTTTCACTCTTTCTTTTCCTATCTTTTCTTCCAAAATATAACTTTAGAATGATCTAGATTGTCATTTCAATATTTAATTGGCTAATATATTTTCCTCCTGTCTTGCTTATTTTCCTGATTGGCTAATCATGCCTACGTGACTTCCATCCCGTAAGTATCAAAACGACACCGTTAGCTTCATTCTTGAAAAGTTTTAAATAACTCTGCACTTTATAAATGAAATGTTTAATGAGATATTTTAGGTTATAATATTCATTGCAATAAATCCATGCATACATTCCTCTGTTAATTGTACCATAACCAATGAAATTATTTCATGCTCAACACTGCTTAATTAAAGAGCAAGTTATAGAACAACCATACACAACAACACAAGTAAATTGCAAAGGCCAAGAGCCGTGCCGCTAGCTATTTAACAGGCTGCCAACGGTTCTTTATAAACACAACTGAGTAAAAGAAATAAAGAAAATGAAATGACAGAACTATAGTCTTAAATGAATTGAAAGCTGTGGTTTAATGGAAAAAATGCCAATAAAACTTTAAATGATGTTGTATCAAATGCATTTTATGAAAAATACTGGAAACAACAAAATAAAGCTATGACATGATTCAGATTTTTACGAAACACGCTTATTTCAAACAGAGCAATAATTTAGGAATTTATAAAATAAGTATTTGCCCAATTCTCCAACTTTAAGAGTTGGTCTTTGTTAAGGGAATAAAATAGAAGATATAAAGAAAGAAGCTGGATATCTGTAGATGAAACCAGTGATGCTGTAGAAAAATTATGAATAGGCACGTTGAAGGAATGAGTACAGAAATATTTATCTTTTAAATTGAGAACAGCTCGAGAATATTGGCCAGTGGACAATATGAAAACTTGACTTTTTGACAAGTCTGCATTTAGTGTAATGGAACGAGAACAGCATAAAATAACTGCTGTTTGAGATATGTAAAAGTACAACCACTTACGAGTGTTATGAAGTAAGGTGGTGTTAGTAATAACATGCTTTGCACACATGCCTGCCACCGGGTCGCCGCGGAGACACGAGCCAAGTTTCCGAGATATCAGATGATTGGGAACATATTCTTGAGAGCATAAGTACAGTCAGTACTTCGTACAGTCCATAGCTCCTTAATGTCACCTTGAATTGAGACCTGCAGCTGCTATAGAAAGTACATCAAAATAATGAAAAATATTATCAGTAACCTTGATGGTAGTAAAACAGCATCTGTTTTAAAGTAGGTAAGAAACTACTTCCAGACTCGGAAATGTAACCTAAAATAAAATGTTTTGAATGATTTCACAGCCAGCGTCAATATTGCTAAAATTACAACTTTCCTAAATCGTGATCGGTGATGAATTTTGAGAACAAAGCTTTCGCTAGTTTCTTTGGTTAGCATCAACAGTGGAGATGTGGAACTGGTCAGTCCCGATGGCGAATGTAATGCATCGAGGAAATATCAAGATGAGTTAGACTTTGTATTGGTATTGAGGACAGGAATTGTTAAGAACGATTGTATGTTGAAGGGTGGTGGAAAATTGTTGTTGATTAGAATAGGTTTCCACGTTTGGCAGATCTTCACCCCCTGTCTTCCTTCATATCATGGGGATGATGTTCATCTCCAATGATTTTCTTCTGGCCAATTTAAAATAACCATTGGTTCTTGAAATAACTTCACTTCTTTCAAATAAAATCTATTGACATTCAGTAAGGAGATATTCGGCCACAGGAGATAGTCATGGTTGGTTCAGCCTCTGCTCACATATTCGCTGTTGTATGAATCGTGTGGTCAAGCCATTATAATTACACTTTACCACACTCATATGGGATTTTATATACCCTGGTGCTAGTGAGAAGTCCACTTAGCCGAAAGAATTATTTAGTCAAATTTTGTAGTCAGAGAGAAAATTGAAATATCCTTTTAACATTAACAAAGACAACGTGCTGAAAATCATCCAATTATGTAATTTGGTTCTAATCAATTAACAATTTCAACTGTCTTTACACACACACAAATGTCCTAGACACCCCTCCCCCTCAATACCAGCACTAATCCAACCACATTTTCATTAATTTTCATAGCATTGCAAGGCCATTGATGATGTTAACTGTAGCAGTTAGCCAAAGATTTTTGTCAAAATGTACCATGACCAAAGCTGTGATTTTAGCATGATAAATTAGTTTTATTCCAGCTGATATCTATTCATTGGAGAACTCTCATGTTGTTAATTAACAATATTGAACTGACGAAGAAAGTACTTTTTTATTTTGGAGAGTATTTTTGGCAAAACTGAATAAATAATAAATAAAAAGAATGCAACAGATGCTAGAAAAAATGTAGGGTTCAAAAACTGTCTTTTATAGCAAATATACCCTCAGGGTGTAAAACTTCCCTTGAGTAAATGGAAGGAGGTTTAAAATCCAAGGAAATTTTTTATTTTAAATATGCTCCAATTTATTATTAAGAATATATAGGTACACGAAAGAAAAATATGAAATTATGCTGGCACTTAGTAGCCAGTCATCTACTTTTGGTCATTTATGTATGCAAATTATTGCATATTGCCACTTAGTACTGAAAAGCAATCTGTAAGTCTAAAACTCACAGTTAAATTGCGTATTCATGCATTAGTTAATTTTTTATTTATAGAGTGGTATTTTATACGCTTATCATCTGTTAAGTACAGTGCATTTGTACAGATTTTAGAGCTGTATTGCAATTAATAACAGAGGAAATCAGTAAATGTAAGAAAAAGTTTTAAATTCTGATGGATAAGGGAAACAGAAAAGGACGATAGGAATGAAAGAAGTGCGTGCAAAAACGGCATCTGGCCAAAACTTCTGCCACTCCTATCACGTTATAGTGGTTCGTCCTTTGCAGGTATTAATGAAAGCTGAACACACTCTCAGAGAAAGTCTAATATAGCCACAACTTTTAATGCGGATTACATTGTAACATCGGTGAGTATCTAGTTCTTTAACATCTGAGATATTATCACTGTCACTATCAGTATTGTTACTTTTGTCTGTATTCCGTCATTATTAACCCTGCCACTGTCATGGTTATGTCAATAAAATATTCCAAAACGCTATCTGAGGTCGTTAAGGCGCGAACTTGTGAGCGGGAGGTCTGGGGTTCGAATCCCACCAGGACCGACCTCCCTGACTGGAATTTTTTCCAGGTTTTACTCACTCCTCATAACTGGCAAATGCCGGGGAGGTACCCCAAACTTAGGCCTGGAACGCTTCCTTCCTTAAAAAATATCCTTTCTCAATATATCATTTCATCTCATGTATCATCAGTGTCCACTGCCTGTGGTGCCTCAGTAGTAAAAACGAGCGTTAAATACTATTAAAAAAAATAATATATAAAAGTAGAGTGAAAAAAGCATGCTATTACATTATTTTTCAGTAGTGTTTAATGCCCGTTTTTACTACTCCGGCACCACAGGTGGTGAACACTGGTGTTACATGATATGAAATGATAAATTGGGAAAGGACTTTTTTTTAAGGAAGGAAATGTTCTAGGCCTAAGTTTAGGGTACCTCCCCGGCATTTGCCAGTCATGAGGACTGAGGAAAACGTGAAAAAAAACCTCAGTCGGGGAGGACGGTCCTGGTGGGATTCGAACCCCAGACCTCCCGCTCACAAGTTCGCGCCTTAACGGCCTCGGCCACCAGTGGCGGTTTTTTTATATATATGTATATTCGAATTTTTGTCAACATAGACTTTCAACATTTTAAATTTTAAATTTCTGCTGCCTGCACATTGTTCAATTATTAAATGCTAATATAACATGAAAAGTATGTTTATGGATTTATAATAGTTTTTATTTTGCCAGATTTTTAGAATTCTGTTTAGAATTCATTTAATGCTTTGCCAATTGTCAAAATTATTAGGGTTAATGAACAAGACTACTTCTTTACAATGATTTTCATTTCGTATACTTTTGAATTATTTGAAATGGAAATAAGAGGACATTACGAATATATTAATTATATTTTTACAAACATTAATCTTATTTTTATTTAGTATACAACTTCTGTACTTAAGTTTATTCTTTTATTTTATAATTTCAATTTTAAAATATAAAAGAAAAATAATCATTATTGCTATATAAACAAACCCTGCTTTTTTCCACAAGCGGTGCAGAAGCATGAATTGACATCAGAGCCAGATAGGAAAATTGGAGGTCACGGACTGGATTCGAACCACATGGATTACCATGCGCTGCTCTTCTAAGTTACCGTCCCATGTACGAACACAACCGCAAATGTCTCCCATCTATGTTTATATATATATCCTGGAGACCTGACTCGTTTCAGAGTTTTTATCCCTAAAAGACGACTCACAGCCTTCGAGTATTTATCACCCTACTTTATACTTTCCACACAAGCCGTATATTAGACACAGATTTGAAATCAGAGTCAATCGTATAATTACTGTTCAGCTAAAAAGAATATTAGATTGTTTCTAGATTATATACTCGTATATATCTACTACTTGTATACCTTTATATGTATATTCAGTTATAAAGGAAGACAGTTGCATAATGAGTATAGCTTTTATATATAATTAGTTTAAAAATTAGCTGTTGTAGAGTTGTAATTTTATACTTTTATTTCACCGTCAGTTTCAGATGCAATTCTGCCGAAAGCAATGAAAGGAAAGAACACTTAATGTTTTCTGTTGTAATTATGGCGTTTGATGTGGAAAATACATACAATTCATGCATAGATAGAATATTTTGAAAGTATTTATAACAAAATACATATTCCATACAGTTTAGAGTTGGACAAAGAGTAAGAAGGATATGAAGGTTCCCTATATTTTCGGAAAAATTTTAATGACTTGATAAGAACCCAGAAAACATCTTATAATTAGAGGAAAGCATATCCAAAAGATGAAAATAACCGGAGCGTGAAAAATTGCAATGTAAAGCTAAAATAAAACTAATTTATAAGGTGTTTTTTTTTAATAGTGTTTAACGCCCGTTTTTACTACTGAGGCACCACAGGCGGTGGACACTGATGATACATGAGATAAACGATATATTCGGAAAGGATATATTTTGAGGAAGGAAACGTTCCAGGCCTAAGTTTAGGGTACCTCCCCGGCATTTGCCATTTGAAAACTGAGGAAAACCTTTCAGGGAGGACGGTCCTAGTGGGAATCGAACCCTAGACCTCCCGCTCACGAGTCCATGCCTTAACGACCTCGGCTACCCGTGACGGCGTGTTGGTTGTTAAACAAATATAAAATAAATGAAGGGTGAAATTTGAGGTTTTAATACCAATAGATTGTGTCGAAAGGTACTACATTCATACATTCATACACTGAAAAAACCATATCTATTCCATAAATATCCGAATAGAAAAATAGTGTCCATGGGAAAAACAACCAGAGTCCTCTGTAAAATACCTACAGTGATATCATAGCAAGAAAGGAAGCTGATGAATTTACATCAATGTTGTTTGTCTTTTGTTTCCATCACCTGGACCCATCAGTTGAAATTTGGATTTTTTTTATACCATTATTTGCCTCATTCATGCTATGCAGATTGACTTTTCTCCCCAGAGACCACAGTTATAAGGAATGTGTCCAAAAAATGGGTTTAATAAATCAAAAAAGCCATGCTTAATTGTGATTGGAATGAGCACATCAGAATATGCCGCGTGAAACATTTCCCTTCAATATCATTGAGTGTTCCCAAGATATTTTTAAATAATGTCTTCATTTCTTAAAAAGAATACAGAAAGACTTGTCCAATGAGGATAAGAGAAATATCAGAAAGTGTAACTACAAAACTTCATCTAGAACCAGTCCACCCTTCTACAATGACTCCTGAGAGTCCCATGTTATTGTTGACAAAATGTGCCGTACACAGACTGATGAACAGCCTATTCAATTTAAATTCCACTTTACAAGACAAAATATGATGACCTACAATGTCTGAAGAGACGAAAATGCTCAACTATATTTTGCAATGGATAATATTGACTGAATGATTATTTTCAATAATGTTTCATTAATGTTTACATTTTCTTCAGCATATATCTATAATGTATGATTGTTTTTATCTACAAGTATGTCATGAAAATTTCAAATTCTAGAAGAGAAATTTCATACCTTGAAAATTAGAATGGTTACTGCAATAAACCATAAATGTTTTGGAAGGGGCTGAATTGATTCTTTCTCTCCATTATAAAATATGCTGTGAAAGAAAGTAGCAAGGGGAAAACAGGGCTACCTAGTAGAGCCAGACTGAAAACTTTCTGCTCTTTCAAAAACATTTCCTAATGTACACCATTCGCCATTATCGTAACGGCTACATGGGGGGATTTTCTCCTGTCGCTTGCAGCAGTAACCACAACAATAGAACAGGAAAACGAGACGTGAGAGAAGCAGAAAATGTTACGTTTCCAACTTCGTGTTTTCCGTTAATTTTCTGTGGACTAGGAATAGGTCGGTGTAATGTTTCCAAATAACACGAGTGTGTTGCGTATGGCAGTTCTCACTGAACAAAGCAAATGGAAACAGGCAAGCTATTAGGTGCTACGTTCAAACATATACCAAAAAAATCCATAAAGGGAATAAAAACAATTGGCGATCGACTGGATGGCCAGCTGTCCATTGCCACTTTTGTTACATTACCTCAAAATTCGAATTGTTTAATGAAACACATCGAACAGGAGTCACCACCACATTTTCGGTCTGTATCATATTTATACTGCACTTACATGGTGTTTTGGAAAATTATACTTTTGTTGCTCTTCTCTGGTTGTTTCTACATAGAAAATAAAGATAAAATATATATCCCACAAAGTGTTGGGCTTTTTATGTAACAACCTTCCTATGTTTTCATTAATGAAGAGATGAGATACTACTCTGAAAGATGTATCTGGTTCTAGCAGCATCCAACTCCTCCCAAAACTTTAGCTATTTGTACATCTGTACAGTTTTACGCCTTCACATCCAACATAAGGTTGTATTTATTCAGGCTAGTGGTCCATGGGCGACATGATAAAATTTTGAATGATTTTTTAAATACTTTACAAGTAATTCAATTTTATCTGCAAATAAAGAAGTATACTCTAGCATTTAATCAACCTTATTTTAAAACATTAAACAACAAATGAGTAAACAATTGATTAAGATAATCAGAAAGTGTAAATCTAGCAAGTAATGCATTACATACATTTTGCACTGTATCTCAGAAAAGTATAAATCTATCAATTTGACATTTTTATGATATATTAAGAATACTTAACTAAAGATGGTCTGTAAATTTTAATTCTCTAATAAACATAAAACGTTTTTAAACAAAAATAAATCTTATTCCCAGATATCTTAAATTTTTCACATAAATGCGCATTTTTCTTAAGATTGACTGGTGCAATCTTGTTGAAAATTTGCACACACATAATGTATGCAAACTAGAAATGTGTGGTAACTAGAAGTGTTTAAATATCACTAAAAATGTTTTCATTTTTTTCAAAATTTGAAAATTGATTTCTTTTCAAACTAGCATAGATATATTATTCCAGTTAGCAGAATAGCATTTGTCTGTAGTTTAAGTAAAAATAAATGAATAAATAAATAATTCCAAGTCCATAAATAGTTTATAAGATAATCGCATTATTATGTCACAGTGTTTTAAGTTTTTTAACAATATCTTAGATTGATTTAAAAGTTTTTAAAAACTTTTATGCTATTAGAGTATTAAAATGTACAGCGTATCTTTATTTTAAGTTTTTTCATACTGATTGTTTTAAAACTTTCTGAGATACAATGTAAAATGTATACTGCTGCATTATTTGTAGATTTACATTTCCATAGAAGAGTATATATACTTTATATATACACTCATATAAGTATATATACTCTTATATACTTTTAAAAACAATATACAGCAAAGTAAAACATTTATAATATACGATATACTACTAAAGTGTTTCATGTGCTGGTAAAAATCAGTTGTAATAATAATATATGAAGTTATAGCTAATAGAGTACAAAATAATTAGACTAGCAAGAATTTATTATGAAAATGTCATCTTAAGACAAAACTGAAGCCAACCCTAAACTGGTAGAGGGCTCTTTCCCTACAAAATAATACTTTATGCACATAATTTTTAATAAACCTCTAAACATATGAAATCTGCATTTAAATGAATTGATATTCATTCTTATGCAAAACAATTATATTTAATTACTAAATGATAGAATAATGTTTATCACTGAACCCTTTGTTGTTTTTATAAAATAATGATACTTTTGTGTTAGAAAATGTAAAAAACAGAGGTTTCCCTGATTGGGTCATATATCAGCCTAACTGTTAACAGATAAATACAAATATGGACGTTTTAGTACCGAGAGAAAAATAAGTCTGCCAATGTAAAGGAGAGAAGATTTTTCACCAGTTTGTTCTGTTAGCTTTTAAACACGGTCTGGGTTTGAGAATATTTCTCTGGTGATTAAGTTTGAGATATTGTAAAATTGAAGGATAAATGTGACAGAATAAATATAATAACTTTTTAGTAGGTATGTATTAGCATATGGATTGCAAATTATTGTATTGTTAATTTGCTGCATTTTGCAGTTAGATAGTTGTGAACATGGATCTGAATACTCCATGAGGTATATTGCATCTAAAGAAAAACAGAGGGAACTCAAAGATATATATTGGCTGTTTCATAGTCCTAATTGCATTTCATAAATATGTTAAGAGACATAGTGGATAGAGGTAATCATGAAATTAATTTAAAAAGGTTAGACAATATGCAAGTAGGTAAGGAATCAGAATATCTCAAAGGATTTATAAACCAAATGCATAGAGATTTCAAGCAGTTATTAAAGCAAAGATGGGTACTTTGATTAAAAAACCAACTTTAATTTTGTTCTTTTAATGCATATACTTTTACCTTCGTCGTTGTATTTTTGACCTAATAATATTATTTCTCTGGTTATTTATATGTTTATATTTGTTACCTTTAGAAATATTAGAAAATGATGGACTGTAGTAAAATTACTGAACGGTAATATATGGAAGCATATCATCATTGCTATTCTGATTTCATCCTCTTTTGGTATCTGACTAAACAAAATTTTGCTTCGAAAGTTCATTTAGTATGTGCCAAATTTCGGAATTACTCTTTAGAATCATTCTGAATTTATATCTTTATAATGCATCCCTAATTTCCCTGATTTTACTTAAAAATGTCTGCAGAGACACGATGGATGTCTTCCTTTGTTAATGAAAATGCGCATAGTGTATTTGGGGTTTTTTAAAAATATTCCTTTTTCGAGTTCATACTAGCATTTCTGGTTTTATTATTAGGTATGATGCACTGTTTGATAGATAGTGATTTGGAGACATTTCCAATCGTGGTGCATACCTCCCTGTCTGTCGCACAGGGTAATCCAGCTGGTACAGAAGGCAGGATACAATATATTCATCTAATCATGACACAAGATTCGCAGTATAATTTTCGCTGACCTTCCAAAGTTTAACACAAGAAAATAATTATTTCCGAAATTCTTCCGCAATAATAGAAGTAGTTGGTTTATTTACGGACGCTCTTTAACATCTCAGGTCATCAGCGTCCCATTCAAACGGCCGACAAATTTTGCTCAGAGGCCTCTTCTTTCAGGCTCGAGGTTCTTTTTGGTGCCGTAAATGTGCGACACGGGATCCACAGCTTTACTTCCCTTCCGAAGGAAGCCATACTTAGGATTTTTCTCGAAAATACAAGTACGAAGGTAGAATATGATAGTGAGCTCTCGGGTAGGTGATTGTATGTTTTTAAATGGTGTTTAAGCCCGTTTTAACTACTGAGGCACCTCAGACGGTGAACACTGATGATACATGAGATGAAATGATAAATTGGGAAAGGATTTTTTTTAAGGCAGGAAACGTTCCAGGCCTAAGTTCAGAGTATCTTGACTGAGGAAAACCTGAAGAAAAAATTCATTCAGGGAGGACGGTCCTGGTGGGAATCGAACTCCAAATCTCCTGCCCACGAGTTCGTGCCTTAAGGACCTCGGTAATCCGTGGCGGTAGGTAATAGTGCAGATAAAAATAGAGCATATATCTCAACATGCTCTTCATGTTCTGAAGTTTGCGGGGTTGGTCCTGGTGGTGTAGTGGTAACCATACTTCGAACCCGGCTAGAATCGATGGATTTTTCGGGCGTAAAATTCCTAAGTATGGCTTCCTTCGGAAGGGAAGTAAAGCCGTGGGTCCCATGTCGTACATTTACGGCACGAAAAAGAACCTCAAGCCTGAAAGAAGAGGCCTCTGAGCAAAATTTGTCGGCCGTTTCACGCCCTGAATTGAATGGGACGCTGATGACCTGAGATGTTAAACAGCGTACGTAAATAAACAAATCTAAAAAAAAAAAAAAAAAAAAAAGGTTTGTTGGTCGTTTCAGTTACATTAAACAATATTAGTCGCCCTGTTTCCTCTCCTCCTATCTGAAACGAAAGTATAAGTAAATACATTCTTATGATGTCTTAGGGGCGTTCTTCATCCTGTTCAACTGTTCCATCCACATTTCCTGTAGTGTATCATTGTTTCTTTTCTTATCATATTTTTTAGTTCGTCCTGTATAGGAAATACTTCAGGTACTAATCTTGTAAATCCCATCTACAAATATCTTCTCTGTTTCCGTCAATGTACAAGTTTCTAAGATATACAGAGTGATCCGTTTGCTTATGTATAATATTTTTATTATTATAAAAACTAATATGATAATAGGATAAATATGTTGCCGGTAATATTTTTCTTGAAAGATGCGAGCTTCCGTACATGGCAAGAATGAAAGTCAACTGAAATGACTACGACAAATCAACAGGGGGCGCAATGTTTTTTAGGCATGCCAAAAATTAAGAGTGTTAAACAAGCTCAAAGAAAATTTCGACTTGAATATAGTGTGCATATTGTACCTACATACGATCCCGTAATGTTGTGGTATGGAACACATGTAGAAACTAGTTCTATGTTAAAAAAAAAATAAAAAAGAACACACAGGAGGTCGCAAACTAAAACATGTATGAGAAGCAGATATCTCATTTCAATTTTGCATCCATCAAGTGCTAACGGATTGAAGATGACGACGGCTTCTTAAACAAAAGACTATTTACAGACATGTCAGTGGAAGGGTAAACATTCACAACTGTGTTATTTGTCAAGGGAAAATCCACATGTCTCCCGCAAGCTTGGAAGATCGAGTCCAAAAGTTAACGTGTGGAGTGAGCCACAATAAAGTATATGGAACATTCTTTGCATGAACTGAAGTGTGTCACCGTTATGAGTTATGCACAGTGCGCAACGAGGTTCTGAGAAATTTCCCATCTTTCAATGTTGCATACACAAAGTTTCAAAATATAAAGTTCAATAGTAAATGTTTTACAGTCGTTTCATTTTATCCATACCCAAACGACCACCCTATATATAAAAAGCGTGTTCATCAATACAGTTGGGTATTCTTCATTTCTTTTATTTTTTAGCAATATATTTCAGATACTTTGCAAATTTTTCTTTAATGGTTGTGCATTTGTAGAGGTAATGTTACTGCTCAGATATTTTAAAATGAGCTACCTCTTTTGTTGACTCCAATCTGGAAGCTCAGGTATAAACGTTGCTAGTGAATTCCATTTTGGTTTATTCCCGCACCATACAATCCCCGGCAGCAATCTGATCAGCGTGGGGCCATTCAGTTTGCAACTGAAGAGCGCTGTAACATACGAACCATTTCCTTCCACTTGCACAATCGCTACCATAAAGATATCCTATAATCTCCATCTTTCCCCTCGATAAAACCTAAGAACAGACTCAAAAGCGATGTCACAAGTGAAAGAGCGAGAGAGAGAAGGGGGGGGGATCTCTACAAAACACACACACGCTTGCACACACAGTGAGTCAACCAACGTCTTTCCTATGGAAATACTTTTGTGTACAACAGCACAGTACACAGTTGATAACAAATAACAAAAATATTAGTGATATCACGAAACAATATTATATGTAATATTAAGATATGCTAAACCGAGCTGAATGCCTAGTTACTGCTTATTATTTTAATTAAATCCTAACTAAAAGAATTAGCAACGCAAAATAACGTGCGTATTTAGAATGATTTAGCATTAGTAAAAAAAAAAAGTAACATTTAAATACCAAACCCGCATAGAGAGACCTATCATAGAATCGGAGTTAGATATATCTTTGGACATCTTAATTTCCAAAATATGTGCAAAAATACTCTCACTTTGCTAAGCAATAAGGGATTTTTTTTTTTTTAATGTACAAAGCATTTCAAGATTCATCCCAAAATTTGTAGTGAAAATATATGCAGCGACGCCGTTGACGTTATACACCACTACCTATAATATGCGCTACTAGTCCAGAGTTTGATAATTGATACTTCTGGGGTGAATTTAAGTATAACAGTATCTCAATGGATAGAAATCTACGGGGTTTATTAATCTTTTGTTATTACCACGCAACAATACACTTTTCTGATTACGATATGCTCTGAGAATATTATTATATGCAGATTGAATACGAGACAGACGTGCTATAATTTTGTTTCTTTCCCGAAAACTGCGCTTTTTGTCCTGTTGTAACTCGTATACAATTTTCCTATATGGATATTAATTAAAACTCGTAACTGCTGTCATTTACTACAATTAATCATTTTGTAATTTCTTCCAAGAAATATTAATTGCTGCATATCTTTACGTAATGTTAAAATACTGCTTCACTACACACACTACCGAGTATGAGGCGTGATTTTTACCAATGGAATTTAAAACGTAATTTCTCTCAACGGAATCCAACGCATAAAAAAACTTTCTGAGATATAAACAGTCACTTCTTCAATAGGTTTACAATAATACTATACGATATAATACATTATATTTTCAACATACGTATACTAAGAGTATGAAATTCGTTCATTTCTATGTAGTCGCAACAAAGCTGTCTCGTGTTTCATTCTTGGCACACATTATTGATGTTGTTACGCTTGCCATTGGTTGATTCACTTAGTATTACAATTTTCTTTCTGTAGTTTTAATATTTTCATATTCTTGGCTATGTATGTGTTCCTTTGTATCGTTACATTTTTCCTGTTCGTTATTGTCACAAAGGCCAACAAACAAACATTAAGACATACATTGTAATAGTCCTTTTCTGATATATGAAATCTATACAAATGAGCTTACTAGAGTTATACGATTTAAATCGAATTATCAACGAATATTTATTATTTGAGTTGAAAATTAAAGCCCTTACCTAACATAAAAAAATGTGAAAATGAAGTTATTAAATTTATATAATCAAAAACATATTATCAATGAATGTTTGGAGTTTGAAATCGAATACTATGGCCTTTATCTTACGCAATAACATACGTAAATTGATTTCTTAAATTAACATAGCTAAGTAGCAATTAATATCAAATGTTTGTGGATTTATATTGAGCATTATAGCTTTTACGTAATATACAAACTTTTGAAAATAAATTTATTACATTAATATTGTTAAACAATTGCTATCAATGAGTGTTTAGGGCCTTAAATCGGATATGTTCCGTTTCATGCCTATGCATTGCTATACAAATAAAATGAATGAATCGCAATGCGCATTTCACTTTTAGAGCAAGATATCACGAATAATTACAACTATTTTGGCCGAAAGCCAGCAATGCTAATTACTGGCAAAAAGAGAATTTATTTTCCACCACACCAACACCTTTTCAACAGTGGAGTGCTAAATAAATGTTCATAATGTTGTTTGGGTAGCGTTTTGCTCTGAAAATGCAACTAAGTGGGAATGTTGGTGTGAAATAACGTTGACAGGTGGACAGTCTGAAGTGGAACAACTCCGCTCTCCCACAGAAGGCACGACAAAACTGCGCACGTAATTTACCTTTCTCTGCTTGATGAGCCTTCGGGTGCAGGCAGGATATACCTACGTCATGACACCTGATACGTTCTCCGCCTCCAGGAGAAACCCTTCACGGCCGTTTGTAGAAACAGTTTCCCGTTTCAGCTCCCTAAGGCCTTCCCATACTGGGACAGTCACAATAGCAAGCTCTAGGACTGAAACCTAATGCTCATTCAGTCGGGTATCATTAGCAAACTTGGCTTCAAGCTAATGGTGACTCGTAACTCTTTTGTTTCATTTTCCTTAAATAGTTGTCGCAGGACAAGCGTGGAGTTTAGGCGACATACCACAACTAAAAGTGCATAATAATAAAATGAAAAATATATCGCTAGGGATGGTGATTTTAAAATCAGAAATTTTGTATTTTGAGCTGAATATTTAGCATTTTGTAGCGATTATATATTTTAAATTTAGCATTTTATTATAGCATTTTGAAGAAAAAAATTATTTGCATTAATTCTGATAAACAAGTATGTCTTGAAGTAACATCAATGTGAAATAAAAATTGTGATTAATTAATAATTTTAATATTGGACACTTTATATGCTGCATAACTCTACGACGCTCAGAAACACCTCAATGTTGCTCACAATTTGTAAACACTGGCTTTCATAGTATGGAAGAAAAAGCTACTTTCCCTGTCCCAAAATAATAGTAGCGTTTTCTCTTAGGCTTTCGATCAAAAAACGAAAATGAAGAACTAGGTATACAGAGAGCATTGAGTACCGGAGACGGTCACTGAAACAAGCGTGGAACGTTCGGTAAAGCGTTCGGTGTTTTTATCTATTTGAGTGTTTAGTTCAGAATACACTTAAGACAAGTGTTATTAGGCTATTTCATGAAGGTGGTTGCTGTACATGGGAATACTATGGTAAAGCTTAAGTGACCAGAGGAGCGTAGTTTTCAAACAGTGAGATAAATGAAGAATACCCGATGGTGACTGGAAATACCCGATGACCTGCTTGTGGCAAAAACAGTGTATAGCATAGAGAGGCCTGGCTGAGAAATTTGCCATACAGGCTTCTCAACATCAACAAGTCAAATCCACTGTAGATGAACTTATTGCCACTGTTGTGAAGGCCTTCCATGATCTTCCTGCAGAGACACTGAATAATGCCATCCTGGCCTGTAACACGTTACGATTGACGATTAATGGGAGGTGTTGTTACAAGTAAGCTCACATGGAGAAGAATTTATGTCAGGGGTGTTTGCCTTTGAACGATATAAAATCCCACCTTGCTCCAATAACCACAAACACGGATAAAATAGAGCACTCGCTCACCAGCATCATCTGCAAGTACTTTCTCAATAGAGTAGGGCAAACCCAGGGATAGCCTAAAAGCCGCTAGATGGTGGCATTCTAGTAAAATGTGTGTAGGGGTAGTCACAATTAGGACATGCCGGAGCTAGTTCACCATTAAAAAGGTGACGGTGACTAAAACGGCAATGCCCAATTCGTAAACGTACTAAAATTACTTCTTCATTGAACATTTACATTGAATAATGCCTTCCTGGCCTGTAACACGTCACGATTGCCGATTAATGGAAAGTGTTGTTACAAGTAAGCTCACATGGAGAAGAATTTACGTCAGGGATGTTTGCCTTTGATTCTCCATTGCGTCCTCGGTATTGTTACCTCGTCCGTCTGCTCTACGCCATGTTGAGTCGCCTAGTAATAATACCATCTACTGCATATCAGTACTCTCTGTGATCAAGTATCTGTATTCATTCCTTATATAAACACACATATAAACAAATAAGGGTATTATTTTGGAATAGAGATACAAGTTAATGTTTTTGTTCTATTCCCGGGTGAAAATGAACCCATAAACAACACATTGTCTAAATTTCAATAAATAGTACAATTGAATTAAGAGGCATGCCAAAACAACTCGCATAGACAATTTTCTGAACCTTATGCATATTAACTGCACCTTTCAAGAAAGAAAAAAGAGAAAAATGCACTTACAAAACTGATACACAGATTTATGTCATTTATCTTTAGGTGCGCAAATAACAATAAGCAGAGAGGTAGGGAACGATATAACTAGCGCAGATGTTGGGAGGTTAATACCGGGTTACAGCTGGAGATTTGAGAGGTAAAGGTTACGTTTAGTTTTTGGATTGGTTTTTTTTTAAGGTTTTGATATGAGCTCATCATATATTTACAGTAGGAATAGATGTAGATACCCGAGCCTGCTTTGCCACAATTTACGGCTCTAAAATAGTTTATAGAACACCACAAATTTGAGCTGAAGTGGAAGAAATAGTTACCAGCAATAACTTTCAGAGAAATTGGGAGCCATCGAAAATGATACTGCATATCTTTTGATATCTGCTGTACAGAGGGCTGTAAATGAAATATATATATATATGGGTCGCTTGTTACCAACGGATGATATGACAAAGAATGTGTAGATGCTAGGCGAGCAAGGGCCAGGCATTTAAGGCGTTTAGAAAGGAGGGAGGAGACGAAAAAAAGTCAGGTATTCACAATTTCACGGAAACAATACAAAGAGTTGCTGGTTAGTAAAAGAAGGAATGGAACAGCAAATAGTAGAAGAGCTCACAGAAGCGGAGTCTGCAGGTAGGTAGCTAGTGTTTGGAGGTATAGAAAAGGGTGAGAAAGGAACCTTATATTCATAACTGCATCACTTTGGAGCAGCGAAATATTCGAGGGAATGGGTAGCTGGCAGGGGATATACGAAATCAGATGCAGTATTACAAGCACCAATATTTAAATTATGATTAGAGACATTACGATAAAGAAAGAAATAAAACGCCTAAAGAACAACTGCCGTCAGAATTATTTAAGAAAAGTTTAAGATGTGAAAAATCTATAGATATGATGACGAAGATAATGAATGGGGTTTTATAGAAGGGTGCATATCCAGAGAAATGGATAACGGCAATTATGTGTCCAATCAATAAAATAGGAAGCCCAAAAGTACGGGATAATTATTATGGGGTAGCACTTCTTCCAATAATGGTAAAATTTTATTGCAAAGTTTTATACCAGAGAAGTATATAAAGGAAATGGAAAATAGAAAACCAAATAAAATTTCAAGCGCGGCTTAGAAAATTATATAACACGTGAAACGGGAATTGTTGTGTGGGTTATTTTTGAGATATTGATGGATGGGTGATTTATTATTTATTTAATTGGACAAGTGGATGTCTTGCCTCAGCTCTCAGAGCCATGCGCTTAATGCTTCCTAACTCTCTGGTTCCAACGCAGAGGAAAGGGATGTCAGGGTCATTTGGGACTATTTTTCATGACTTAAAGTCATTAGGGAGGAAGGAGGTTATTCACTGCAATAATGTAGTTTAGCTGTGGTTCGACATTTACTTTATTTGAAAACTTAGAAGGTTCTGGAACATACTATGCTTCGGAGGATTATAAATCGCTGTATTCATTCGCGTATTTATTCAATTTAACACAATTGTAACTATTATTACTATTACGTTGCACTGACTGACTCTCACTGACCGAACGATTTACTTTAGCTCTTCGCAACGGTTTAACTACTCTGCTATGACACTGAATAATGCATATACTGACTAATTGTCACTCTTGTTGCTACCGTTACTACTCTTACTGTTCTGTTAGGACTGCTTTCCCTCGCGAAGGCTTAAAAACTTGACTTCTCATGGTTAATATTAAATCTCTTATGCGAACTCGCTTCTCCTTCGCGAAAACTTAATTCCTTTAAATAAATTGAATTTGGTTCCTCCCAGAATATTATTGTATCACGCTAGTGTATGGTTTATTACAAGTTTGCTTCTATATGTCCGGTTTTAAACATGATGATTGGTTGAAGATTTTGGGTTTTACCAGGAAATTTATATTTTCTCTTCCCACGCTACCAAAGTCGCGGACATCTGCCTTTCACTAGATTCTTGCAATTAAGCACGTTTCTACAATATATGCGGCCTCTCTTTGAAACAGCTAATATCTTGGTTTCTGTGAAAACGCGCGTTTCTATAAGCGGTATTTCCTTTTGACTGCAAGCACAGTTATATATATTCATAGCCTTTTACAGTGCATTGACATCTTTCGCCTTAGGACTGGCGAGACTGTCCGGGAGTGTTTGCAAGGTTAAGATTTTAACAAAAGACCCGTTTGTCAGGTAAAGCTAATGTCATCCGACAAAGAACAGCAAGCCCATTCCTTTTACAAAAACATGGTATTACAGAAAGATAACTTGAATATCGCTTACTAAGCAAAAGAATATCTACACACATACACTAATACATATAATATTGGAGTCCTCCTTATAATTGTAATATTAATATCCTTGATTACATGAAACAAGATACAATTACTATTATAGTAGTTATCAGAAGCAATTATAATTAAATAGGAAATTTTGAGATAATATTTCCTGCTTCACACATAAACAACATTTTTGTTTAGACACCTGAGAGTGAAAAATACACAGAGAAAAAGAGAGAAGAGCTGCATTGTGCTTTCATATATATTTTAAAAAAATATTCTGTGAAAAAACAAGCATTATGGAATAGTTTATGAATGAAAGAATATTCAGGTAAAATGATCAACAGATATGTAAGATACAGTTCCTATAAAATATGTCGAGATGAAAATATAACACGGAGGGGTGTGAGACAAGGGTGTATCCTGTCACCGTTCCTTTTCACCTTGTTTGTAGATGACATTCCGGAGAAAATGTGTATTGCAGAATCTGATGCCCCGAATATAGGAGGCATATCCATACCAGCTCTCCTTTATGCGAATGATGTGCTATTGATATCCACAACAATTGACGGTCTGCAAAGGAAACTTAACTGCTTAGAAGCGTATTGTCAGTAATGGGAATAACAGTCAATGAGGAGAAGTCTAAAACAATTGTTCAGGAAAGAGAGGTGGAAGTATGCAGGTCAGGGATTAGAAAACGTGAACAAATTCACATACCTGGAGGTCACTTTAGCTATGAACCAGAGCTAGGCAAAACACATAGTCATCATAAAACGCAAGTGCATATTAAAAAATATAGAAGCATTAAAGGTTTTGGTAAAAATACAGGAAACGCACTGAGAACAATGGAGATAGTGTAACACTTCGTTATATATTAAATTCGAATGCAGTAATCGTTATCTTAACGATGTCAAAGATCACAAAGCCACGTGTATAATTCCGTGCCCATCTTAAAAAGTCCAAACATACAATTACCATTTCACCTGCCACACGCTATTTTTGAAAGTTTAAAACATTTTGTTGGCATTGGCTAGTTTAAAGGCTAACAGTTCAATGGCCTGCCGGGGTCAGAGTGCCAAACGAATTTAAAAGTCCTATGTCGTAATATACATATATGATATCTACATTACTGATTACAATACATGGAATATTATGATAATTAAGTTTGTAACATATATATTACTTTAATTTCAGTGGGGTAGGCTTGTTATAGTTTTTGTTTCTTAAGCATGCCAATTAACATTAAACATTCATATTGAAATTATTCAATTTTATCATTGAATGAAACCTTTTTGCTTTCGTTCATCTAGTTTAGGATTTTTAGACTCTTTTAGAGGAATGTTTGATGTACTCGAGTTGTTCTGGAAGTAATATGTTTAAATTTTATTTTTTGTTCTTATCCATATCTTAACGACTGAAAAAAGAAGCCTATTTCAAGCTCAGATAAGAACCAACATGAAATATAAAACTGTTACACCATGTATTAAAGCAGAGCTAAAAGAAACAAAACTCTCTTTGAGTGCTGCTTGCTGTAGAATGTCAAGTACACAGTCGTTATGTATAGGTGTATTACTTTCTTAGCTGCTGTACTGAGGCATCAATGCGGCCGTTTTTACAGCTCGATGCTTTAGAAACACACTTTCTCTTTCAGGCTGTACTTTCTTTGTGCTGAATAACATTCATTAACTTCTATTATGTTAATTAATATCATTATTCCTCAGGAAAGCAGCCACGACACTGTAGTTGATATCTGAACATGAAAGTATGGATCAAAGGCAGGTCGAGCACTTTTCCCTTCGGGAAGCAGCTGCAGAAAATTTCATGCTTCGTTGAAACTACCGTTTCATATCCTATCCAATTTCCGTTCTCTATTGCTCATTTAATTGCCAAGAGAGAGAGAAAAAAAAAGGATATTAAAAGGGGGAGGCTATTGTAGAACGATTTCCTGGAAACTAGCTGTCACATCTATATTGATGCAATTTATTACTGAATTCGTGTTTTCTGTTAACTGAAAAATAGTTTATATTATTCTATATGAAACTGAATATGTTAATCAATTCGCACAGCACATTAAAGTTAAGTGAACAATATTATAGAGAGAAGAAAAACACGAGAAAGAAGGAGAACAAAACATTGACAGATTTGTAAAATTTAGCAAGACAAATGAATTTGGGAAAATTATACAAAGTGTTTTATCTCTGATATGGCACTTAATTTGCAGAATGTTTCTATTGAGAACTAAGAACGACTCAGAGAACATACAAGTTGTTATTATTAAGCAAAAAGGAGGCGTTTTGATATTAACGACCAGTATACGCCCCCACACGGAAATGTAAATAAAATATAATATAATATGTATGTACAAATCTAATTATAATATTTTAGTAATGTAGATATGTGTATAATATGATATAACTTTAACATGCTATTTGTATGTATTCAAAAGAGAAAGTATTTGATGTTTTCTGCTAACGTAGCTTGGAAAGCCAAAGAGGCCGTAAAATTCTATACAAAACCCGAGTGTGGTGCCACTTTTAAAAAGACTGCCATTGGGGGAAGAGACCCAAGGATTTTTAAACTCGTTACAGGTGGTTGATACAATTAGCTTTTTAAACTAGCTAACGTCAACAAGAGTTTTAAATTTTAAAATAATAACGAGTGGCACGTGTTGGCAGGTTAATTTAAACCAGCCAATCGTGAACGTATACTTTAAACTTTTAAAACAAGGCGCGAGAAGTGTGCGTGTGTGACCCCATAGCTTAGTAAAGTAAACTTTTATTTAAATTGAATCAAGTACATAAGGACGCATTTTCTCGGCTGGGGCTCGTCGCAGTTCCGTTAACCAGTACTCGGTTCATCCACGCAATTTCAGATCAGTTAAGCAGAGAGATAACACGTTTTACTTCGGAAGCATGCATTTTAAGTTTCATATTTTCCATTCTACGCGTCCACTCATGTTAAAGTGTACACGCTGTACATTTCTAAGTTATACAATCATTGAAATATATTCTGAGGTAATCCATAAATTCAATTTCAGATTCAGTTCATACCCGCGGAAGTCCCGTTAGTTACATTTAGATGAATATTATCGTACGCAAAACACCAGAGGATGCCACAGATCTTAGGTATAGTAAATTACCATATATTATGTTTCATCGTATGGTTATTTATACTACTGGTATCCTTTCCCATCTCTGTTGAGTACGAATTAGAGGATGATGATTATGGTTTAATGGGCGCAAAATAGCTAAGGTCATTAGTACCCGAACACACTAAAAAATGCGCCAAGAGTAAAACAAATAATCTATACTTAAACCAGCGTAGGAATCAAGTAACGTTAGCACTTTGGGCAATAAAAATAAAACCCCCATAACAAATAACAAGGGTAAAACGGTCAACAATAAATAAAAGACTGTAACAAAATGCATCAACAAGAGCTGAAAACACAACAGTCCTAAAAAGGTCTAAAAATTCCGTCATAAATAAAATGGTATAAAATCCCACCTTGCTCCAATAACCACAAACACGGATAAAATAGAGCACTCGCTCACCAGCATCATCTGCAAGTACTTTCTCAATAGAGGAGGGCAAACCCAGGGATAGCCTAAAAGCCGCTAGATGGTGACATTCTAGTAAAATGTGTATAGGGTAGTCACAATTAGGACATGCCGGAACTAGTTCACCATTAAAAAGGTGACGGTGACTAAAATGGCAAAGCTCAATTCGTAAACGTACTAAAATTACTCCTTCGCGACGAACTGCGCGAGAAGAAGATGACAAATTAAAAAGGGATGATTTACATTATCTTGGAGTAAACTCCATTCCTCGCGCCAGCACGAGAGAACACCTCGACGTAAAGAATGTTTAAAATCCCCCGAATAAAAACGTTGCTCATATTCAGCAGGGTCTAAAAGGATTTAGCTGCGAAATTTGTGGCCTCATTGCCTGGAAGTCCTACGTGTCTAGGTACCCATAGCAGTGTCACGCTTACGCCAGCGTCAACAAGCATAAACACTCTATCCTGGATCTTCTGTACAAGGGGATGGTCGTTGTACAGCTTTTTCAAAGATAAAGGGGCACTCAAAGAATCAGAACATTTTAACAATTATCTCCCAGCCGCTGAGTACGGAAGAAAAATAGCCAATAATCCCAAGAGAATTGTTGTCACCGAAGCGTAAAAATATAAACAACAACGCACCAAAACCGTTTCATAATTTGACATCAATGTGAGGCCACAACAATGACAACAACAAAGCCAACTACAAAACTATCTTACAATTTGGCGCCAGCGTGGCTGCCATAACAAACCGTCACAAGTATTATAGTTAAAGATAAATATTAAAGTTCACTTTCTCTTATTTCACTTAGGTATTTTTCTTAACATTAGTAGCTAACCTCCTTGGCATGTATAAATCTAAGTGATATATACCAGAATTCTCAAACCATTCGCGAAATCCTCACACGAGTTCCCCAAAACGTTAAGAGTGTGGTTAACAGTATTTATTCTCGCAGGTATAGATATAAACGAAAGGACATACACAATTATATGTTATTAATGAGGTAAAGTAAATTATTCCGGAAAGAATTTTCAAATAGTTAAGCAAAACGTGACTCAGTAGAACATTTATAGTACAGTTATAGATTCTTTGGCTCAAACTGGCAGGTTAGCCCCGGATATCAAAGAAGACCTTCTTCAAAGGCAAAAAGACTAAATTATTATTATTTTAGTTACATTGTTTTAAGTGGTCCTTTTACATTTATATATGCATATATTGCAAATAATATATAAGATGTTAATAAACCAGACCGAACATTTTCAGAAAGTGCACAGATGTATATAAGCAATTTTAGTTAGGCAATGTATGGTCCACAACTAAACATAAAGCAGTTTTATGGTATTAAATATTTTGATATCAGAGACTGATAAGTTGGTGTTAAAGCCAAAACGGATGAAAAATTGGTTTAGAATGTCTTTAAAACTGCTTTGCAAGCAGAGACATGTTGATTTCTCTCAGCCTATTATCAGCTTTTTCAAGATTTAGTCCCATAAATATCCCTCAAATCTCGAACTATTCAATTGACAGTGCGACACTGAACAGGTATTAACTGCCTTCTTGCATTATATAGCCTACTCTAGAAGGAGTTTTTTCCTTTTGTGGCTTAATACATAACTCTAAATCTGATGTTCTGCAGGCCAAGGGTTCAATTCTTGGCATGCTCGTAATTTTTTTAATACTAAGTGCTGGGATACTAAAAAACTGTGAATAAAATGTATTTAATACTTTCAAATTTATTCTCTTTCTCAACAATAAATGTATTACCAACATAAATTGGCTAATAAGCTTAGTACTAACATGATATCCAAAACTTAATTTACCTAACACACACTCAGGACACGATTCTGATTGGTAAGTACAATAACTACTACAAGGGTTGCAATTGTTTGAACTGATATGTTAAGATTTAAGTGTATAAATTGAAACATCACTTAAAACGAATTATTTGACACAATCGATTAACTAGACTCAAAAACAAATGGCTCTCTCTTACTGGAAAACTAATGTTATAACCATGACGCCAGAATGATATATTCAAAAACCTCACTACGTTATCGTGTGTTGTGCTTTCGAGGGGTATCCTCATTAGCCAGTGGCGTACTAGCGCTTTAGAAACTTATAGTCATAGCTTCGAAATTTGAACAGACAGGCCATATGTTTTCTATTTCACTTTACCTGTCATTGACGCCTCTACACTCTCATAAATTACTTCGGTGTAGTTCATTAATGCTCTGTATATTATTTGCAATCACTTATCTAAAAAAGCATAATAAGTGTTTGGAAGAAGCAGAATCAGAACTCAGAATAAAAGTTTCTCCTTTTATCATGCATGTAAATGAAATGCACAAATTGTCATTTTGTTAATTTTAATGCTTAATGTATGTTCTGTACACCGTTTGACAAAAAATGAGCCCGTAAGTCTTCTAAGGGCTGCTCTTAGAGCGCGTGGTACACAAGTAAAGCTGTGTAGCCAATGCAGCAGTTATGTTACATATGGCATTAAGTGCTCTGTTAGCTCTGTGATAGTGCGCAGTTTGCCTAGCGACCCACAACACTTGTTATAATAACATTTGTAACATATTATGATAAATTATTTTCGTAATATTGTTTGCCATAAACAGCAAACTTTAACGTTAATATATTATATTTCCTCCAGTATTTGTTCTATCTAAATGCAATTTGCTTCACACGCGTACCCTGCACATGCACGAGGAACAAAAGATTAATTTTTGGGCACAAATGCAAGAAGCCTGGGATGTTGCCTCTCGTTCACACTACTGTGGAAATCTGATATCATCATGCCCCGAAGATTGAGGGTATGAGGGCTCATGAACCTGATATTAATTTTTGTTTATATCTGTCCATTTGTTTATTTAATTATTTGTAAACAATACATTAGTTTGTGGTTACGTTTTCGTTCGTGCATAGGTAATACGATGAAACTCAAATGGTACGTTAAAATATAATATTAATGCAACATATATTTAATAAATATAAATATACATTTATAAATCAACAATAAAAGATAAAACAAAAGATTGTATGGGATTTGAACCCAGGAGCTTACGCAGAAGAACCAATACCTTCTAATCCGCTCGGTTTTGCTACTTTATCTTATAGTTATTTTTCTAGATGTTTATGGTTTTGACCCTTAACTTTACAGGCAAAGCGTCCACTGCAGTGTGCACTCGCTGCATGCCCTTTATGAATTAGATCCCCAAAGTTCTCCGGCCGTCACGTAAAATCTGGGAATATTTTTTAGTCAAAGAGTGTATTTTTAATATAATATAATGTTACTATTGTGTGAGAATACGTTAAAATAAAAAGGCAAATCTCACCTTGATCTTTAAAGGCGTCAAGGAAAGTCTGAGAACCGTTGGTGTATAGCAGTTAACTTATTGCATTGCTCAGCCCATGTTTGTTTCCCAGATTCGATGCTTCTATTCTCAAAGAACGTAACACACCATCCAAAAGTTACACTTTACCCATATGAAATATGTAAGAAATAATTATGTGGTATAATTATTATGTTTTGCACGTCGCATGTTTTAAAAGTGGAAATAAACCAGTTCGCACAATTTCGATGGTGAATTGTGGCACTCCTGAGAAGGTACTTATTAAAAAGTGCATAGTAAAATCCTACTGCTGAAGTTTAGATCGCGTTGAAAACTTGACATTAAAAACTGTCATGTGTTGCTACTATAAGAACTTCATGTCGGAACAGGGACAGAGGACCTATGGATGTCTAGAGTCATCTTGACAGTTTTCGCTTCTCTTGCGGTTTAAGCAGAGATCATTGAAACACGCCAAGAGTGGACTGGAGTTTGGCCAAGTACGCAACCTTACAGTATATCGAATTTTCAGTAAAACACTCAATGTAGGACTCACATGGATCAATCCAAGCCGCATTACAAAGTGCGGGGCTTCGTATAACAAAACAGTTCATTTAAATAGATAAATATTGGAATGGAATCAAATATGATATATGGCAACCTAATTTTTTAATCAAAGGATCATCTTAAATTGTAAATGGAAGCCAGTTTAATTTTGTATAATATTAGAGGTCGTGTGTCTTTGAAAGGAAAAATAAAGTCTTTTTAACGATAGAGTTACATGGGTAGTCTTTATTACTACAGTACAATAAAGGGGGAAAAGGCTTTATCACGTAAATTATTCTACAAAGTCAACAAAAAGAATTCAATAAATTTTAGTACGAAATATTTTGGAAAAAAAATGAAATCGACAAACTTTGAAATCTCGTACGGGACTGTAAAGCATTAATTTCGAATGTCATATTTTTTATGAGGCTTTGTTTTTCGAACATGCCAACTTTTGCCTTAATAGGCTCACAATCAGTTAATTTTACAACAGGTTCAAAATAGCTGCGTTGACCTGTAGATAAACGTTACATTGTCGGAACATGGACTATATAGTCAAAGACTACACGATTGTCTTTAATTTTCCAAGTTTCTGCAAACATCCTCGCCATCAGATCATCTTCTGTTTCAAATGGGGTCTCGTAAACAAGATGACGCATTCGAACCCTTAAATAAAGGACCAGGGGAAAAACATAAGAAGATTGGGTGGGGGAGGAGGAGGGTACTGTCGTATAGGACCACATATGGCAAAATACTTCACTGTATGTATGTATGTATGTATGTATGTATGTATGTATGTATGTATGTATGTATGTATGTATGTATGTATGTATGTATGTGTGTGTGTGTGTGTATGTATGTATGTATGTATGTATGTTTTATTCATCCAATTAAATTCATTTCATACAAAACACAATGATATAGGACATGTTCAATGGTATGTAGAAAAGTCAAAGTCAAAGGAAAAGGGAAAAATATGTACACAAGACTTGAATGTATACAAATTTATCTATACATTGATACATTAAATCTGTCAAAGTTATCAGAAAATCTTTGAATTCACACAAAATTCAAAACCATACAAGGCTAGTAATAATATACTAAGTAGTAGTAGTAGTAGTAGTAGTAGTAGTAGTAGTAGTAGTACTAGTAGTAGTAGTAATAGTAGTAAGTAGTAATAATAGTAGTAGTAGTAGTAATTAGTAGTAGTAGTAGTAGTAGTAGTAGTAGTAGTAATAGTAGTAAGTAGTAGTAGTAATAGTAGTAGTAAGTAGTAGTATTAGTAGTAGTAGAGTAAGAGTAGTACTAGTAATAGTAGTAGCAGTAGTAGTAGTAATAGTAGTAGTAGTAGTAGTAATAGTAGTAGTAGTAATAGTAGTAGTAATAGTAGTAGCAGTAGCAGTAATAGTAGTAGTAATAGTAGTAATAATAATAGTAGTAGTAATAGCAGTAGTAATAGTAGTAGCTGTAGTAATAGTAGTAGCTGTAGTAATAGTAGTAGCAGTAGTAATAGTAATAGTAGTAGCTGTAGTAATAGTAGCAGTAGTAGTAATAGTAGTAATAGTAGTAGCAGAAGTTGTAATAGTAGTAGTAGCAGTAGTAGTAGTAGTAGTAGTAGTAGTAGTAGTAGTAGTAGTAGTAGTAGTAGTAGTAGTAGTAGTAGTAGTAGTAGTAGTAATAGTAGTATTTAATACTCAAATTAAACTAGTTATACAAATATTGCACATCACAGTCTTATGAACCACTACGGGTGACCGAGGTTGTTAAAACGCGGAATCGTGAGGGTCTGGGGTTCGAAGCCCGCCAGGATCGTCCTCCCTGACTGAGGTTTTTACCAGGTATTCCTTAGACTTCATAAATGGCAAATGCCGAGGAGGTACCATACCAGGTACGCCTGGAACATTTGCTTCCTTAAAAATGAACCCTTTCCCAATATAACATTTCATTTCATGTATCATCAGTGTCCACCGCCTGTGGCGCCTCAGTACTAAAAACGGGCATTAAACACTATTAAAAAAACCGTCGCATGGATCGCAAGAACGTTCATGTTCCTGTAAAATCCTTAATTTCTGAAATAAATGACAACCAAAGAAACCAATAACAGCATTAATAATAACGCCCAGTTCTTCAATTCTAAAGATACAGAATAATACACGTACAAGAGTTCTAATAATATTGCTTATCCTAAATTAAGATTCTATTATTAAAACTCCAATCTCATACACAGAAACAGACAAACATACAATAATTCTGATAATCATATACATTTTCGTATTATTTATGTACCATGTTTATAGAAATTTCTTGTCCCTAAAACTATGTATTTCATTTAGGAAAATGCCCAGTTTAGCCAGTTTTGTCTACTTATAATCAAGTACCAATATTCCAACCTCCCCCTACTGGAAGTCAAAAATGAATCCGGGAGAAAATTATCCTAGTATCTTCTGTCTGTGTACACTTAGCCAAAACGTGCACCCATCTTCCGATTCCGAGTATAATGGGGAAATACTCCTGACTTCCTTGTCAACAAACTTAGGAGCCTTCCAGTCCCACAGTCTAAGCCACGCTATTCCTGATCTTTGTGACGGTCCTGGTGGTGTAGTGTTTACCATACTTGTCTCCTAAATCCATGATCGCGGGTTCGATCGCGGGTTCGATCCCGGCTACGACCGATGGGTTTTATCCGGCGTAAAACTCCTAAGTATGACTTCCTTCGGAAGGAAAGTAAACCCATGGGTCCCGTGTCGTACATTTATGGCAAGATAAAGAACCTCAAACCTGTAAAAGGGGGCCTCTGAGCAAAATTTGTCGGTCGTTTTACGCCCTGATTTGAATGGGACACTGATGACCTGAGATGTTAAAGAACGTTCATAAATAAACCAAGTCAAAAGTCTGACCTCCATTTTATGCCTAGCTCCTGATATATGGACTCTTTGCCCCATCTAGTTTTAATTTATAGGGCAAGGAAGCCCAGCTGTCAGTAGGTTTTGGAATATACTAAGCTATCATATGCTACACCATAGAATAAAATAAATGTCTAAAATCTTGTTGAAACACCCTAGATCAAAATGCTTTCTAGAGAAAAGTGTATGGCCTAACTTTAACAATTTTATAAATGTAGTTATCTGTTATAATCATATAAATTTTATTTCATACAGTGTAAGTGCTATAATTATTATTATATAAAAATGTATTTAATGAGTAGAAAAACATCAAATAAATATGCCAGTATTGCCTATTTTTAAGTAAGGTTAACTTTTCAGTTGCTTTAATTGGGTGTGGTAATTTGTTGCATAGTTTTTTTTTTTTTTTTGATTTGTTTATTTACGAACGCTCTTTAACATCTCAGGTTATCAGCCTCCCATTCTATTCAGGGCGTGAAACGGCCGACAAATTTTGCTCAGAGGCCTCTTCTTTCAGGCTTGAGGTTCTTTTTCGTGCCGTAAATGTACGACACGGGACACACGACTTTACTTCCCTACCGAAGGAAGTCATACTTAGGATTTTTACGACCAAAAAAATCCATCGATCTTGGCTGGGTTTGAACCCACGATCTTGGATATAGAAGGCAAGTATGGTCACCACTACATCACCAGGACCGACAATTTTTTGCATAATTTGATGGAATTTCTAGTTGACTTATTTTAATATGTTTTGATGTTGGGCCATATTATAGGAAGATCTATTTTTCTTTTTGTATTGTGCTGATATATTACTTCATTTGTTATATGTGACTGCCACCGTCACAGGTCGTTATGGCGCGTACTCGTGAGCGGGAGGTCTTGGGTTCGAATACCGTCAAGACCGCCCTTCCTGAGTGAGGTATTTTCCAGGTTTTCCTCAGTGCTCATTAATGGCAAATGCCGGGGAGGTACCCTAAACTCAGACCTGGAACGCTTCCTTCCTTTAAATATCCTTTCCCAATATATCATTTCATTTTATGTATCATCAGTGTTCAGCGCCTGTGATGCGCCAGTAGTAAAAAACGGGCGTTAAACACTGATTTAAAAGTGTTATATGTGATTCTTTTGCTATAAACGTGATTCTTATAAATAGTGTTGGCTCATATATGTGTGTGTGTGTGTGTGTGTGTGTGTACGTGCAGGGAAATGGGAAAGTTCTTAGTTTTTAGAAAATTGATTTGGACCAGCTATTATTCTGATTGTTTCTTTTCTGCTTTACAAATACATTGATACCGTTCATTTAAGTAGGTACAAACCAGTGCGTTAGATCGCTCCGGTTGTATTACTCTATGTTCTACATATACGAGTACATGTATCAAGACTTACAACATTCTGAGCGCCATTTAATCTAAAGAACTGTAACTGCCCATAGCTACTACCCCAATATATTTATTATGTATAATATTTCTTTGTCTTTTGTATACTTTTTATTGCAGATGTGAAATAATATCTTATTAATATAGTTAATGACATGAATGCTTTAATTAGTAATATTAATAACCCTAAAACTGTATAATCAAATGCCATCAATATAATCACAGTGTATTTATTATCTCAATGTATTTACTATGTAAGGAAGGTACAGAAATTGTAGCTGGAAAGTCGCATATGAACCGCCCTTAGGCAGTCGCTCTGCGGAAATGTCACAACAATAGAAAAAATGTTCGCCTTCCAAAGCCACGGACAAATTACTCTTAAAAGGGTAGAACCTTCCCTGGCCGTGTGAACAAAATCTTCGCGAGAATTTCAACCGCTAGCCTACTGAGGACATCGACCTGTATGGGAGTCGCACCTTTAAACCTCAGAGGGCAAGCCTATGGCCCGACTCGTATTTCCAATAAATATTTATAGCGAATAAGTTGTTAAAAATATTTGGAAGGCATCTAATAGCTGGTGGTTTTAGAAAACGGCGCCAAAAAGTGACATGAGCAGCGTCATTGGTGTTGCCTATTTAAACGAGCCTTCGCCCCGTTTTGGAGCATTCGTCTTATTACTCAGCGTCTAGTGCGCTTCAGCCAAGTTGTGGTAAAGGCCCCAAGCATCAATTTCAGTACTCGCTTATCAAAGCGTCATGCTACTTGCGACTATTAAGCTCAAAGCGGCGAGGCTCGCTAATGGACAATTAAATGATCCTACGATTGATAAAAATCGATTCCATCACATGTCGTGTGAAGTGTTCTATTTCACCTTATAGTCCCATCTTATCCACGTTGAGCCCCCTCAACGAAAATCAGCGAAAGACCCGTGAGACGGAGTCCCAGAGGAAGTGTTGGCGTCGACGTGAAGCTCCTACGTCATCAACTCGCCCCACACTTCAATCGATCCCCGACTATTTGAATTTATATGCTGTCTATCGGCTTGAAAAATTCCTGGTAGGAAAATATCGTATTGCAACCCCATAATGCCTCTCAAATTTTTGATTGATTTTTTTTCTTACCCCATTCTATTTATGGCAAGTTGCATACCTTCTAATAATTTGTAAATATTAGAGCATATTCACATATCGAAAATAACTAGGTAGCAGCATGGGGGTATTTAGCTGCATTCTTCAATCACTATTGAAATTTTAGTATATTGCGAAATAAAAGTATATAATTATTTCTCTTAAAACAAGTTTTATATTAATGGTCTTTGTTAAATGAGGCGTCCGAGTATAAATAATAGTAACTGACATCTTTCACTTTATTGGGAAATTTATTGTGCATGTTTACAAAAACACTGAATGCATAATTAACAGCTGTGTTTTGCTTCCGTTATTAATATAATTTGCAATGGATACAGAACAAATGAGCAATATATAGCTCAAAAAGTTCACATTTTTTACCTCTCTAGGTACATATTTACACAGTTAACATTTTGCCACCATATATAACAGTAATAAATCAATTTAAAATAATACACTTGGAAAAATGTTTAAAATTTTACATCAGAATATTTAAATAAGGAAAGTATTACAAATTACTCAATATTCATGTAAACTAGTAAACAGCAATATTATTCAAAACATCAATATGCTTAATAAAAAGGAAAATAAACATAAATACTATAAATTTCACTCTAACATTCTATTCCTGCATTCTTTCCTAAAATGTCCAAGTACCTGTTTTCAAAACTATGTAAAATCTGGAAATCATAGCATGGAAAACAGCGCCTGCCAATTTCGGGGCATGAATGTGGCCCGTTACATTTCACACTTAGAAGATATTTGAAACGTTCGATTAAATTTCGGTTATTTGAGACAAGCATTGCCAAAATCATTAATAGTGAATGTTTTTAAATGCACAAATTATAAATAGTTTAAATTATAACAATTTTGCCAGTTCTCTAAACAAAAATGAGTATTATGCTTAGCAACCCAGTAAATGAGCTGTTCATATTGTTTTCTAGGGAACAAGAAATCAGAAAAAAAATCAATAACTGTTATAAAATTTGTTGCAGTGCTACAAAACGTTAAGAGGCAAAATTTCACTGAAGGTCCATTTCATACATTTTCATTACTTAGGATCTCTAAGAGATGAACAAGGAAAGCCATTTCCATCAGAATACGAGGAGCAACGTTGTAAGGGTAGTTGGGCTCAACCATAACAGTTGGCTTCTTCCAAAGGAAAGCATAACAAATATAAAAGATTGATCATTAATGTCAGTAGAGGGAATTTTAAATGTAAACGCACCAGAGTACGCAGTAAATTTGCTATTAATAGACGTATACAGCTTCATATGGTTAATACAAAAGGGCACTTGTTTCATTAAATCCAATTTGGGTAAACTATTTGCCAACTATAGCGTACAGGGCCGAAATTTGAGAGTGGGAAAACACAAAGGAACTTATTCAGGTACAAACACAGTTTCTAAAACGGTTGCTAAAAGTAGGGATGGGTATAGCAATTTTTTGATTGATTTGTTTATGGACGCTCTTTTAACATCTCAGGCCATCAGCATCCCATTCAACTCAGGGTGTGAAACGGTCGACAAATTTTGCTGAGGCCTCTCTTTCAGGCTTGAGGTTCTTTTTCGAGTCGCAAATGTACGACACGGGACCCACGGCTTTACTTCCCTTCCGAAGGATTTTTACGCCCGAAAAAATTCATCGGTCCTGGCCGGGTTCGAACCCGCGATCTTGAGTTTAGGAGGCAAGTATGGTAACCACTACACCACCAGGACCGACATATAGCAAATTGTAGACCTATTAAAGAGTTTTGTATTTCTAATGAAAGTGGGAATTTAAAAATAAGAACAATTAAACAATTAAATACTGGTTAAGTACAGGGAAATCAAGCTCTTCTTCCATAGTCGATCTAAGGGAGCAAATTAGGGATGGGTGGGACACGGGATGGGCATCAAAAATAAGGAAAGGCTTAGACAAAATTGGATTGGGGTATATTTGTTTAAGGGGAGATGACATTAAATGAAATAGTTGCAAAATAGTTAATAGACGTTTGCCTATAGATAGGCAAAATATTGAGTCTCAATGCGCAGAAAAAGTATCGCTTAGCCTGCAGGCTCCAATACATCCGGTGTGGGGGAGGGGACATTATTTAGATATCTGTGGTAGAGAAGAAAGAAGTGGTCTCGCATGGTTCAGATTAGGGGCTTGGAAAGGAAACAAAACAGTTAATGCTTTCGGGGAAAGAATTTGTCCATTATGGAGAAAGCGATACCTGGAGGCATATTTGGCAGAATGCAGGGAAACGGAGGTTTTAAGAAACGAGCAAATTTTTCAATGCCAATAGAAATTTGAATATTTGCCGAGGAGTATTGGTGCATGCGAGATACTCACACAATTTGGGAATATTTCTAGAGAAGACCCGACAAAGAAGGTTAATGGCTATAGAGAATAGGGGGGAGTTGGGGAGGAGGAGTGAGTAAATGGAAGAGTAAGAGTTCCATTCATGTTCATGTATTTGTATATAAATTATTAATAGAAAACGTAAATATATCAAAGTATTTGTATATATGCATGTATATTTATGTATATGTAGCTATGTGTGTATGCATGTATATGAGTATGGTTGTATGTATGTGTATGACCATTTTGATTGTTATAAGGACATTAGCATGTACGGCTGTTAGGCCCATGAGACAGTTGTCGTTATTCGAATGTGTTCTAAAACTAGTACAATAACCACCACCACCACGTACCCTATAAGAAAAAATGTGCAGCATTTTTTTTTTTTTTTTTTGTATTTTTGGAATAAGAAGAATATATTTGAGTATGCACTCATTTTCATTATTTCTACAGAAAAAAAAAATTCGAAAACGTTCACTAGTGTAATGTTAGTATGATAGGGACTTGTTGAAATACACAGTAATTTTATATACAAAGCAATATTTTTTATCGGATTGGTAGGTTTTTTATTTTAAAGAGAAATATCAACACACATGCCATATTTCTGAGATAAGTATGAAGGAAATATTGAATTCTACCACGAAAAGTGGACAAAGTTTATCATCTGAGAAGTGAGGTTAATTTTCCTTCCTGCTCTTACGTAAACATAATTTGCTTGAGTACTGATTTTCTATGTCGGAAGTTATTTTATAAATGTTCTCATCCCTTGCACACCATCATATGACTTTTTTAATGATTTTAAAACTTCCCCCTCTTAGCTGTTGTTGGAAATACTAATCTCTTTTTTTTTTATTTAGGTTGCAATGTTTTCACACAAGTTATTAATTTTGTAGTCTATGAATAATGCAAATTCATCTTAAACACTTGCTACTTCTTGGACCGAAAAAAGCATTGAAACTAAGTATTGCGATTTGATGGAGTCTTGTGGTTTTTTTTTTTTTTTTTTTTTTTTTTTTGTCTAACGTTTCGTTTCTTCCTGCTTAAGACAAACAAATGAATAAGGATCTTGAAATTGAAATTCCTAAATATGTTTCTCCCTGTTATTTTCATATGTAAACTAAAGCATTTAATATTGCATTTACAATATGAACCTGGTTTACAGCTTAACTTACTTATTTGTCTAACCTTTTCTCTTTTGTTTACGATAGTTCTCTATTTCGTTTCATCTGACAAAATTTTAGATATTCATTTCTATTAATTTTTGTTACTCTAGAGACAGTTATGTCATTTTATTGTTATCTCCTTCCTCAAAACGATTATGGGGGTATCCACATAATTTACAATTATATGTGATAAATGCAGCGAATCATATTCGTTTGCAATTTAATTATATAACTAAATCGCCGATTTTTATAAGTTTGCATTTCGTGTAAAGATCAATAACTGAAAATTGGATTTAACTATAACAAATTTAACAATGAGGCAAATATCTTACACAATTATGTTGGTAGCAGTGCAAAAATAAACGTTTGCATATTAAAACAATCAATAATAAACAATCAACATTATTTTACTAAAATAAGCTTCAATTTTAGGAAGTAGTTAATGTTTCGATGTAAACAATGGTATTTAGAGCAGGAGTACATCCATGGGTGGCCGAGGTCGTTAAGGCGCGGACTCGTGTGCGGGAGATCTGGGATTCGAATCCCGTACGATTTTTACTACTGAGGCGGTGAACACTGGTGATGTATGAGATGAAATGATATATAGGTAATGTTTTTTTTTTTTTTTAAGGAAGGAAAGGTTCCAAGCCTAAATTTAGGATACCTCCCCGGCATTTGCCATTTATGAGACCTGAGAAAAACCTGGAAATAACCCAGGGAGGACGATTCTGGTGAGATTCCAATCCCAAACCTCGCGCTGACGATTTAGCGCCATAACGATCTCGGCCACCCGTGGCGGTACAAGCAGGTGTGCTTAGTATGTTGGAAAAAAGAAGATTTGTTATTTGAACAGGCATTATAGGTATAAAGCATTTACATACATGGACAAAAGTATAGGCACAAAAGCAGAGATAGTTTTAAAGAAATTCAATGTTAATACATTTCACTCGCTAGTATATCCATGTTCCCTCAGGTGGTTTATTGTGGCTTTTATTTTTCTCCATATTACATTGCATTTAATAACTGAATTATTTTAAATATATTCTTTCCAAAAAACATGACTCATTTCAGGAACCAGAATTGTTGGAAAACATTTCATTTTCAGTTCAGGTCCCTTATCCTTATACATTATCTTTAAATACCTTAATTCTGTCCATCTGCATCGTGTCCACTTTTACGTAAAACGCTTCTAATGAACTTATAAATAACATTTGAAGAACGAATCCTTGAAATCATTCTATTATATTAAAAGAATATATTACTTATGTTGTTTATGAAGAAATTATTCAGGTTAAAGAAGAGGAATCAATTAATAATAGAATATTTAAACCCGAATAAGGTAAGTACAAGATGGGTGCCTAGACTTCTTTCCTCAGTCCAAAAGCAGCAACGAGTCATCTGTTGTCAGGCATTTTTAGAGCACTGCCGTGACATCAAGGGAGAAGTTCGGCTAACCATGTTACAGCAGGTAAAGCTATGGTCCTCTACTATGGTCCCTTGTCCAAAAGAGAATCAATGGAGTGGCGTAAACCTGGCGAAGCACCGCCTCTAAAGGCCAAGATCACTCAGTCAACCAAGAAGATCATGGTCACAATCTTTTGGGACTGAGAAGGAATACTCTTCATTGATCTCAAGGAGAGAAACATTACAGTAAATGGGGAGTACTATGCTGGCCTATTGCACAGACTGCGTGCTTCCATCAAAGAGAAAAGGCGAGGAAAGCTTAGTGGTGGTGTGCACCTTCTTCACGACAATGCGCCTGTGCACACAGCTCTTGTTGCAAAGGAAGCTGTGAAGAAATGTAATTTCACGGAGATCGACTATCCATCCTGCAACCCAAATCTATCTCCCAGTGACAATTTCCTCTTCTCAAAACTGAAGAAGGACGTTCGAGGAAGGAAATTTAGGTGTGACGAAGAAGTGATGGGTGCTGTTTATGCCCATTTTGCAGACAAGACATTTGACTAATTAGGGGCGGGGGGATTCAAATGTTAATTCAAAGATGGGAGAAGTGTATTGCAATAAAGGAAAAGTGTAGTGAAAAGTGAAATATAGTTTTTGTGCTCATCATACCTAGAAAATGGTTAGGCCGGAAACTTATGAACCCACCTTCGTACCTTTCTTCAAAATAGTTGGTACTTACTAAAAACACATATAAGTGCTATATTTCTACAGAACATTTATAAATAATGGTTTGTATTTTTCCCAGACAGTATACAAAACCAGGTGCTTTTTTCTCGAAACATCGCCTGCCTGAAGCTATTAGTACAAATGAAATTGCTGGCTCTCTGAAAACATCCAACTGCTCGCATTTAGCAAAATAACACGTGCGTACACCCAGCTTTCAAACTGCGCGTCTAACTTTGCATATTTCTCACCCTCCCCCTCTCTCCCTGCCATCATTTGCGTTGTATAGTTTCTATTTGGGAGCGTCGTTTCATACAATTTGTTGGATGAATAAACTTGGTTCATTGAACGACGAAGAGTTGGTCGGGATGGAGGGAACAGTTGTAATAAAACGTCAGGAGCAGGAAACGTGAGGAATGGAAACAAAATTCTGACAAAATGCGGAGGGGAAAGGGTTATACATGACCATGATGCCCCGAATTGGAGGGTGGTGCGTTTCAACCGCGTGGGAAATTACGTCTCATTCTGCTGTAGGATACGCGTAGAGTGTGAGCAAAACGTGTCTTTCACCAGGAAGAGGGGGGAGGGATGAAAATGAAACGCGGAGAGGAGATACGCAATCATAAAATAGCACTTCGAGTGTTGGAAAGAGTGCGAAATGCGCAAATCTTTCTTGCTTTTTCGTATGAGTGTCGTGTATAGTGCGCTGCCTATCCTTACACTATCATTCAAAGGTCCGTTAACAGGTGGGAGCACTATTTCTGCTAATTGAAGCTCAAATCTGGAAATATGGAACTTGCTATGCGCTTTCACCGTTGTTGAAAGTACAGAATTTGATTCAGTACTTTCGCTGCAGGTTGTTTGCCTACCTAGAAGTCAATTATGCAACCGATCACTTAGGGGAACTTGAATGTCTGTTCCTTAATACTTACGACAATGTCTCAGTCTAATACTAAACAATAAATCGGATTATTTATCTAGTTTAATGCATCGCTAACAAACTCAATTTTGAAGGTGGTAGCCCACAAGAACGTTCTTATTTTTATTTACCTGTGTACGTTATACCTGCTTTCACTAACGGCAGCGGAGAAAACAAAACGCCTCTTTTCCGAAACTTCGTTTTCTTAGTGATTGATTGGAGTTATGAATGCTATTGCACGTCTTCTATTTTTCGTCTCTTAGAATTCGCAATTAATTCATCCCCAAACGCACGCGCGCGCTCACATACACCTCGGGTAAATCCTAGAAACCATGGATCCAGCGGTTTGCTGCAGCTTACTACGCTCTCGTAGCCTATATTCGCTTCCTTTTAGTAAATATAAATTGTTAGCAGATTGTGAGATACGATGTTAGCGGATAAATCATTGTAACGATACTAAATCTCTTTTAACTCCAGCAGGAAAAAAAAAGCTTACAACCTGAGGAAGCGAACCCCCCTCTATCTTCCATTTATTAGTACGACGCTCCAACAGTCTGAGCTATCACACCGTTGCGATAGTTTGGCTGATTATCCGCCTATATCTACTGAAGTCAGGCTAATTATGAGCCTTATCTACCTTCGGCTAAGGACGCTCTCCTCCGCAGGCGTTCGTGAAAGAACACGTGACTTTACCACGTTGATTCTCCGTGTAGGGAAACGTTTATTATCACCTAAAATTGTGATATTTGCCTTCTAGCTGAAAACTGGTTAAGAATAATATAAAAATGTATTTAAGTAAGAATCAAAAACACGTCTTTTATTTTGGGAAAATGGTGGGTGGCCTTATGAGTTGACAAGGGAAGGGGGCCAGTTAGTGTTGAAACTGAACGTGAAACAGTTAATAATTAGAAGAGACTGCACCAATTACATGATTACGGCGCATCAGTAAAATTCCTGAGACTACAAAATTCAGGCAAATACCGTACTCTCATCAGGAGCAAACCTTCGAAATATTCACAAATAAAATGGAATTGGATCATATTCGCCATATTCTGCACTTCGTATTTGAAAGTCCACAGTAGAACGTAGACCAAAGGAATGTTTCCCTTAGTAAGTACGTTTTAGAACACATTCAAATAAATATAACTATCACATGGGGCTTACGGCCATACATGCTAATGTCGTCCTTATAACAATCAAAGGGGCCATATACATACATACATCCATACTTGTGTGCATACATACATATATACATACACACATACATACAAATATAGAAATACTTCGACATATTTACGTTTTACATTAATACTTTAAATACAAATACATAAACATTTACTCTTGAGCACCTTTCCATTTATTCACATCCCCTCTCCATCTCTCTCCTTCTTCATTATAGCCATTAGCCTTCTTTGTCGGGTCTTCTCTAGAAATATTCCCAAATTGTGTATCTCGCATGCACCAACACTTCCCGGCAAATGTTCAAATTTCTATTGGAATTCTATAATTGCGGTGATAAATGCTCATTTCTTAAAATCTTCGTTTCCCTGCATTCTGCCAAAATATGCCTCCAGGTATCGCTTTCTCCGCACAATGGGCAAATTCTTTCCCCGAGAGCATTAACTGTTGTGTTTCCTTTCCAAGCCCCTAATCTGAACCATGCGAGACCATTTCTTTCTTCTCTGCAACAGATATCTAAGTAATGTCCTCTCCCCCACAGCGGATGTATTTGAGCCTGCAGGTTAAGCGATACTTTTTCTGCGCATTGAGACAAAATATGTTGCCAATGCATATCTCGCAAACGTATGTTAACTATTTGCCAACTATTTCGGGTAATGTTCTCCCCCATATCCAAATATGCCTAAAAATATTTGCATTTCAATAGTTGTGGCATTATTCAACCTATTACTACAACCTTTCTAGGTGAGAACTTTGCACATATTCACCATAAAGGGCAATTAGAAGCACTAAATCAATAATTAAACTAAAGTATTTAGCCAGTGTTAAACGAGAGTTATAAAGATAAAAAGTAGTTCAGTAGTATTTTACTACTCTCGATTATTTAACACCCACTCCTTCATAATTTCTACAACTGTCATTCAAAACGGTTTCATTATTCTGTATTACAGATAGCATTTGATGCTTTGCTTTTTTATAATAAAGTTTAACGCCCTTTTTAAGTACTGAGGCATCACAGGCGGTGTACACTGATGATACACGAGATGAAATGATAAATTGGGAGAGGATTTTTTTAAGAATGGAAGGCTTTAGTGTAGGGTACCTTCCTGTTATTTGCCATTTATATGCTACCTTTGAATTTAATCGTTTTGGGAAATTCAAAAATACTTATTATTAGCATTAAGAATAAGGTTTACACTTAATTTAGTGTATCATTATATTTAAAGAAATGGCCAGGTTTAATCTTGATTCCAATTTGTTTACTTTCTCGACTCTTAGCAAAAAAAAAAAAATCTTACAGAAAGAGTATTGTTTCGTCACATATACAAGCAGAAAGCCCTGAGATACATTTACAGCTGGTAGTCACTAAAGATGTTTTCTTTTACCTGTAGTATAGAAAAAATTAACATAATGCGTGTGCATACACAAAGACTAGCATATGAAAGAAATACGCAACGCTGTGTTGTTTTCGAACTCATTTCCTTTGTTTCTCGGTCTCAACTGTTTTTCCTCTCTTTGCTGACAATTTCACCGTTTTATTTTCCTTTTGTAATGTTTCTCCTATAAACATATAAAACTGGAAATTACAGAGACAAGGAAAAATCACATCATTAAACAAAAACGAAAGGAAACAAGGCAACAGGCAACAAGAACGGAACCGAATTGAATAAAAAGATTACAAATGAAAATAAAATAAAAAGACAGAACAGATATCTCAGTAAGACATACAAATGAAGGGACTCTACAACAAGATTGAGGAATTTAAATTCAATTAAATGTACAAAGGAAAAAAAAAACTATAAAGCTAGCTCTAAGAATATCAAGGTAATTATTTTATTGGAATGCGTTCTTAATTAAAAGGTTGTGAAAATGATGAAGTCTACTAGTATTGAAAAACTATTTAGAAATAAGCAAGCATATAGAAACGCGAATGAAATGAGAACAAAGTAGGGAAAGTAAATAACTGCAATAAGATAAATTATTCCAAAAATAATAAACACATTTAGTGGCCGATAAGTTATTATACATTCCCTATCTTCTATCCTAGTAAATGTTAACAAAACAATAACAATGACTTTTAAAAATAGCTACATGTATGGCAGAGATAAAAATGGAATTACAGTGGGCAATAAAAACAAAATGTTAAACTAAGTTGTTATTGGGGCGTAACCTTTAATACGAGTGAGAAATGGAATAAGCACATATATATATGTTGTTAATTATAATATACGAGGTCAACTAAATGAGTTACTACGTATTCCGACTCGCGTTCAAGACACATTAGAGAGGATGTACAATCCTATGATTAAGTCTATTATGCTATATGTGAAATGTGGAGATGGGAGAGAACTGAACATGTAAATAAAATACAAGTCAATTTTTGGAAAAGGTTTCTTCCTCTCTCCAGCATTTATCTCACCTTCAATTCGGTGAAAATTCATTAGTAGTCCCTTTCGTTTTAGAAATATTCGGGTGGTAGTTACAACCTGTATATGCGAATTTGTTTAACGACAGTAATATCTATTCAGCTTTTACTGCCTTGTTGGGCTAAACCTTGAACTTTTTAATATGAAGAGTTATCTATTTTGAGGCTACCTACCCTACAAGGAAATAAAATTTGCATAGTGCACAAATGATAGCTAATTAATATGATATAATGCCCCATATATTGTATATAGAAGGAAGCATACTTTAGTATTAATAATTAACTTATATTATTTAAGAGGTCTTATAATTATTTTCAATAAGTTTAACTATGTAAGAAAATTCACTGTAAAAAGCAAGTGTTTGCAAAATAGTATGTCACTTTGTGCGGTCGCTCTGGGCCTCAGGAGAAAGATAAACAAAATAGAATCGCGCATCTAACAAGGAGAGGCTATGACAATGACTCTTTTGTATGTTAGAGAAAATACTAATGCTATAAGGACAATGAAACATTCCCTAAAGAAACGTAGGTGTTTCTGGACGCGTGGTGAAAGTTCACCTGTGAGAATTAAGTATTTTAAAGGGGTGAGTTTTGAGCGCCGTCGAAAGAGCTTTGACTCACAAACCAGAACCTCAGATTTCAACCGACAGGAATCCATGAGCTTAGTTATGAAGCCCCATAGCGCACCATGGAAAACTGGTGATATTTTCGAAGTGAATATAAAAAGAGGAAACTTCCACGTGAGGCACGCATTCTGGAGTTTACAGTTCGGCCCTTCAGTTCAAGCATTCTCTAGATTTCAGTGACGCACGTTCAGGCAGTAGACGCTTTCTAATGACAAGCAGTTATTAGTTAGGCAGCTCCAGCAGTTTGTTCAAGCTGTTCTAGATTCCAAGTCGAACAGAGTATGCAAATTACGCAGCATGGAAAGCAGTCCCCTCCGTTTTCATAAGCAGGCAATAAAAACATGCAACGAGAGTAATTCTGATAGTCAGACAGCTATAATACACAGCGATTAGTGAATACAGGCATTATAACAATTCCTGTCCCTCCCCCCTGATCGACCGCCACGGGTGGCCGAGGTCGTTAAGGCACGGACTCGTGAGCGGGAGGTCTGCGGTTCGAATCCCGCCAGGACCGTCCTCCATGACTGGGGGTTTTTCCAGGTTTTCCTCAGTCTTCATAACTGGCAAATGCCGGGGAGGTACCTAAACTTAGGCCTGGAACGCTTCCTTCCTTAAAAAAAAAAAAAAAAAAAAAATCCTTTCCCAATTTATCATTTCATCTCATGTATCATCAGTGTCCACCGCCTGTGGTGCCTCAGTAGTGAAAACGGGCGTTAAACACTACTCCCCCCTGATCCCGCGACGGCAAAATCGGGCCTCAGAAGTTATCGCCGTTTGCGACGCTTAACCGATGTAACTGCGACGAAAACGAAACAGTTGCAACTTTCCCCAGCGGCTTGACCAGGATAGAGCAAATAGTTATAAATATATGTCATTTAGAAAGTCGTGAGCTTAATCATTAAGTTCAACTATAATTTCATAGAATTTTATTTTAATGACTGTAGTTTTGTTCAAATGCTTTACTTATAATTTACTCTTGATTTTGAGACATTTGAACAAAATGGTTTAATCTTTCATTAAAAATATGTTAAATTCAAAGTGAAGCATTCTCTTTCTACTTATGCATAAATACATACACACACATGTATAATTATATATATACACATATTGTGAATGTTTAGGTTAAATATGATTATGCATATATATCATAAATTACAGTTACACATTATTTAAAAGCAATGATATTTCACCTCTTTATTGACCGTTTATTATTAACCTCGTATGCTGAAAGCTCACAGCTGTAGTATTTTAACTATTGGAGATCATGGACTATGAATTTTATTTGTGCTGTATGTAAAAGTTTCATGTTAACCTGCATTCGCGATATGTCTTGACAATTCTATGCATAATGCCATGAATAGGACAATTAGACATAACAAAAACCTGACGTGAACTTTATCACAATAATAATTCCCCTATTAAGAGCAATGGGAAATGTAACCCTTCTTGGAATACTAATATTAATCCAAAATGGTGTTAAAGTACACTCAATTGCCGAGAAATCACTTCTACTTAATGATAAGTGAACTGAAACCGAATTTGTCGAGCATCCATATTTGTTCATTATATGGTACCGAATCGAATTTCCTACTTTACAGGGTCAAAGATCTCTGCATATAGCATTTCTCTCCAATAGATAAATTCCCTTTTTGTGTTTCAATTTTAAAGTGGGAATCTGGTGACAACATTGTTTCCTATTAAATTGTAAAATACAATTTTGAAAAATGATGGAAAACTACTGCCATCTCTAATAAATATTATTAAAATCTCGTATAATAAACCAAACGCACTTTATTATTATTATTATTATTATTATTAGTAGTAGTAGTAGTAGTAGTAGTAGTAGTAGTAGTAGTACTAGTAGTATGATTGATTGATTTTTTCTTTATTTTTTTATTTATGGACGCTCTTTAACATCTCAGGTCATCACCGTCCCATTTGATTCAGGGTGTGAAACGGCCGACAAATTTTGCTCAGAGGCCTCTCTTTCAGGCTTGAGGTTCTTTTTTGTGCCGTAAATGTATGACACGGGACCCACGGCTTTACTTCCCTTCCGAAGGAAGCCATACTTAGGATTTTTACGCCCGATAAAATCCATCAGTCCTGGCCGGATTCGAACCCGCGATCTTGGGTTTAGGAGGCAAGTATGGTAACCACTACCCCACCGACGTAGTATTAGTAATAGTAGTAGTAGTAGTGATAGTAGTAGTAGTAGTAATAGTAGTAGTAGTAGTAATAGTAGTAGTAATAGTAATAATAATAATAATAGTAGTAGTAGTAATAGTAGTAGTAGTAATAGTAGTAGTAATAGTAATAATAATAATAGTAGTAGTAGTAGTAGTAATAGTAATAGTAATAGTAGTAGTAGTAGTAGTAATAGTAGTAGTAGTAGTAATAGTAGTAGTAATAGTAGTAGTAGTAGTAGTAGTAGTAGTAATAGTAATAGTAATAGTAGTAGTAGTAGTAATAGTAGTAGTAGTAATAGTAATAGTAATAGTAGTAGTAGTAATAGTAGTAGTAGTAGTAATAGTAATAGTAATAGTAGTAGTAGTAATAGTAGTAGTAGTAGTAATAGTAATAGTAATAGTAGTAGTAGTAGTAATAGTAGTAGTAGTAGTAATAGTAGTAATAAGAGTAATAGTAGTAATAGTAGTTGTATATTCAGACGATATAAAAGATCATTGAGAAATAACAGCAGGAATTTATTTTAAGAAAATTAATAGTACGTGAGTTCGTTTTTGTAGACTACTAGCAAAAAGTGAAAAAAAAAACTCCAAATAACTGCACATAAACTGCCTTTTTAACAGCTATGAACAACGTGGACATCTCAATTAATAAAAAAAAATAACAAACTTTTAGTGGCAAGCTTCATGTTAGGTCTAAAATATTTCTGGAAAACAAAACCATAGAACGAGTATCAAAATTCAGATGTCTACATTTCTAGATAATAAGTGATGAAAACAAATGTTATTAAAATACATGAGCTCAGGGCGTGAAACGGCCGACAAATTTTGCTCAGAGACCTCTTTGTTCGGCTTGAGGTTCTTTTTCGTGTCGTAAATGTACGACAAGGACACACGGCTTTACTTCCCTTCCGAAGGAAGCATACTTTTGCGCCCGAAAAAATCCATCAGTCAAGCCCACGATCTTGAGTTTAGGAGGCAAGTATGGTAACCACTACATTACCAGGACCAACATCACAATTAGCAGAAGTGAAGTTTCTTAAAATTAATTGCACCATATATTACACTTGATAAAAACAAAGCAACGAAATAAACATCGAAGAATTGAACATTTCATAATAAAATACAGAGCAAACTGAAGACAGCAGTTGATTCGAATGACCGAATACCCAAATCAGCCTTAAATGACCGACTTCAAGGAAAATGAAATGTAGGAAGACCTAGAAAGAGGTGGATATAACATGAGATTCAAGCCGGAACATGCTGAGGTAGTTTAAACTTTGTTGTACAAGAATTTTCCTTAATTTCTATCTGGTGATAGATACAAAAGAAGAATCTTATACACATGTTAAATATACACAAATGCTTCTCATGAGTGTTTCTTCAATCAAATACTAAACTAATTTCAGTTTACCGTAGGAAACCTAATTCAGAACTTGCTGAAATAGTCAGTATTTACCTGACCTAACAGAAAGAGCAAAAGTTTACCATTACACCGTATTAAATTCCGTTATATCGTGAGAGTATTGTGTTAAAAGGCTTCAATATGTGGCTGTACCTATAACGATTCCTGCTTCGGTCCTTAATACTGAATCGTGGTCCAAATCAACTTAGCCACGAGAAAACTATTACACAACACAAGGAACTTACTAGACCACAGGAGAGATGAACAAAAGAAAGACGAATCGTTCAAAGGTTAACAAAGATGCCAATAAAAATTTAAGGGAATAAGTTTTGGTATAAGAACGGGAAAAAAAATCAAGGTATTATAAATTTAACAGCTCTGGGGATCGCTGCAGATGCTATTTTCAGAATATAATATTTAAGTAGTATTTATGAGATGCTAACCCAATTAAAATATTACTGAAATTACTATAATCAATTACATACATTATAAATATTATTACAATTAATGTGAATTTATATTAGTAGTTAAGTTATTTGTGTATTTCATCCGTAGTGAGAACAAAAATTGTTCAGAACAGAAACTTTAGAAATAAGTCAGGAAATGTTGACTGTAAACGTGTTTTTGGGCTGGACAAAGAGCCAGATGGCCATATACCTTTTTTGTATGTGTTTGCAAGAGGCTTTGTATAAGAAGGGTCGCCATTAGTTTTCTGGAAAAGCTTAGAAAGACGGAACAGGTCATTATTATGCATAAAGCTTAGCTGTGTTAAAATCTTAAGGCGAACCGTAGTATGAAACGTGCTGATACAACAGATCATTGGGGGTGAAATAAATTATACAGCCCGACATAACGGAACCAAGGGTGAAAACAGCACGAATATAAGGCTTAAGGGAATGTTTAATCACGGAAATTAGGTAGTCGGTCCTGGTGGTATAGTGGAAACCATACTTGCCTTCAAAACTCAAGATCGCGGGTTCAAACCTAGCGGATCGATGGATTTTTTCGGGTGTAAAAATCCCAAGTATGGCTTCCTTCAGAAGGGAAGTAAACCGTGTCGGCCGTTTCACGCCCAGAATAGCATGGGGACGCTGATGACCTGAGATGTTAAAGAGCGTCCGTGAATAAACAAAAAATAAGGGGGGAGGAACTAAGGAAAATTATATGCATGCGCCACGGCCAATAGATTGCATGTCAAAGTTATTCAATAGTGATATTTTGAAAGGCAGGAGGCGGCCTACCGATCGGATGAAGGGATGGTTTATAAAAGGTTGTGATTTCGAGGCACCAAGAGGAGTGGGTTCAGAATTTAGCTAGTGGAGAGATTAAGTTCAGAGTTCAGTTATCAGAGAATTATAGCGGGGAGAGTTAAAGACAATTGGTTCGGTTATAGTCAGTGTAATCAGATATGTAGTCAGTTACCAACAGTTCAATTCAGTGAGTTACCAGTCAGCTGGTTAGTAGGTCAGTTCGAATAGTGCAAGTGTGATCTAAGAACCACTTAACAGAACTTAAAGGCGACCCTTAGCAATGAACAGTAAATACAAGTGAATAAATAGTGTCATCTCCAGTTCTAAGACTTGTGTTCCTAATTACCGATCATTTACCCCCATTCACCTGAAAAGGTCACAAAATTCCAGCGCATTACCGAATCTAGCTGTGGCATAGCGACACTCCGAGACAGCGGCGGGAGGAGAGATGGAGATCTTTAATTCTACATAATGCTGTGAGTATTCTAATGAATTAAAACCCATCAATCAAATAACAACCATCTTTCTTATTCCCTCACCCCAATAAAACCATCGCATAGGTCGTAAAGTTTTGGTATCCAAATCCTGCATGCTTCAGTTCACCATCTGACTGGGAATTAGGAGTTGACAGCATAATTTAAACATTTTTTCTACATCCAGCATACAGAATGGGAAAGAAAAAAGAAGAGCAAATATCCCCCACGGAAATGAAGGCTCTAAGGAGAGTAGACTTGACTTTTTTCCTCCTCCTCGCTACTTCAAATCGATCCCGTTTAACAGGATTAAGCTCTACCTAAATCGATTCCGGTTTTGATGAGAGAAGACATGGTGTATGTAGGAGGGTGGAAGGCAAGCTGGCTGACTTAGAGTACGTCTCTATATCTGAGCTTAGCTCGGAAATGGAGGCACATGGGGTGGGTTGAGAAATGGAAACGGTAGGAGAGGGAGTGGGTTTTGTCTTAATTACAACACACACACACACCGGCAGTAGGAGCAATGGCCCTCTCTGTTTCACCAGCTGAATTTACCTTCCTCCAGAAGGAAGGAAAATGGTGTAATCACAAAAACAACTGTAAACGGCCCAGTTCACACTAATCGCGAGAAATGTCCTTTAAAGAGCGTTACTTCGACTTGCGGCACGTATAAGCAGTCCAATGGCTGTAGTAAAATAAAGGAATAGCATTTCTCTATTTCTTATTCACATACGTTAAATGAATATCGCTACCAAAACCATATATCAAATCATTTTCGCTAGAATTACTATATCTATCGTTTTTAGAGCAGATAAATATCATAGTTGACGAAAGGGCATATAGAATTTCTACAGGAAGAAGAATATTTAATAATCATGAACCATAATCTCATATATTTCTCGTATCTTAATTTTACTCTAGAGGTAACTATCTTAAGTATTTAAGGTTCGTGAAGGATGTTAACAAATTTAAATTGTGAATTTTATTAAATTATATAACTATTTATTAAATGTGGTTCTTCTATCGTCTTTAAGAAATACTGCCGAGGTCATTAAGACGCGGACTCGTGAACCAAAGGTTCGGTTAGCACCGTCCTTCCTGACTGAGGTTTTTTCCAGGTTTTCCTCAGTCGTCATAACTGGCAAATGCCGGGGAGGTACTCTAAACTTAGGCCTGGAATGCTTCCTTCCTTTAAAAAAAGCCTATGCCAATTTATCATTTCATTTCATGTATCACCAATGTCCACCGCCTGTGGTGCCTCAGTAGTAAATACGGGGGTTAAACACTAATTAAGAATAAAAAAAAAATACTGTTGTGAAATGTTTCACCTTGCGAATACCTTTGCAGCAAATGGCGCAATTCCCCTTCAAGGCTATAATTGAAAATATTTCCAAACTTCACTTACATTATCAGAAAAAATTATACCAATAAAACACCACGCAAATAAAAACTTGTAATTAAAAACTGAGTACTAAATTTAAACCAGCTTTCATGCTAAAGACGCTGAAATGGAATAATCTCTAGTAATTAGTTAAACACAGCGTATAATATGATCATCAAAATTCTTTTTTATTATTGGTCAAACTCAGAACTAAGGTTATTTTGTATGTTATTTTCCATAATCGTGGAAAGTGAAAAACATGCTAGAAATTAATTCAATTACACTTTCGAAAAGATCTAATTCAAACTGCAAATCGGCACATTTTAATGCCTTGGTACGCTACTTTTACAGAAACTTTCAGCACTTGCTGTCGCCAAACAAATGCATAAATATAAACAAGAAAGGAGGAAGCTTTTATTGCAGGGTTAGGCGCTCGAGTTCAGAAGCGCATGCAAATTATTGTTACCTGCTACTCACTATTTAAAACTTATGAATAAGACACGTGTTTCTTACGACCACATTAATATTCTGTACTTGTGACGTAATTAATTAAACATTATTGCATTAAAACAGTATTGAAAAAGCGCTAAGTTATGGTTAGCGGTATTGTTCGATAGCAATGCCTCTTGAGCATCGTGAATATTGACGATATTATTGAGAATCTATCTCTAATATTTTTAGGATATAAAAAATTATTTATATATTAACTACTAACTTCTGCAATTAACCTTAACAGTTTAGACATATCTATTTTGAAATTGTAATTTCCAATTTTGTATTGAAGTAAACATATTTATCCTAGCTTGCATAGTTTGCAAAAGGATGCAGATTAATTAATTCAAACAAAAACAAAAGTGTACTATATAAGATTGATAAGATTGGTTAAAGTTGAAACTGATCGGTATTTATAGTTTGTAAACTTTATTCATTTGAGTACATTTTCATGTAGTAATGTTACTTGTTTTTCATTCTAATGTAACTTTAATTCTGTGCTCATGTGAATGTTCTAGAATGATATGTTCTAGAATATGATCGCAATTATTGGGGTAGGTCCTGGTAGTGTAGTGGTAACCGTACTTGCCCCCTAAACCCAAGATCGCGGGTTCAAACCCGGCCAGGATCGATGGATTTTTTCGGGCGTAAAAATCCTAAGTCTGGCATTCTCCGGAAGGGAAGTAAAGCCGTGGGTTCCGTGTCGTACATTTACGGCACGAAAAAGAATCTCAAGCCTGAAAGAAGAGGTCTCTGAGCAAATTTTATTTGCCGTTTCACGCCCTGGATTGAATGGGACGCTGATGACCTGAGATGTTAATTAAACCAAATCAACAACAAAAGCAATTATGGGGCAGGTCAACAAAGATTGAGACATTTTTTTTTTTTTGTCGCACACAGCAAATAAACATTGTTATATTATGCAAACGATCAGCTCTGATTGGTGGACAAAAACCAGAGTCCGCTTGCACAGGGGACGAGCAAATTACGTCAATTCGCCAGTCCCCTGCACACAAATTGGAGTTGGTTCGTGAAGAACAATTTGCTGCTTTGAAGTTTTGCTTTCGTTTGCTTTTCGTTTGCATGGAAGCTTACAGCAGGTATATGGTGATGATGTTCTGTCACAGTCCACAGCACTTCAATGGTTCAAGAAATTTAAGGAGAGCCGTGTTTCAATAACAAAGTCCAGCTACAACAGTAAACGAAACCATGATTAACACAGCTGACGTCATTGTTCTTGAAGACTAGACCTACAGACATGTTAGTACATTTTCGTTTCTGCATGATCACTTGAACGTGAGACGCGTTTGTGCGAGGTAGATTCTAAGATTATTGATCCCTGAGTGCGAGTGGAAGTGTGTAGGGTCTTCGAAAGTGTCCCCCATCCTCTATACTCCCCAGACGTAGCCCCCTGTGATTTGTACCGCTTTCCCTGTCTCAAAAACGAGCTAAGGGTAAGTTTTTGGTACTTTCGAGGCGTCGTAAAAAAGGCTGAGGCGGTTTTGAAAACGCATGTCAAACGATGACTACCAGGACGTGCTCTAGGACCAACAGACGCGCTGGGCAAAGTGCATTCAACTCAATGGAGAATACTTTGAAAAAGACGACACCAATCTGGACCGAATGTAGTATATTCCACGGGTAAGTAAATATTCTCTCTCTTTTTTGAATAGACCTCGTATGTTAAGGTGTCAAATGTTCGACAAATCACTGCCAACATGTTCTCCAAATAGTTTCAAAAACACTGAAGACTTTTGAAGTATTTTAAGTCTCTTGAATACGTTCCTTGGTATTACAGAATTTAAATGTGGTTTCAGATGGAGAATCTGTCTACACAGATGTTCCCAAAGATCTGTACATCAGCAAGAAACTACACGTTTGAGCTCTGTTTCACGTGTGAGCTATGCACGGAACCCAGTGGACAAAATGCTCTGATAATGCGGCAGGAATTACTTCAATCTCCGAAATAGAATCCGGTATGCTTATTACTTGAGTGTGTCCTATTTCACACAGAACCAAAAAACGTTGACTCATTCGGTGATCAAAGTACACAAAAGAATTCATTTAGTACATAAAACACTGATATTAAAATTGAAATCGAAAGATTTCCCAGGTTTGAGTATTTTCAACGTATTCAGATAAATGATCCCTTTCTTTCTGTAACTATTTACATTTTTATTTGAGCTTTATTTCGTTCTTTTCCATTCTGCATAAGTTCCTTACTTGGTTATTCTGATCCCCCGGGAAAGTGTTTCGATTTCTTCCTACGCTACACCGAACCGCCTCCCCGTCTCTCCTCCCTTCCTATATTTTCATTTGAAGTTACTGTTGGAGGGAATATGTTTGGTTCAAGTGGGCAGTAGTGAGGTATATTTCTATTTTTCAATCCATATCGAATATTTATAGGGCACACCACAAGAGAACAGCTTACTCCTGCAGCTCTGCAACTAAACTTGGATTGAATTTTCAGTTCTTTTTTCCCTCTCCTCTGGGAGGGAAGTTTATATATGTGACAGCTTCTTTTTACGTTCTTCTTTCCCTTTGTTATTTTTTTTCCTTCATGTTTTATCCTGGCCCTATTTCATTTGACTTCTCTTTATCCAGAGCACAAATATTTTAATATTCTCTTCAATTGTTACATTTTTATACCCGCATGTTCGCATTCTTTCATTCCTCATTAAGTCGTAACTTTGTAACTTGAGCAAGAAATAGATAAATTAGTTCCAAATACCATCTCTTCAAAGAAAATAAAAAACAAAGCTTTTAATTTTAACACAAATAATTTTTGTGGTTATATAAGTGTGTAATTATTGTTTTAAACCAACTTTTAGAGACTACAATAAAAAAGATATTTCATAAAAAACTTAGCCAGAATGATTAAAACAATAACACGATTTTTCATAATTAGATTATCCATATAGCCTGATTTAATACTTAATATTGCATTCTTCTTCTGCTAGAGAGGGGAGCTAAAGAGAAAGTACATTTTGTTCAAATTCAGAAACTTCCTGATACAATTAAATGTACATAGTATATGGTACTCCTAGATAAAAGCTTGAAGTATTCTTTTTTATTTTATTCCTCTCTCTTTTAAGCTGTTCATAATAAACATTGATTTTTAACAACTGTGTATTTTTAAACATGAAACACATTTATATTGTTAGCTGGGTAGCAATATACTATTTTCAAGTTTACAAAAACAATATTGATCCCACGTTTTCATAAAGTTGAAATGTGTATGAGTTTATTTATGACGGTGGAAAAAAATAGTTACGTCTTTGTTATAAACATAACTTGAGAACTGCATTAGGAAACAATATTGTGGATTTTTTCTTTTACAAATATGTATAATTATCTTTAAAGAAGTTAAATAGTAAATCTATTTGTCGGCGTGTATAAAATTTCATCCATATATATATATATACGGATGAAATTTTTATTTCTATATATATATATATATATATATATAACAATAACTGGAAAAGCAGAATAAGATAAAACACTAAGAAAAAGATTACTAATCTGTGAATTTATCTTTGTTTTATCCTTTTCTAGTTATTGTTATTTTAGTTACATTAATTTTCATTTATATATAACATAAATGAAAAATAAAGTAACGCTTTAAACAATGTAACTAATAACAACTAAAGAAGCAGAAAAATAAGAAAACACAAAAATATTCACAGCTTGCTATATTACTAACCACCCATGTTCTTCACCATGTAATGTAAGTATAAAATAACTGCATGTTAACACAATTAGTATTATTTGTGTCCATGTAAATTGTAGTATATCTATACTAGTTCATGGACCTTCAGGTTATTAGCAGGCCCGTCCGCTAATGATTGCTTAATTCACGTGCTTGCAAAGTATTGATGCTAAGGGGAGTTATGTCAATTTTACCTTGCCTTGTTCTGTCTGCTGTGAACTCCGGGAGTCGGTCCAGAGACAGCGGGGGCTAGCATTGTTTGAGTTTTCGGCTAAGTGCACCAGAAGTTATCTTCTTCTCATTTGGCGCTATCGCCCCGGGTGAGCCCTGGCCCACAGCGACCTCTGCATCCCCTACCTCCGTCTTACGACTTCAGTGATAGAGGGCAGTATTGCAGGGAACATGTGATCAACACGCCTGCACCCAGTCGGTCGCCTATCACTAGACTTTCGTGATCGAAAATCGCCACCTCTCCATTAGGCAACTCTCCAATTGTCCTCACGTTCCAGACCCCCCTAACTTAGAAAAAGTCCTAAGTATGTACCGGTAATCAAACCCAAGCCTCCCGGCCAGCAATCAGCAACGGTAACCACTTGACAAAGGAGGTGATCCCAGAAGCTATCTACAGATGGCTAATGCTAGTACAAAAGTAAAATATCTGTATGAATAGTGTTTCCTCGCCGAAGCTACCAGCTATATTTTTAAGGCCTTGCTTGTTTCGTTTAGCCCAATATTAATTTTCTACTTTTAATTTTGCCCATTGTATATTCTCTTGTTTTATTTAGACTTTTAAAGAAAATTTCATATTTGTATTCCAGTAAGGTTCTAATTTTTTAAAGTGCAATTTAAAATTCCTATTTTGCTTGAAATATCACTGAATTTACGCGTGTATATTGCAATCTTCATCATTATTATATTATTTTTAATATATTGATTTCATTTGGTATTTCCTCCAGTAAATTTGGAAATATTTTTACTGTGCAGCTATTTTCATTTCATTCAGCAAGATTTCATTGTTGTAATATTATCAAGGGCATGTTTTATGAATTTATTTAATTCCATGGGATGGTTCATGTTGTTTGTAAATGTTTTAAATTTTTAATTGTTATATTAAATTTAATGAATATGTTTGTAATTAATCTATATTGATATTGGAGCAAAACCTTTCTTTCCTCATTCCTACTTGGGGGTTTTACTCTCCAGCACAAACTGCACAAATAAATACTAGCACACATTATTTACAACACAAATTCATATAGGTAGCAGATTAAAAAATATAATAAAATATTGTGTATTAATTTCATTCCTTCAAAGAGTGAATTTTATAAGTTATGCTAGAGTTCATTGAAATAATATGTCTGAGATAAAGTTTTTATAACTTATTTGGTTCTTAATTTATAATAACAGCTAAGAAAGATATAGTTTTGCAACATTCTTTTTGAACAGAGAGCATAGTTCTGCTATAAATGCTATTTCGGAATATCATAGATTGATTTAGAATGAAGTGTAACAGGACTAAAATTGTGATAAGCGGTCGGATTGATTATATGATTTTAGAGCATCGTTTATGGATAAATATTAACTTCATTCTGATCAGTTGTTAGGTTCCTACTGATTTTAAAACTGATCGTGATCAAATTATTTAATTGATGATTTCATTAAATGCCTTTATTGGGAGAATATATATAAGTATATAGTTTAAGGAAATATATTCACTCTATGTACTTTTGCTTTTACATCTAATTCAGAGGTTTTTCTTGTAGAAACTCAAGTTCAGTTTAATAGTTTGTTTATTAAACCTTGCAAGTACTAAACGGCATATGTATTGCTACCGCCACGGGTGGCAGAGACCGTTAAGGCCCTGACTCATGAGAGAGAGGTCTAGGGTTCGAATCCCACTAGGACTGTCCTTCCTGACTAAGGTTTTTTCAAGGTTTTCCTCGTCCTCACAAATGGGAAATGCCGGGGAGTTACCCTAAACTTAGGCCTGGAACGTTTCCTTTCTTAAAAAATTATTTCCCAATTTATAATTTCATTTCATGTATCATCAGTGCCCACTGCCTGTGGTGCCTCAGTAGGAAAAATGGGCGTTAAACACTATTTAAAAAAAAAGTATTGCTTTTTTGTGTATAATATAAATGCTAAATCTCAAAGATGTGCATCCATAGAAATATCGATACTCTACTGTGAAGAAGAAATGGCTATTAGAAAGTAATTGAAAACATCGACATTAACATGCTTTTATTGGTTGCTTTAGAAAAATTCTCTTACATAAACATTGAAACTTTTTTTGACTTTGTTTCTAAACGGAAATATTATTTCATTCAGCGTTTTGAGTAAATTCATAAAGAATTGGATAGGACATTTTTATTCTATAATAAGCGATTTCAACAGTTTTGTGTTAATATAGTTTACAGGTATTATTTAGCAATGCAAAAATTTAAGATTAACTGGGAGGTAAAAAATGCATGCAAAGTTTTCTATTTGCTTAAAAGTTGGAATTTTGCTCTCTTAATAGGTTTTACCCTTCAGTTGGTATTCAATGCACATTCCTTCAGCGTGCCAAAAACTTATCCCAAAACATTTCCTGCTGGTGTAACCGACTTTCTCTTCTTTAGCACAGAACAGCCGACTTCTGTCTACTGTTTTGACTTTTGTTTTGATTCTATGTGATGTGGATCAAGTTTCTTTTAAATTTATACGTCGGCGCACAAAAAGATATTCTGTTGTTGTTAAAACTCTCTAAATACTGGTGGATATTTTCATAGTAATACAATTTTTATCTGCTATCAGCAAGAATAGCCCAAATCTTTCATAGAGAATGTTCATACAATCGTTCATGTAAAATATAATCCACATGTTTCTGGGAAATATAACTTCAGCAATGTTACGTAATTTAACTAGCCGGTAATGTTTGTTTAATGAATGCGACTGTTATTGCTTTGTTTAAACGTCTTTCATACATGCCATCTTCAAGATTGATATGACTATATAAATTTGGAATTACTTTTTAATTGTTAAAAATAAAAGAAAAGTGTTCCTATAAAAAAATTTAACAATGTGATATTTCTTTGGCGTTAAACAATCTTTGGAAAATAACATTATCGCTACAACATAATCAATTTTATCCAATTTATGGTACACCCACAACACGGTTTGCTTTAGAAAGATGTGTTAAGTCAACTATGTATATTGATATTTCAAATTAAATATAAGGTAGGTGTAATTTCATTATGGTTAGGACATAATCAGATATATGGTCATGTTAGCATGTTTTCCACTTGCAGCAAATTAGTTACACAAGGAGGATTAAACACAAATCATAACAATATATGTATTGATTTTAATTCTTTCTCCCTCAGTGTATCTTTCCCTCTCTAGTTATGTTGGTGTACGTATTTCTTTTTCTCGCTTTGCCGTACGTGACGAAACAATGATCTGGAAGAATTTAGATCTCAAAAGGAGGTAAATAAAGAAATTGATCAGATTCTTTTGCTCTGCGCGAGGAACTAAAGTTTAATATTTGCACAAACTCTGGTTGTGACCGCCACGGGTGGCCGAGGTCGTTAAGGCGCGGACTCGTGAGCGGGAGGTCTGGGGTTCGAATCCGGCCAGTATCGTCCTCCCTGACTGAGGTTTTTCCAGGTTTTCCTCAGTCCTCATAACTGGCAAATGCCGGGGAGGTACCCTAAACTTAGGCCTGGAACGTTTCCTTCCTTAAAAAAATAAATGCTTTCCCAATATATCATTTCATTTCATGTATCATCAATGTCCATCGCCTGTGGTGCCTCCGTAGTAAAAATGGGCGTTAAACACAATTCAAAACAAAAAAACTCTGATTGTGTCATTTTATTGAGTATTTAGTTGTTTCAATGATAAAAGATGAATAAAAGAATACTTAATAATGTATGGTTACTTTTGAAATAGAACATTTTTGCCGGCATTAGCCAAACAATAGTTTAATTAGCACAAGCTTTATTCACTACGGTGAATCTTGTATCACAACACTGGTATAACAATTTATGCTGAATGAAAACTGTTCATATTTTATGATTCCATATACATAAAGTCTCTCAAACCAGCCTTAGTTTTATCTCGTTGATCTATATTTTTTTTCATAAATCGGTATTGTAGAAAATATTTCTTTTTGGTTATTCAGTAGATACATTACATAAATATTATTAAAGAAAATAATAAATAGTTAATTTTGTGAATGGGACAGTAGGACAAAATCAAAGTATTGGACAAAAAAAATTGGCGACAAAGGAGTAATTTAGTTCCTGGAGAGAAAAAATTGTGAAGTATGAACCATTGGTTTCTCCTTTTAATGTCTTTCCTCCACTCCATATTAAGTTAGGCCTGATGAAGCCATTTGTTACTGCTCTAAATAAGGATAGTGGTTGTTTCAACTTTCTTGTTACAAAGTTTCCACAGAAAACTGAAGCTAAGATAGCAGCAGGTGCTTCGTTGTACCCCAGATGCAAGATGAGACCTTTCCAAGTTAAATGAACGAATGAATGAATGAATAGTGTTTAACGCCCGTTTTTGCTACAGAGGCACCACAGGCGATGGACACTGATGATACATGAGATGAAATGATATGTTGGGAAAGGATTTTTTTAAGGAAGGAAACGTTCCAGGCCCAAGTTTAGGGTACCTCCCTGGCATTTGCTATTTATGAGGACTGAGGAAAACCTGGAAAAAACCGCAGTCAGGGAGGACGGTCCTGGCGGGATTCGAACCCAGACCTCCCACTCACGAGTCCGTACCTTAAAGACCTCAGCCACCTGTGGCGGTTTCCGAGTTAAAGAAGTCAGCATGGTGGCTTATACAAAAGTAACAGAAAACTTTCTTGGCAACAAGAAATCTAGAACTGTAAAGAAATTGTGGAGGAAATATTACATCATTTTAGAAATCTAGGGTGTAGAATGAGTGTTAAAGTGCATTTTCTCAACAGCCATGTTGATTACTTCCCTGAGGGTCTTGGTGCGTTGAGTGAAGAACAAGGTGATGGTTTTATAAAAGCATTAAAACAACAGAAACCACTATCAAGGCTATTAGGATATGTCAATGATGGTTGATTACTGTTGGTGTTTGAAAAGAGATCCTAGTGAAGGGAATATAAAAACTTTATATTCCTTTATTCTCCATAATAATGAAAAAAAAGTTTGGGAATTCATAATTACTGCCACATAGCTCTCTTTTTCAATATATTAATTAATATTTAAGTTAAAATGAAGCTACAAAAAGTTTTGTGATAGTTATAATTGTTAAACTTAATAATATTTCATAAAAAGTACATTTTTATATATGATGTGATTTGGTTTAAAAACCTAGCCCAATAGAGTAAAACTGCAAACATATTTGCATTCAGAGCATTTATATCACATATATCCAGATGGAAAAATAAAAAAGCAAGAAAACAATTTTATTTCTAAACCAATCTACTAGTAGGAAACATCATCGATAGAGTTCTTTAGTCTAAAATACAATTAAATTATATTTTGAAAAATATTAAAAAAAACTATTTGTATTGCAAAGAAAGATTATTGCTACTACTTTCATAGTTCCTTTTTGTTTACTAAGCGTAATGCTAGATGTCCAGCTTACCATAAATGTCTCTCATGTTCATTTAATTTTGTTGATTCTTTGTTCAAATCCCAGTTCATGGTCTTTCATTTTCTCTGGTCGATGGAAATGATGAACACACTTTTTCTATTCTTAATTCTATCTATACCTACCTACCTACCTACCTGCCTGCCTACCTACCTACCTACCTACCTACCTACCTACCTGCCTG